>JBAKGM010000200.1:13741317-13765864 GCA_037177215.1 Asparagus racemosus | reverse complement strand
CATAAGGAAAGAAAGGAAGACAAAACTTCAGCTGGGTAAAAGACAAACCTCCGTCCTTGCCATGGTTGGCTCACCAACAATAGCCTGCAGTTCAGGTGAAACACTGCAAACTTTACTCAGACCCCCTGGGCCACCTCTTCGTTTGACTCCAGCAGGAGCACTGCAGTGTTTAAGACAATCAACAAAAAATCAGACCAACATTTATAATGCAAGAGGTAAAATATATTGGCATAAAAGCATCATAATTCTAAGCAGCAGGAAATATGATGGGTCAAACACGATAAAGGGTCATTCGTCTACTTGGGAAAGAGAGAATTTTAACCGGGGAAGAAAAACTATATAGCTAGGAAATTTCTTTTCAATTTATTTTGATATAAACAGAAGGAGCATGTTCCTAAACTAAAAGAAAGTAATGATAATATGTAGAGAGCAAGGAAAGTTTTTTTTTTTTTGGGGGGGGGGGGGGAAGGGGGGGGGATGCTAACAATGTAGCAGGGGAAAGCTATGATAACACAATTGCACATGATTAGGCCATAATCAGAAAGAAGAAAAAATGAATGAAAATAGGGGGGGTGGGGTGGGGGATGGCTGACAATGTAGCAGAGGAAAGCTATGATGACACAATTGCACATGATTAGGCCATAATCAGAAAGAAGAAAAAACGAATGAAAACATAAAAGATCACGAATAGGTAATATCTTCACAGACATAATTTGGGTGAATATTTTTCCTAAGAGAATGTTGGAGGCTTCCTCCTTGGTGGGATAAACCTAAACTGTAATCAATAAATTAAGTTCTTTACGTACGAATCTCCTAGTAGGTTTTTTGAGCTTTCTTATTCATACATCCTTAGAGAATACAATGCAACTTTAAAAGGTTAACATCATTTTTGTAGGTCTTATATTCTTTCTCAGGTAGATTCATGAAGCCTTCTCACTAAAGAATTGCAATTAACCCAATCCATTTTTATAGGAAAAGGCTAAAATAATGAGATGATTTTTGAGGCCATTCAGTTATTATTAAACATCCATGATACTTCTTTCTCCAAATCTTGGATAAGTCTAGAGACTAAGTACCACCTGATGCTTGCTGATCAATGATTCAGCTAAATGTGAATAAATCTATTTACCCAAGTTAGAGATCACATTCATAAGTTTGAAATTTACGTCCCTCTAAAATTTGGATGTCACCATAAAAATAACTTTGTGTGTGTGTGTGTGTGGGGGGGGGGGGGGTATTCATTGATGTAAATTTAAAGATATTGAGATAATTTTTGGGATAACACTTTTCGATGTTATTCATTGGGGTAACTGGGCATGAATTCAACTTTATAGTGTTATTGGTTTGTTGGGATAATTGTGGGATAAGTACTCCACTTTTCCTAAAATTACCCCAACTATATAAGGACTCTTTAGATCTCACCCTCAAAATTGCCCCAGATTGCTTGCTGGAACAAGATGGGATAATTTGCCCTAAATCCCATCGTGTTCTCCTCCGCATCATCTTCTTTCTCCTGCGATGCAATCTCTTCAAACTTCTTTCTTCTCCATCACCTCTCACCCTCCTCCACCAACCTTACTCTCCTTCCTCCTCTCTCTCTTTTCAACTCCCCTTCACAAGCTTTGATTTCGATAAGCATCATCTACAACAGTCTCGCGCCTCCTCTTTAAGATCCATCCTTCTAGTCTCCGTGGCAACTTCCGACGCCTCCCTACAGCGATGTCTTATTCGAATTTGTCACCGTTGAGGTACATGCTTGATCACTTTTGGGAGATTTGATTTCATCCTACCTATGGCTTTAACTTCTACTTATTTTGTATTTTTTGGTAATATTGGTTCATTTTGGTAATAGTAGTTCTTTTTTATGTTTATTGACCTATGTGTCAGTGTTACTTTGAGCTTGTTTACACCTCCCTACAGGACTTCTAATTATTTTGTGATTTTTTGATAATATTGGTTCTTTTTGGTAATATTAGTTCTTTTTTATGTTTATTGACTTATATTTAGACTTTGAGCTTGTTTACGCCTCCCTACAATCACATCTAGTTTGTTTTCTGGCTAGGGATTTTGACCAATGATATACTGGGCACAAACTTCTGCTAGATGTCTCAAAATTATTGGGCTCTTTTGCCTTTTGTATTGTGTTTTGACAGTCCAATATTGTTGGGTTTTTGTGTGTGCGTGTTGAGACATGGCCATTATATTTAGAGGTTACTAGAATGAGAGTTTTGTTCCTTCGAAAGCTTCAGTTAATTAATACTTTTATAAATATTAAGTTTGAATGTCAGAAATTGCCGGCTTATTAGTGACTATGCCATTACTAGTTACATATACTTTTATAAATATCGAAAGCTTCTGTTAATTGATACTTTTTTATCATTTTCAAAAACCAAGTTAGGCATTGTTTATGTGAACATATGGTGGATGAAAAATACGTATGAACAAATATTACATGTAGGCATTGTTCGCTGTAATTTATTTATAGACTTTATATAGATATGTATAGAAGAAATAAAAATTGTTAGCCATTATTTATGTGAAACATATGGTTTTATGAGGTACTGCAGCTACCGCTAATTGTTTGAAACATTGTTTGGTAATGCTTGGTTTCTAATTGAATAGGTTTTATATGATTTGATGTATCATGAATTTTGGATAGATTGAAGAACTTGTGAAATTGTTATAATTAAGATTTTATTTGTTAGCCATTTGATTCTAGATCAAAGTTTGTTAGCCATTACATTACATTTGTTATAATTAAGATTTTAGTCCATGACTAAGACTTCATTATATAATTGAAGTTTTCTTGAAGCTATATTTGAACTCTTACCTGTACATACTACATAAAGCTATAGTCTTAGCAAGTGAATTTTGGTTATTATTGATATTTGCGTTGTAGGATGAATTTTGCTTCAGAAACTCAAAATGTAGAAGAGTACTCTCAAGATGGCGAGAGGGCAAAAAAAGCTAGGTGTGACTATGTAATATGGTCGGAACAAGAGAATAGAGAGTTACTAAGGCTTTTGGTGGAGGAGGTGAAGAATGGCAACAAGATGGATAACAGCAACTTGAAGAAATATAACATCACTCAAAATGTGTTGCCATTCATGAATGCTAAATTTGGGAGAACTTTTAAATTTGATCATATAAAGAATAAGATCAAGAGTTGGAAGAGGAAGATTGAACCAATTGAATTACTATTGAGGAACAATTCCGGGTTTGGTTGGGACCCAATATCTCAAAGAATTACTTGCTCCGCTGAGGTGTGGGAAAATTACAAACAGGTTAGATTCTGGATTAACCAAAGTTTCTAACTACATAATATATTGTTATGTTTGCTAATTACAAAAAAAAAAAGAAAAAATTAATTTGTTATCTTTGTTTTTTGACAGGCTCATCCTAATACACCAATGCTTAAAGATAAGTTGTTTGAAAATTTTGAGGATATGCAGATGGTGGTGGGTAGCCACTCTGCAAGTGGGAGAGCTGCTGGAGGCTTAGGAAGTGAGGGTGTAGAGAGTGCACCATTACATAATGCATTGGGGGAGGGTATATTTGATGATGAGATTGGACTTGATGCTATGGGTGAAGAAGAACCTACCCAACCACCAGTAGATCATCCACCACCTCCTCCTAATAGCATTCCAAGTCCTACCACTCCCGTGGCTGAATCTATACCATCGACCTCTAGCACTAGCAGAAATGCCCGTAGAGCACCTTCTCGCACCACCGCCTCTGCATTGTCTCAACCCGCCGTGCAAGAAATGGCAAGTGGAATTACAATTATAAGTAAGGCTTTGCAAGAGTTAGTCACAGAGGTGAGGTTGTTGCGAAGCCGCAACCAACCTTGGGTCGAGGGAGTGGCTTCAATTCCAGAATTTACCGATGAACAACGATTGATTGTCCTTAGTCAAAACATCTCCCAAGATGTGAAGGATATGTTTGTAAAGATGAATGATGGTCAAAGGAGAAGGTTCATGCATTGGAGATTGACTGGAGTATTTCCAAATGATGATAATCACTATGCTTATTGATGACTATGCTTTTGGACTCGTAGTTTGATGACTACGCTTTTGGAGTTGTATTTTGGAATTACATAGATGCTTTTATATAGTTTTATGCTGTTAGTTTGATGATGTTAGTTATATGCTTTTGGACTTTTATGTTAAGCACATGGATGCTTTGATGACTATATGGCTTTAAATATCATTGTTATACTTTTGGACTTTAATGTTAGTTATTATTTATCTTTGTGAGCTTAAAGGATGATTATATGCTTTTCTACTGTTATACTATTATCTTGATTATAGATGTTAGATGTGATGTAAATTTTGTTACAGCACTAATGAATGTAGATTGCATGTATTCTGTTTGTGGGATTATATTAGATGATAGCTACAGTTGTTTATCAACTATTGGCTCTTGTAGTGTAAATCTAACTATGTTTTGATTTCATAATTAATACAGGATGGAAGATAGTCAGAATGTCTCTATTTTGCTATTTCACGAGGATACTGCTGATTATCTCCTCATTCGCATTATCAGCATGGCTGCACAGATAGGAGGTCTGGTTACGAGTATCTCGCACCTCATATCACAAGAGGAGTTAAATCTACGCATCTCCCAACTCAGACATGGCATTACGGACCTTGGCCTTCAATACTTGAAATCTAAGATGGAGAGCAGTCCACGTGATTTTCGTCGAGTATATCGTATGTATCCGGATTGCTTCATGAAGTTGTGTATGATCTTGCGAGAACGTGGGCATTTACAGGATACGCGTTATATCAGCGTTGAGGAGATGATTGCTATTTTCCTTCTCACTGTTACTCAAAATCAACGATATTGCATTACCACTGAGAGGTTTGATCGATCCCGATTTGCAGTCAGTGTTTGTTTCAATAAGGCACTCCAAGCCCTTGTGTCATTAGCCCCTTGTATGATGGCTCCTCCTCCTACCGATCCACCAGAAAAGGTCAAATCCGAATCTCGTTTTTGGCCTTATTTCAAGGTATTTAAGTTAAAATACACTATATAAGTCTTCATTCATTATTATTATAATTTTAAATTCACATCTCATATATGTTAATGGATCGTATAGGACTGTATTGGTGCTATTGACGGGACCCACATTCCATGTATGGTGTATGGCGAGGACCAAACCCCATATCGTAATAGGCATGGTTATCTTTCTCAAAATGTCCTTGCGGCATGCACATTTGACCTTAGATTTATTTATGTCTTAGTGGGATGGGAGGGATCTGCCAATGATTCACGAGTCCTAAAGGATGCAATGAGTAGAAGTGCATGCAGTCTTCCACTCCCAAATGGTAAATATTTTTTTATCAAATTGTTAGATTTTATATTTATTGATTATAATTTCAAAGAAATGCTAGTGCAGGTAAATTTTATCTAGTTGATTGTGGTTACCCAAATAGGCTACAATTCTTGGCTCCTTATCGGGGTACGAGGTACCACCTTAAGGAGTTTGGCCCAGCCAACAACCGTCAGCGACCACGCAATCCTCATGAGTTATTCAACCATCGCCATGCATCTCTTAGAAATTGTATTGAACGTATCTTTGGCGTTTTCAAGTCAAGGTTCACTATTTTTAAGTCTCAACCTCCAGGTTTTCCATATGAGACTCAAAAAAGTATGATCTGGGCATGTATCGGTCTGCATAATTTTCTGAAGATGGAGAACTCTAACGATGATTTTGAAGTTTCCGATCTTCCTGTAGAGGCACCACGCAATATTGCTTCGATTGATGGCGATTCTGATGAGGACGATGATCTACAGACTCAACAAGCACAACGAACAGCTGCATCACGTTGGAGAGAACAAATGGCAAATACAATGTGGCAGGATGGGACAAACGTAGCCCAAGGAGTCTAGAGCAAAGTTATATGCCGGTAGATTATATTTGTAATAATTAAGATTTAAATTAATGACTAAGACTTTATTTGTAATAATTGAGACTTTATCATCATCATCTAGATTATAACTATTGCTTCCTTTCAGTCAATGGGATAAATTATGTCAAATGGAGGCTGTATTTTTATTAATATATCATAATAGTTAAAATAAGCATCAAATTATTCAAAGATTGATTAATATTAATATTATTAATATTATTAAATTATTATTATTATTCTATATTAGAATAATCATAATAATAATATTATTATATATTGTTATTATTATCATTATTATTTATTTATTCATGATTTGATGTAATAGTAAGTTAAACTTGAACTTAATTGATCTATAAATATCATATTCTAAAAAGACGTCACATCAATTGTCCCACTCAAATTGTCCCATTACCCCTTTTTACCTCACTTTATCCCACTCAAATTATCCCAATGGGTAAAATTATCCCATTGGGACAATTAACCCAATTTGCCCCTAAATTGTCCCAACCAATAACCCCCCTAATAGTGTAATAAAATAATTATTAAATTAAAATGTAAGTTACTAATAATATTATAAATATGCCATGTATAATATTGTTATATTTAAAAGAGAAGAAAGTATTAAATATATTATAATTATATTAAAAAATTATGAATAAATTATAAATAAATTATAATAATTTTCTAAACTATAATAATTGATCATACATTTCTTTATACAAAGCTTTATCATACAATTTATTTATTTAAACAAAATTATAATTGTTCAGAATTTATATTGTTATACAAGTTAATTCATTATTTTGCAACTAACAAAAAAATGAAAAATATAAAACAAAATAGATATGCTCTCGTGTAAAGCACGTGCACTATACTAGTCAAAGAAAAAAATAAGGATTCAAATCCTTTCCAATCAGGTGGCAATTGAAGAGGTTTCAATTCTCTCAATCCTTACCATCTATATCACTTTCAATTATTGAGATTATACCACGTAAGATTTCTATTGCATTCTTGAAAATCACTTGGTCCTGAAAACTGTTAGTAAACTTGAGAATCATTATAGTCAAAACCACTATTTTTTATAGTGAATATCTTAGGTGGCGTGATCTCATCCACTAGAATTGAGATAGATAGTAAGAATTGATAGAACTGGATCATCTCCAATTACCACATAATTGGAGAGGATCTGAATCTAAAAAATTAACTTCCATTTTAGAAAACGTTCTACGACATATATATCCGACTACCAACTAATATATTGTCCTCTAAAGTGACTTGATATCCAGTTTTAGCCATAATTCTTTATCCATATCTAACAAAATTAATGATGCACAACTAACAAACAAAAATTGGATCATAAATCTCTAGTGACCAATGAACTAGAGAGAGGAGCGAAAACAATGGGAAATGTTGGAGAGAGCAGCACTCCATTGCTTGGGAAAGAGAGAGAAAATGAGGGAGAAATAGATCAGTGCAATTTGGTGAGTAAAGTGCTGGAAGAATCAAAGAAATTGTGGAAGACAATAGCACCTGTTGTAGTTTGTAGGGTGTCGTCGACAGGCATGAATATTGTTACTCAGGCTTTTGCGGGACATCTTGGTGAACTAGAGCTCGCATCCATTTCTATTTATGTTACTGTCGTTATTGGGTTCAGCTTTGGACTTATGTATTAGTACATAATTCATTATTATTTTGGACTTATGGTATTAGTACATATTCATTATTCTGAATTTTATAGAGCACCTTGAAGTTTATAAATTTTTTAAACTTTTCAAAACGGATTCCCTATATATAATTGACAAATAATACATTTATGCAAAATTATCCAACAATCTTCGCCTAATAGGTAGACATTCAATGAAACAAGTGAAAAAAATAATAATCTTTGCCCATGTTAGTAATTAATTTTCAAACAATATTACTTTTATGTATTCAAGTATGGACAACCAGAGAGAACAATAGTCTATTGAACTCCGATAACTATTTCCCTTGTGATCTCCACTAAAGGACCTTTTTTTTTTTTGCCTTTAGATGCATGTGTCCTTTTGATCTCGGTTAATCTTAAAATTTAACAGTGATCCTTCAATTATCTTGCATTAATCTCAAAGATTATAATCTGCCGGTAATCAAACGGACAGAGTCTAAAAAGTGAGGAAATGCATAATTAATAAGAGGTTATATATAATTAGTGAATGATTAATTACAACCAATGACATATTTGAGAATTATTAAACTTAAAAGGGCAAAAATAGAAATTAAAAGTTTTGACGAGGCAATCCTCTTTTATATGTAGTATAGATAGATACACAAGGGGTATGATGGTAATTTAAGTTCTTTAATCACCTCTAATTCAGTTTAGAATTAATAGCTAATAATGACAGGATACGAATGGACAGGTGGCCCGATAAATGAGCAAGTGACCAGTGGCGGTTGCTTTGAGCGACTGAAGCTACCATTCCCATTGAAGGACACAGTAAACTAATGTAGGTCTTTGTGTAAATATTATATACCTTATTTTTGTAAAAAGTACAACCACGTTTTCCATGTTGAGATAGAATATTTACTTGTTATTTGGTTTAAAGACTTGCGCGTTTAGTGCCTCTCTTAATCACCAACAACTTACGGGAAAAATCGGTGAATTATCATCCCGCATTTAAGGAATTAATTACGTCACTATGACCAGTGATAACTACATAACAAACTTTGCCATCTCTTCAAATATGCTCAAATTCCAAAAGAATTTCATCTTTGAGGCTCTGCCATTTCTTCCAGGTTCATGCTCACGAATGAAGCCATTTCACCTTAAAAATTCCAAGTCACATGTTGACGAAAAATAGAGTAATTATTGTGATTATTTTTGCCTACTTCACGCGTCATACCCAGATTTATGCGACGGAATTTCTTCACTGAAGCTTGCCCCTATCGTTTCTTGGATTTGGATACCTCCCATATAGACAAATAGAGGTATGTGTAGAGTGCCGATCCTATCAGAACCTACCCTACGATGCAGGAGGATCTGAACCAAGTGGCAAGTAAATGACTAAATTGCCCCTTTGGACTGCAAACATAGGGTTCAGATCGCCGCTTATAGTGGAGTGTTCTGATGGAACTGTTACTTAAAGATGCCTATCTTTAATCAAAGCCAGCTATTGTTTACCAGTCAGACTCCTACTTAATCGTGTGTAGTGCACTTATTTTCGTTTCAATCAAAGATAGAAAATAGTAGTTTCTCCATTATTTTTTTTACTATGATGAAAAATTCACTTTCTGTTCAATAATAGTGCCCAAAGAGTGGCTCGTATTGGCCCACGAAAGAGTAAATTAAGATGACCACAAATTGCAATATACTTGAAAACAGTATATGATGGTTTGAGTTGATCTCGACAAAATAATGATACTAATAATAAATAAATAAAAAAATATGACTCTGCCCCATATGAAAATTTGCTTTATATACAGTAACAGCTCTGCATATGTAAATGCAAGTGCACAAAACAATACAGCTTATCTTATGTACATTAAAATTATGACTCTGCCCCATATGAAAATTTGCTTTATATACAGTAACAGCTCTGCATATGTAAATGCAAGTGCATAAAACAATACAGCTTATCTTATGTTCATTTTACATATAAAAAGTAGACAAGCCATTAAAAGTAGAGGAAAAAAATTTACCGTATATCTCTCTTGTTTTAACTTTTTTAATTGTGACTTTATTAGTTCTATTCTTCATTTCACTGTACCATTTATTGATATTTTATGAGTTCTTTTGTTCGTTCAATATCATATTTTAAAATAAATTAAGTCCTAACGTATATATTAAAGATAGCTTGTAATTATGTAAAGTGTTCTTGTGAATAACAATATATAATACATAAAAGTTTTTTTAAGCCCACAAAGACTGGACCGGGGCCTCCTCGAAAAAATACTATAATTAAAGATACCGAAAAGAGACCGTAACGGACCCAGTCTGTTTATTACAAAAACAAAACGCCGTGCATTCAAGCAAAAACGCCAAAAATCAACCAAGCAATCTCCAAATCACAGGTTTATTATTATTATTATTATTATTGATTTCGTTCTAAGATTTCAGTAAGTTGGTACAATTAATTTCTTGATAATTTGCGCTGAAATTGTTCTACGACTGTGGTCCATTACAGTTTTGGATCAAAGGGGGATTTTTCTTTTTCTTTTCGTTTTGAGGAGATGAGTCAAGTTTTTGATGGGTACGAGAGACAATATTGCGAGATCTCTGCATCTCTTTCTAAAAAGTGCATCTCCGCTGGGATTCTAGATGGTGGTAATATTGTGCTTGTCATTACTTTTTGAAAAATATTGCTTGTTTCTTGCATAAAATGAATTATATGTGCTAAATATCATGATGCTATTTTCTTAAATTTTTCTGTGAACTTTGGTTGATCAGATGTTGATAGTTGGCAGTGAATGCCCTGTGATGATTGGCTATGTGAAATTTAATTTTAGAATTTAGAAAGGGCAAAATGCTAGTGTATTGTTAAAGCGATACAGAAATATGCATTATGCATTGGAGAGGCTTCAAATATATTACTTGGTTACCCACCACGGGTGACCCGGATGGTTGCGCGGTTCCAATACGACTCCCACAGTCTATGGTTCGATTTTGGGCTGGCTTATCAAATAATAGATCTTCGTTAATAATGTATGAGCATTGGCATTTGTTGCATATATTTGCTGCAAATCCTAATGAGTTTGGAATTAGTTGTATTTTCTGCAAAGATGAGTGATTTAGATGACAGTTTATATTCTTAGTATTCACTTGACATAGCTAATCTGAACTTAAACAGAACTAATTAATTGTCAAACAAAGTTCATTATGGATAATTATGAGACTTCATAATGGGCTTCTCCTTTCTAATTGACTAGTGGGCAACACAGTTTATTTGCATTAAGTTCTTAGATGAAGAGTCCTGTCAGTGGTTTGCTGCTCTACATAATATTTCATTTACATGTACAGAGCTTTTTATTGTTTTACAAATTTAAATCATTTATAAAGAATATATACCTCCGGAAATTACTTTGTACTCAAACCTGGATGAGTGATTTAGATGACAAGTTTGAGTTTTATATCACTTCAAACTGTTGTTAGTATGCATGTCTTCTCTCAGAGATGTAAACTTCAATGTTCAATTTACACTAATCTGTTCGTAGAAATTTACATCAATATATTTGTCTCCGAGATTTGCAGAGAAGAAGAAGCAAAAGGTTTCTGAAATTAGATCCGGAATTGAAGAAGGCGATGCCCTGGTATTAATTCAAATTCTTTCTTTTCCTGTTGTTTTTTTCCCCGTCATATATATTAGCCGCTGACTGGTTCTCCTGTAAAATGTCTAGATTAGGAAAATGGATCTTGAGGCTAGAAGTCAGCAGCCAAATGTGAAGGCCGTGCTTCTTGCTAAGTTGAGGGAGTATAAATCTGATTTGAATAATTTGAAAAGTGAATTGAAAACGATAGCTTCAGCTAATCCGAATAAAACAAGAGAGGATTTGTTGGAGTCAGGGATATGGATTAACAGAGACTTGCAGTATTGTAAAACAATAGAGGATTTGGTTCTACAGGTTACTTAATTAATGCATTGAGGCTAAAATTATTAGCACAGACACATCTAAGACTCTTCCACCTAATCAGAATGGGGAGATATTAGTTCGTGGACCAAATATCATGCAAGGTAGGATTCTTCATCAATATTTGAAGTTTGCTGCTAAACTTATGATCTTTTTCTGAACTTGATACACCTGAAGAAATAGATCTGAAACAAACCCTCCATGCTTTATCAGAACACTATGATCGAAGATGGAACATGAAGAATGAATTTCTGGTTTTTTGCATAATTTTATTTCTGATAGTTATGACCGAAATCAAGTTTGCTAAAGATTTTCTTTTTCCCATTTGGTTTTGACTTTCTTGTCATAACATAGAACTTTTTCCATGCCTACATTATCAAATTAGCGTATATCTTTATGCAATGTCCATGTGATGAAGATATTCTACATTTTAGTTATTTCCTTTACTGATCTTGTGTTGCTCAACACCCATTTTTATGGAGCTGGATTTCATTATCTTGAGCAAATTGCCACGTTCATATTATTCTTTACCAATTATATGTCCATACTTGTCAGAGTGGCATGACATATATATTACTGTAAATGCCTCATAATGAAGTATCTTTTGATAGTATGATCATGCAAAATTGACCAAACACAATAGAATCAAGTGACTTTAGCAAACCATTTTGTTTAGTGCATCACCTGGTTTGTTAATGAAATAGATCAGCTTTTGGAGATCTGGTTGAAGGAAACTTGCACAGAACTAAATAATTCACCAATATGATTTTTTTTTTACATGTTAAATGCCAATTTCGATGTTTGTGCAGGGTATTTCAAAAACATAGAAGCCACTAAATTTACCTTAGATAAGGAAGGCTGGTTACACACAGGGGATCTCGGATATTTCGATGAGAAGGGACAACTGTATGTCAAGGATCGGTTAAAAGAATTAATCAAGTGCAAAGGTTTTCAGGTACTCCTCATGCTGAAGTATATTTTAATTCTTTGGCTACATCAAAGCAAAAAAATGACTTTGAGTAAAATGCATATGTTGTTCACTCTCACACTGATATATCCTCATAAATATATCTTTGACAGCAAATTCCTATAAGTGATATTTAAACTACTGTCTTACCTATTTCATCATTATGAAATGTCATTCTCATCACTGTACCGTTTCATATTCTGTTTTTCTTATTTATACATGAAAATTAGTTCTTTAGCTTTCACATTCATTTTTTTAATTATCTATTTTTTTAATTTTATCTATTTATTATTTATTATTATTATTATTATTATTATTATTATTATTATTATTATTATTATTTTGATATAGTTCGGTTAAACTCTCCTGTTGTTTCTTTTCATCATCAACTCACTATTAACATTGCTTCAATTTTTTAGGTTGCACCAGCTGAGCTTGAATCAGTGCTTACATCTCATCCTGAGATATTAGATGCTGCCGTTGTGCCGTAAGTTTTGAAGAGAATTCTCAGAGCTAGAACTGACTGTACTTTCGTTTTTCCTGCTTGCTGAAGCTTAGAGAGTTTTCTTGTTAATATCATGGTATATTTACATTAAACAACGTGATGCTAAACTTATGGGGTTCTGGTATTTTGGATTTTTGTATCCAGAATGGAAGATGCTGAAGCTGGTGAGGTTCCTGTGGCATTCGTTGTTACTCGTAACAGCTCACTTACTGAAGTGGATGTGCAGAAATTTGTCGCGGGTCAGGTAGGTCGTAAATATAATTTGACTTGATTTGATTTATGTTCCTCTTATAATTCATTTCGTCAAACTCTATGACTATTGCCAACAGGTTGCTCCTTTCAAGAGGTTGAGGAGGGTAATCTTTGAGAACAGCATCCCAAAAACAGCTTCCGGAAAAATCCTTAGAAGAGAGTTAACGAACACGGTAAAAACGCTTAGAAGAGAGCTTTCAGATAAAGTTAGATCAAAACTATAGGAATCACACTTCCTTATATGCTGAATGTGTCAATTGCTTGAATTTGCGTTTAATAATGTATATGAATTTGTAATCTCATGGGCAGCTTTGTTATACGTTGTATCCCACCTCCAAGCTGCTGTAAAGAAATGTTTAAGCACCACTGGTATCAAAATAAAAATGAGCATTTATTATGGATGAGAGGTTAGACAGTAGTATATTTACTTTTCTTCTCTTTTACAGATGCTACTCTTTGTGATGCCCACTAATTACTTTATGGCTCACGGATTAAAAAAAATATTGGAGCATCTTTTACTCAGAAACAAATCGAGCATGCAGCCCTCTCTTACCATTTTTTTTTTCTTTCAAGTAGAAAAAGCTACAAAAAATGGTTAAGTTCACCATAACAGAGCATCTCTAGAAACAGGGAGAAGGGGCCAGTTCTAGAAAAAAATTGAGCCGGAGACAGGAGCATTACAAGCCAACCAGACTTTCACCCTAACACTTCGATTATGTCCAAGTCTTGAGACAATGAACAATCTAAAGATTAAGGCATGTCATGATCCCTTATAGCCCAAAGATCTTTTTACTCACTCATTGAGAACTGAAATATACTAATAACTCTAATAGAAGTGATCGTCAATCTACATTCTTTGACATTACCTCAAACTGGAGTGTCACCAAAATTATGATGAGCTCATAAGAATTAATTTATGAAGAGTCAAGTGCGCCAACAAGACAGATCGCAAAGACTCGGAAAGCAACTTCACAAAGTTGCCGTTGAAGAATGCCTTGTTTGATAAACATGAATCAGTAGACATTTAACATTGACATTTGCAATGCCAATGTTTGGGACAAGTACATGAATCTCCAGAGCAAAGAAAACGCTAAAAGAAAATAAGTTACTAGTGAAAGGTATAGACGCAAGAGGTTTGTCACCTCAAACACTGAAAAGTATCAACAGTGACGAATTTGTAACGCATCAAAGCAGACCTTTCATTTGGTGGTTACACTGGTAAAGAGCTCCATGGTACTATATGGCTGCCAAAAAATTATTGGGTATTCATGGTGTTTCCTTTTTCTATTATGAGGTAGTTACATCAACCACCATTTAACATCCAGAATGATAAGTTAAAATTTTAAATAAAAAAAAAAAGAAAAAAGGTTTCCACAGCAGCAAAATAATTAAACTATTCCTCCACCAATTTGTCGGAGAAGTCTATCCATGGGCCCATACTAGGTTACCACCGTAAAAATCAAGTATGATTCGACTCATGACCCTGAAAAGTATAAAAAGACCATGAGGTTATTGACAGTTCACTATGGAAAAGACATCAGCGAGAAGCAGATACATGCCTGTATGTTTTCCGTCATGAAACTGTGCATTTTTAGATGATTTGAAGGTTTCTAAAAATTGTTTGGCCTTTTGGAACTCGAGTTTTTTCCTTGCCTTATCCCACTTGTGTTCAGAAGCCAATATCTCAATAATTCGTGGCAATGCTCTGCCAGCGGCATCAGTGTCCAGGAAAGCAAGCCTACATCTCCTGGCAACAAAGTCAACAGCAGATTCACAATATTCATTTCGAGCACAGTATGCAACCTCAGCCTCTAGAAAAGGGTATCCATGAGCAAGCCGCTTCCCAAGATTCTCATTCTAAGGAAAAGGTTAAAAAGGCAATTGATTAAGTATACCATAGTTAATCTTGAGAAAAATCAGAAAAGCAATTGATATCAAATGAGAATAATCAGAAAGGCAATAGATTAAGTGGTACCAATTACTATAATCACAACAGTAACTGAGGATTTAAGCATACCTGAGCTATGGTTGCCACTCTTTCAGCCATCGTACCATATGCATGTGACAAATGCTTAGAAATAGAACTGTCCATAACTCCAGGAATAATTTTTCCACCATATGATTTCTTCATGCGTACATATTGCTGTGCAAGTACAGTGAAGGATGCAGGGTCCCAACCGTTTCCACCAACAATATGCAGGTTGTTTGTCACACAACCATTAGCCGGCTTCAACTTTCCCGACCTTACAGCTGCATTCACCGCATCTTCAGCCATGCTGGAATAAGACATGGTAAGATAATTAGAAAGCATACAAACATTTAAACAACCTAACAGGATGGTCGTTGAAAATAAAAGAACGTAAATGGAAAAACCCAACAACAAATGCTTTTATTCACAAACCCAGTGAGCTTCTTAAACAGTTGAGGGCATGATGTAGACAACTGCAAGACACCAGTTGTAATCCTCCTTTTGTTGATTAGGTTACAGAATAGTTACTAATTTGTTCATGTCAAAACAGAATAAAGTTTGTAAACTTTACAGAATAAAATAGTGAATAACTACGTGTGTTGCCTACAAGCCTACTCTTGTAGTTTGTGGTCAAACATATCTAACATATCTTTAAAAAATATTAAGGAGGCCTGCTCATATAGGGTTCATATCTAAACTTAAGACACCTATGCCTGATAGATACGTGTTGGATACCCTTTTCATGTATCATCAAATTGCAACGTATCAGAGACGTGCCAAAGACAGATGTATTTGAGATTAAAAAGTTAAAAATCCAATGTAACTTGATTTGTTCGATACATTGCACTTATATAAATTAACCAATATCCTATGAGGAATATAATAGTTCATGGAACCATTAGTTTATGTAACACGAAAATATTTCATGATATCCAGTATATTGAGTGTATCGCGTATGCATGATTTTCTACTTGTTGTATCCACAAGATATCCGTATCTTTAGTACCCATATACTATCATTTTTGTATTGGTGCATGATATGCGTATGTACATATGTATGTATTTTTAGTTTTATATATAATTAATTTTATATTTTTTGCCTAAATCATATCATGTCCTTTTTTCCGAATTTCCCTTGGTGTCATCTCCATATTTATCACATCTGTACCCCATACTCTCGTCCATGCTTGTAGTTGTGAGCACTACCATGAGTCTAGTACGAAAAAACATTACAAATAGTATGAACTCAACACAAAAAAAACAAAGAATGAAAGACATCATAACCATCAAATCAGACAATGAAGATCATATCATGTTTATGTGATTGATCAGAAACAGTACCATAGACAAGTGATAATACAAAGCAGCCCTCATTGATGAAAGTTTTGAGATATACCTTCTGTAAGTTGTCCATTTTCCACCAGTAATTGTTACTAGACCAGGATAATCTTCGCACACAACATGGTCTCTAGAAATACTCTCAGTGTTCTTTGCTGATGGATCTATTGCCAAAGGGCGGATACCACTCCAAGCTGAAAGTACATCTCCACGTCGTACCTGAAATAGTATCGGAAATATATTCATGTAAAGAAGATGCTAAAAGGCACTTAAGAATATAATTTGGCTACTACCTCAAATAAAGGCTACCACAGAACTGGAAGTTCCTATATCAGATTAGCAAGCAAAAAGAAATGAACGAAAGACAGTTACAATATCAAATGCATTACACTGATGAATGTGAGTATTTATTGGATTAGGATGATAGGCAAATTGCATGGTTCCAATTAATGTAAATGGCAGAGGCTGCTTGACAAGAAAATGATGAAAGAAATAGCTTCACCAGAGTACCAACCTGAACATTAAGGTAATCACAGATGGCATCCAATATAAATTGTATTTCATCTTCATGTGGTTCCGGAAGCATAGTAATGGGAGTATTAGAATCTGTAGTCCCCGCAATTGTTCTTCCTAACCAGGGCAGCATGAATACAACACGGCCATCTTTTGTTTTTGGTACAATTAGTCCCATCCCCTCAGGGGAGTAATAATCAGGAAGAACAATGTGCACACCGCTACTTGGAGAAATCATAGGTGGAGCATCTTTGTCAGCCATTTTTCGTACAGCATCGCAAAATGGCCCAGCTGCATTTACAACAACTCTTGCAAATGTATCGAACTCTTTGCCTGATGCACTTTAAGAGAAGTTAGGCAGCATACATGTACAACAAAACATTTTAGTTATTTAATAGAAAATAGAAAGCAACTAAAATATAATTAGTATATAAGGTAAGAAGAACTATTAGTGTGAAAAATAACAAATATAAAAAGGGCATAACTGAAATTTCTATGGTGAAGAATTACAATAGACAATATGCTCTATACGCCTATATCAACAAACTCCAGAAACCTGGTTCAAAGTGCAAAGCTATTAGCAATAATCTGATTCTACCAGATCACTAGTACCTCTCTTATCAAAAAAACAGAAGGTAAGGATTAAATGGTCTGTAACATACGTACTCCCTTCCTTCCTCCCTCCCTGATTCATTACCTTTATTATCAAGTTTCGTTTATGCCATTTTTATCGTTTTCTGCATTTATAGTTGATATCCCTGACAGAGTGGTCCATCACATAATATTTCCTGCGATCTGATGTACACTTTAGTCCTTGATATTTTCTATAGTATGATTGCATCAATAAAAAATTTGAACTACAGATCTTTCTTTAAAAAGTTCAAGAGATAATGTTCTCTCCACTTTATCCTTAGAATCATAAACTAGTATGAATTGCAGTTTCCAGAACAAACTTCACTTGTTCATGAGTCATTGATTATAATTACTGCTATAGAATGTCTAAAGATGTCAACATCATAAGAACAGTAAATCCAGTATCTCACAATCTATCTCTCCACGCGATAAATCTTAGAATCTGATGAACAGTAAATCCCTACTTAATGTGATTTTAGTGATCAGAGTCATGACGACTGATAGAAAATATGGCATAAACATAACAAAAGGAACAAAAGAGGTCTTTTAAAAGGGTAGTTTGTTGCTTAAGCACCAAGAACAGTATATCCAGTATCTCACAAATCACAATCTATCTCTCCTCGCAATAAATCTTAGAATCTGACCTTATCCACCATATTCAGCCACCCATACATCCCATGTCCATTCACCTATTTATCTATTCAATTGATAGGCTATTTAATTCACAAAACCTTAGTTCTTAAAAGTTAATCCTCACCTGATCATCTCATCTCCCTCCCTCCTCCCAAATACCTGATTCCCTCTCATGTTTGTAGGATATATCAGTGCTAGATCTGAATACTTAAACTTCTTTAGTATTAATATCCCCTTGTAAGCTTTATTTCCATTGGATGTATTGACATGTGGCAACATTCAGATGTTGAAAATGAACTGAACTATCCTTTGCCCAATCGTTGGTTAATGGTGAGGAAATAAAATTTACTAAAATCACTGCAAGCCCGCTCACTATCTAGTCTTCATTCTCCAAGATGTTTTGTTTAAAATAAAAAAGGGTAAATTTCACAAAACTACCATGACCAATTAGAAGTTCTTCCGAATAAATTACCGAACTACCATAAACTACTGAATATGGGACTTACGAAAATATTTTCCTGTTGGACATACTATTTCCTAAAATAACTAAATACGTTGCAGTAGGCTGTCATTTTACCAGAGAAAATGTTGGAGGTGCCTTAAGTTATACATCAGATGACTGAAAGAAGCAGTGCACCTATGTATCATTTATTAAGCAGTTCAAGTAAATATAGTCATCAAGTAAATTTGTTCTTATGAACTCAAATGTACTTCTAAGGCTCTAAATCCATCTTACACTCTCTTCTGCCTCATAACTAAGGAAGGGATACAAAGAAGGGTCCATGGCTTTGTGCGAGAAAGATGGTATCTTCATTCTCCATGTTAAGAGGTACATCTAATCGATGTTTTCGGTAAATTTGTTTATCCTCATAATGAGTAGTGAATCTTATTGATAAATTAGTGGGATGCCTAATTTATGATTGCAGCTATACTAGTGTGTGTCAAACAATTTGTCACAAACCACGTATTTCATAGATTTTACTGCAATAATAAATTTGTTGAATAAATTCATCGAAACTGCAGTTTCATTAAATTTTCCCTGACCAGTTCATCACAAAAATTTGTATTTAAAAAAAGGAACTTGTATTAGCTGCCCTCGCCTAAGAAAAATCTTGGTTACAACCCTGTGACAAAGCAAAAATAATTTCAGATATAAACATAAATATTTGCACAAAAGAATAGCACAAAAATTCTGAGATTCTAGTTGCACGACAGTTTGTAACCCCACAATTTAAAACATGTTCTAAATCTATTTATTA
This sequence comes from Asparagus racemosus, assembly GCA_037177215.1. Lineage (NCBI taxonomy): Eukaryota > Viridiplantae > Streptophyta > Magnoliopsida > Asparagales > Asparagaceae > Asparagus > Asparagus racemosus. The sequence goes on along the minus strand of JBAKGM010000200.1, from coordinate 13,746,279 downwards.
GAATTGTTCAAGCATATTAAGTTGTTGGAACCTTTTAATGGAAGCATTGGCTAGAAATTATATACAACAGTAACTATATTCTTGTTAATTCCGTTAGTTCCAAACTACTCAAACAGGTTCGCTACATCAATAAACATAATGTATAGAAGACGTTACCTGTAAAGCTTAAACTACATAGAAAATATAAGGGATGATCCTATGTTGAGAAAATTGGTAAAAAAGAAAATATAAGAAGAAAAGAGTAACTTTTTACCTGATAGCTTATCTCGGATACGCGCACCAATTATCCGATCACCAGACTCATCTTTTATAATGGATATAACTTCTGCATGGTTAAGCACCGCAGCACCAACTAAGGCAGCAGTGCAAGCTAATCCAACATTCAGCCGAGAATCATTCATCTGCCCATCATAATAAACCACTGTTCCTTTCAAACTTCTGTCATGACCTTTTCTCGCCAGAGTAGGGAAAAGTTCAATCGATTCATCTGCGGAATAGTATCTAGATAAATGCAGCATTCTTCGACCAGCAACAAGATCGTACATTTTTAGGCCCACCCAGTAATAAAGAACTTCAAACCACTCAAAGCATGGCGTCATGCATGGCAAAGCCTGGCATAAGTGTGGAGCATTCTCAATAACCTGTTTACGCTCCCTGAGTGCATGGAATACAAGTTTCAACTGCCCATAATCAAGATTGAATACTGCTTTTTCCAAATAACGGACCCCTGAAAATTAGAAAGAACAATTTCAGAGAAACAGATACTTTGGAGAACCACTCAGTGAGTGCTTTATGGTTCCCCATTCAAGCAACAATATACGTTAGGCACTTGAACACTTCATGGTTACATGTTGAATATTCCTCTTAACATATCGTGTAATTTATAGTTTTATACTGTATCATAGACACGTGCAACAAACAAAAATACATCAAAGCTATATAATTTATAATGTATCATTAACATATAGCTACATTTTAGAACTTAAGTTAAAAATACAATGCATGAATGAAGTACACAAAAACACAGAGAGCAAGCACTGATGAACCAATCTACCAAGCTACACAGCTACCATATCTGAATTTCCCAAAAAAAAACGTCCTAAATCATCTCCATTTTTACTCCCAAAGCTATTTTTATCTTCCAATCTTTACCCAACCACTTCGTCTTTGAATTTTCTAATTATTTGATTTTCAACACAAGTACTGAAGCAGCAAAAAGGTTCCAAATTCTACAGAAATCCATTAAGCAAATAAAACAACCCACACCCTCTAAAGCAAACAAAACGAACCACACCCTCTAAACCCATACAGCGAACAATTTCCATGGATATTTAATTTCTCCAATGGAACTCTAGTCTCTAGTATCGTTTCTAAGATAAAAAATCATGAGACATAATTAAATTGCAAAGAGCAAGGCCCCCGCATTGTAAGGGCTTCACATTCACAACCTCTGCTGCACACTACTAACGTAACAAATAAAATATGTAATTTAAAAAAAACCTAATTCCGGTTACTTTTTGCCCCAAAGACAGGCATAAAGTTAAAATCCAAAAGGGAATCAGTTCCCATTTTTTAAGAAAAAGGCAACACCAAAAACTCGCTCACCTCCATGGATCAGCTTCGTGGACCTCGACGAGGTCCCCGACGAGAAATCCTCTCGCTCAACAAGGCCAACCCTCAGGCCTCTCGTCGCCGCGTCAAGCGCGACGCCGCATCCAGTGGCCCCACCGCCGATGACGAGCACATCCAGTGGATTCACAGGGCTCGTCCCCATCAGCGCCGACTCCTGCACGTCTCTCGTCGGCACCGCGGCGAACGGATCGGCGATCTTCTGCCGCAACGATTCCAACGCTGTCGAAGTGCGGTCACTGGCGAAAGCCGGCGGCGAGATCAGCGTGAGCGTCGCCCAGGATGCGCCGGAGGCGGCGGCGATCAAGGCTAATCGCCTCAGTCGAGGGGCGGCCATCGTTGGGATTTTGGATTTGATCGCTGGTTCGACGTTCGAGGGAGCGCAGGGCTTTATATCTCGGGAACTGGTTGAAAGCGGCAGTCATGAAGAAATTACGAGAATGCCACTGGTTTTGGTTGGACCCGGAATGTTGGATTTTGGATTGGGGGGATGACCCGGAAGCTTTTTATTCTCGTTAAGTCCGTGGATATTTTAGGAATGCTTTAAATTGATTCTAGTTGGTGGCGAGGCAGTTGGCAATTGACCAAATTCATTCGCTATAGGTGACGGAGTAAATACTTACCAAAAACTAATCGCCCACTTCGGAAATCTATTCCTCACATGAGTCAGATCCCCTACTGTGTAAATCAATAATTATTAAAAGGGAAAAAAGATAAAGAAAAAATGGTAAATTAACAATTATTAAAAGGAAAAAAAACAGATGAGTTTCGTTGTTTGGTAGGTAAATAGTCAAGCACATCCTCATTCTATGATCCAAATGATACGGGTCCAGATCAACGTTCGTCTATGAAATTTACGCAAACATATTCTTGAATCACGGATCCTTCTTTATGCTTTGACAAATACTCATTCATAAACGGGTAGGATGCGTATGTGTTTAGATCCGTTCGGGCTCGAAGACCCGCACAAGTCTGAAAATGGACTTATAACAAACTTCACTGGACAAAAGAACCTCCATTGGCAACGTACATCCAATAAGCAAGCAATACCGTTGAAATTCCAGCAATATACGTAGATACAAGATAAATCTTGACAAACTGCTCTATAAAGAAGCTAACATATTCGCCCTCAAAGTCCCAGTCACTTTACTTTGCGCATCTCACTCCCAAACCCAGTATTTAATTCTTTATCGAAATCAACAATTCTTACATGCGGTTATTTGTACAAAAAGTACTTAAGAACTAATACATTTGGCACAGAACAACAGCCTCTTTAGAAAGGAAAAGATACAATCATTACATTGTATGATGAGAGGGGGCAAAAATGAGAAAACAATTACATTACAGTAACATTGACACCAGAACCAACACAACAATGGGTTAGTGCCCCAGGAGATGAGGATCATCACTGATTCCCTGCTATAACTCGCAGCTGCTATCACTTTTGCACTATACACAAAAAGAATCAAAAGACAATGACATATAGCTCAAATAGCACATATAGCTAAACTTTGCATGCTAGTGTTCAGGCTTGAACGCCCGGGCTTTTAATATTCCTGGAATCGGGGGTGAACTAGGCACCTTTCCTTGCGAGTTGGGTCTTGTAGGTGGCCTTGGAGGTGAAAATAATCCCTGTGTGCTGGAGCTCTCGCAAATAATTGAATGAGGCTCATGGGTGCCGTCATTGTGTTCTTGTTCAGATTGTCTCATTGCCCTCAGAACATATGAATCATCGTGCAACTCAAAAGGAGTACTGCATATAGTGTTTGCAGATAGAATATTAAACCGTAGAAGTTTAAATTTTAGGGGTAAATTGCACATAGACCCCCAGAACTATTGCACATTTGAAGTTTGAACTTACTAGCCCTGTTGTTTCACTGTTGCAGATAGACCGCTGGGTTAATTTTATTTACTCTTTTACCCCCATATAGATGACTAATTTCACTCAGGGGCAATATCTGCCGATCTTCGACCAATGGTAAAAGAGTAAAAGACAAAGTAACCCTGGAATCTATCTGTGACAATGAAACTATAAGGGCAGTAAGTGCAAAACAAAAGATAGTTCAGGGATTCAATGTGCACATAACCCTAAAATTTATAAGAAGTCATAATGTCACTAAATAAGACCAAAACTTGCATGCTATTAACTAAGGCTAACACCTCGATGATCTCATTGGCTAAAAAATAGCATTGTTAAGGAACAATATATTTAAGATAGAGATGAGAAATTGCAATAGTTAGGCCATTTGAAGGCACAGTCAGAGAGAGAATCCACTTGTTTGATTCCCTGATGGAACAATTAAGGTCATGCCTTAGTTGGTATGGGGCTTTGACAAGTCAGCTGCCTTCCTAAAACAAAGATTGAAGGAATTTCAACCTTTTCAATGAAATTGATAATACTGTTAATATAACATGACGCAATAATTCCATTCCAAACAATTGGCAGGAGTAGAAACACTAACAGAAAATAACTAAATAAATAAAGTAAAGAAAGAAACAATAAACTTCTAAAAACTATGTACTTAGCAATTTTTTACATATCTGCCCCCAAATCTTCTGTATTTCAAAAACTATCCTCCAAATCTTTGCTAATGTACCGACCAAATCAAATGAAGATCCGTTAGTCTACACCATTTCCGCGACGATTAGAGAATCAAAGTGGATGCACTCTTCTTCTTTTGCTAAGATTACTCCCAAAAAAATTAATTATGACTAAGTTATCTGTATTTAATTAATGAAACACATCCACTCCCAAAATCCTGATCCAAACATATAAAACCTTTTATGGTTCGAGTGATAAATGAAGAAAGTCTTATGAGCCAATGAACGTGCAGATTCAACATAACAAACTTGTTTAGCGCTCTTGATAAATAAATTGATAGTCAGTTCAGAAGCTTAAGAGCAAAGTCATCAAAGTACCTATTAAAGTCAAAATGCACCAGCTGCATATCTTCTGATATTTCCACCTCAATGGTTGCATGTGGACGAGTCTGTCAAGATGAAGAATAAAAGAAAACCGTTACTGCTGTCTAGATTAGCCGCTCCAATTTCAATATCAGAAAATGCAATAAAAACTTAAATTTAAAGACAACCTAAAACATTTTGCAAGTATATAAATTCCTTAACTATATACTCCTCCCTCCCTCTCCGCCTTTCTCTGCTTTCATTCTGTTTGTCTAAGGTTGTGGACTTAGGAAGGACGAAAGGGGCAGGGTGCCATATCAAGCTAACGTCACATACAACAACAGCAGCAACAACAACAACGATAACAAAACCTTTTCAGATAAAAAGGAAATGAGAACAAATAGCAGATTGGTGTCGAGTAGCAAGAAG
>JBAKGM010000200.1:13686597-13699419 GCA_037177215.1 Asparagus racemosus | reverse complement strand
ATCGATAATCTTTTTATACTATAACTTGTCAAAGTTGTATACTTGCAACTCGAGCGGAGGTAACGCACGTTATTTTCGCACAACACCCTGGTTGAGCGGGAGTTGTTCGGCCGCTATGAATGGGTACGAACCTCCTACCTTGGGCTCCAAGAGGAGTTGGAGGCTCAAAAGGTAGCTCATGAGAGGACACTTCTAATGCTAGCTACCAGGGTGGATGAGCTGGCAATCTGGAAGAGAGGCGAGGACAAATGGCATCAGGAAATGGAGATGAGGAAGAGGATGATCAATGGCCTGAAGATTTCAAATAGCAAGAAGTCAGTTGAAATCAGCAAGCTCAAGGAAGACCTTGGCCATTTTGAGCACGAGCTCCGTGAACAGGACACTAAGATAAGATATTTGTCCAAGGAGGTTGCAGTTGAGAGGTGAGAAAGGAATGACACGTATGAACGAGCTCGGTCGACTCCCCAGAGTGCTGAGACTCTAAAGGTTCAGCTGAAAGAGGAGCAGATTGCTCATGAAAGGCTGACGCAGGAGAGCACCCAAGCTATGCTGGAGGCCGAGCGACAACATGAGTTGTCCCTCGTGAAAGTCCAGGCATTGTAGGGCCACCTCGCTCATCTAGAGTCTGAGGTCCACCGGTACGAGATTGTTGAGGGCTACCGCAACAGCACTCTCGGACAGGTGGAGGTGGCGCTGGCTTGCAAAGTTAGTTATGATTATCTCGAGACACAGCTTCTGGCCGAACTCAGAAATGACCTCGACTACTTCTATTAGCCTCCAAGGGTGGCCAATGCCTTAGCGCACTATAGGAGATAGAGAAGCAAGGAAGGGGGGTTTATGCTCGATGGCGGGAGCGGTGACGAGGTTAAGAAGGGTCAGCTAGGGAGGCAGGTGAGGTTTCAGCTCATGACAGTTGGGTGAGTTAACCTAAAGAGAAAGTAGGTGAGGAGGTCAAGTCTTAGGTTCAATCAACTCTTCTGCCAACTTTTATTGCCGCTGTTCCTCCGCGCTCGACTCCTGCTCCTGACTCCAGTGTTGCTCCACCCACATCTCTTCCGAGTCCAACACCATAGGGGCTCAAATGTATCTTTGCTTTTATCATTTAGCACATTTTGTACTGTAAACAGTTTCATATATATGAATAAAAAGATTTATTTTTGTCAATTTGAACTATGTACCTTTGAGATTGCGTTCGTATGTGTTTAAGAGTTTGCAATCTACTTTGTTCGAGTACTAGTTTGTTTTTGGGTTGAGGCGGCTCGGCTCTGTACTTTAGGTTGGGGATGACTCGACCTCATTCCTTTGCTTTAGTCGTGATGACACCAAGGTCTTGGGTACGTGCGTTAGGCTTATTCATGAAAATGATGCCAAAGTCTTTGAGTCAAAGACGATTGAATTGAGGCCTTGGATTTATCGATTTATCCCAAACGGGTACCTAGGTCTTACACCTGTGCCTTGAGATTTATTCATGAAAATGATACCAAGATCTTAGTGTCGATGGCGTGCCTTAGTTTTACTCCGAAAGGATACCAAGGTCTTTCAAGTCAGAGTCGACCGAGTTGATGATGTGCCTTGGTTTTATTCCGAATGGGTATGAAGGTCTTGTATACGTGCCTTGGACTTATTCATGAAAATAATGTCAAGGTCTTGAGTCAGAGTTGGCTGAGTCGATGAAGATAGAGTGGCGAAGACTGCGTATAGGTTAGCACATAGTGCAAAAATATTTCTTATTTATAAAAATCTTGATTTGACTACCTTGGAGAGATTTTCTCCGAAACGCTTATAGTTTATGACAAAGCTGCCATCACCTTACAACGGGATTTTAACTGCCGTGGAGCTTGAATGGGGACGACAACTTCTTATTCTGAGGTTTGAATATAGGGGATCACCCATTTCTTCATAAAGTGATGAAGAGGCCCCAGGGTGGGCGCTAGTGTTGATGTCCTGAGACTTAGCTGCAGGATTAGAGGATAACCCGAATAGTAGCGGGTGCTTAGGATCGGTGTATAAGATGTAAGGGTCCCTTCATGCCCTTTGGCGGCTGATCCCCTGATAGAATGAGAGTTTTACAAAACTACAACTCGTTAGAGGAGTGAAGTTAGGTTCTCCAGTGTTTCCTCTGACGATCAAGTCAGTATTAAGCTTGAGTGAGGAATCAATGAACTGAGTGAGTTTTAAGCGTGTAGAGATTGCACTATTTAGCCAGAGATGGCTTACTTGTAGCCCTAGAGGGCTCCCCTGTGTGAGTAGGCGATGAGCCTATATACCCAGCTGAGAGGGGCACATACATAACTTTGGCTAAGTCTAGGCAGTCAGGTGAATCGACAAATAGTCTACAGGTGTCGGCTGTAGATGAGATGAGTCACCACTGATCTTGACGTGATGGTGACCAAAGAGGCGTGATGCTGATGAAAGGTGGTGAGTCATGGAGACTCGTGGCATGGGAAATGATGATGATGGCCAGCTGTTGGTGAAGAGTTCGAGGACAAACCGCCTCTCTACTCGGCTCTGCAAGAGGGACGACAAGTACCACCTTTTTTGTCAGCATTGCAGGTTGTCGATCCAGCCTTGAATGGATGGGCCGGGTCGACTAATGAGGTTGAGTGAGAGCTGGTCTCGACTCGGCCCTACTCGGGAAGGGGTGAGTGCCCATGCTATCCGAGTCGGCCTAGATAGGGCGAGCTGAACTGATGATTAGTGTCAATGTTGGACACATGTCGACTCTAGGGAGAGGATTAACACTCAGGTTAAATAATGACATACCAAAGTCCAAAGGTCTATGGAACAAAACTCCCAAAGTTTAAGAGTGCTCCAAGCTCCTATTCTTGGTGACGCTACTAGTAGTCAGTTTAGTCAACTTCGGGGTTAAATTTTTTTAAACCTAACGAAACATCATTTTAATACTAAAACAAACTGTTGAAATTCGGCCAATTCAATCCATTTTTTAAAGTTAAAATAAGGGAAATTACCCCATTCATTATATTTTAAAAAATGAAATATTTACAAAAGTCAAATACAAGATTGTATCCCAAAAAGCTTTCAAGTTGAACTAGGAATTCCCTAGTCACAGGAATATAGGACCCATTGAATGCATCTATGAGAGTAAAAAGAGGAGGTTAGCCGTCATTCACTCCACACCTAGATACACACAGGGACCAAAGCCAGGGCATAAATGAAATAAGAAAATTTCATGGTTCAAGTAGAAATCTTAAAAGAAACCATAAACAAACTACAAAGTTCATAAAAAACCAAATACAAAAAGCTTCTCGTATAACAAAAGACAGTCGTCAACAATAAAAGATTTGAGCCTTTATTTGAGTCATGCATGCCCAGCTCCTGCGTCATCATCTTTATCTCTTCTTCGTTCCTGATATTTGAGGCAAAGGGTGCTCTGATAAAGCCATCTCCAAAGCTCTTGCAAATTTGCTTGAGGAAGAACCTATCCATCTATATTTATATCTGTACTATTATAAAAGAGGATTGTTATGTTAAAACTTTCGATTTCCTTTTATACACTCTCACTTTTAATAACTCCCAATAACTATAGATATTACAGTTTTTATGGTACTAATGACTATTAAGTTCCCTTAAAATTATATTTTTGATTAAATACTAATTATCATGTTAGTTATCTTGTGAGGGCTTTTAGGTTCCTATGAAATTGTATTTTGGGTTAAACACTTATTCTTAATTTTCTTTTACATATTACTATTCAGCTCGAAAATATAGTTATGCATATGTAATAATATGATGAAGGATAATGTTTAAGAGCAACTAACCAATATTATATTATGCAAAAGCCTCTTTATGCATGTAGAAAAACACAATTTTCGTCTTGACTAAGTTAAATATGAGGAATGTTTGACCAATAATTATCTCATATTCTTTGTTTAGAAGAATGGAGAACTTGCTTGCATTTATACCATAGAACTATGCCTAATACTGTACAAATTATATACAGTGTGCTAATGTTGTAGCTAACTATTTTAATTTGGACTCTCATGAAAGGAGAGAATAGGCACTACAAAGTAACTTCTAGAAAAAATATAGGGGGATGGATAATCAAATTATTTGAAGAGATGAAGAGTTAATAGGAAAGTTTAATTACAAGATATTGAGGGTTAAATAAAAATGATATGCACTCAATTTAACAATATAAAAGTGGACCACAATGATACTCTTTGATAGTCATTTTCTTTATACAAAACCTATGTTGATACTATATTAGAGTGGATCTCTAAAGTTTTGTTGTTTTGAGATAACCCTCTAAAACTTATTGTTTAAATTATAAATTTAATATTAAAAACTAATTTAATAACATATATTAATCTATAACTATATCATGCATCACGTGCAACACACGTATGACATACTAGTTTCTATAAGAGGGAGTACCTGTACATCTCTATTAGAGCAACAAGAATTCTTTAAAATATGGTTGTTTCTCACTGTCCAGATGCACCAACAAGCTGCGGGAAAAATAGAGTTCCGTATTAATAAATCTCAATCTGACATTATGAAACACGCCATAGAGGAAATTAAATCAAGAAAAGATTGTAGCTAGAAGTTAACTACGAGCTCATTTATGAAAAAGTCTACTTCTGCAGAAAAAACACAACTATAAAGTAGGTGTGCCATGTCTTCAAAGTTACTACCATTGTTTCGGGTCCTTTATATTACAATTGACGCAGATTATAATAAAAAGAGAAACAAGAAAATTTTATTTTTTAGCTGAGTTCTTTGTTGCATGCCGATGAAGCGTCAATCTTGTACTCCGTTAATGGTCTGACTAAGACGATGGGTCTCTTGCTGTTGATCTCTGATTTGGTTACTTGAAAGATAGCTCAGTCTTCTCTTAGAATCAAAAGCCATGCGTGTGTGGGGGTGTTCAATCTCTCCGTTGGCGATCTCTTTCTTGGTGGCTCTTTCTCATCTGTCTGTGTGTGTGTCGAATGAACAATCTCCTCCTCCTCTTATAGGTTAAGAGAGAGAGAGAGTTAATAGTCTTTAATTGTGGATTAAGTGGCCATTAAAATAGGAGATAGTGGGCGAGCGGTTATCCCCTTGAAAATAACTCTCAAACGGCTAATTGGCGAAGTTCGCTGATTAATCGGTTGGCGAAGCTCGCTGAAGGCGTTTGGGCGAGGCTCACTTGGACGTGGGTGGGCCATCACTTTTGAATTATGAATGACGTGGTCCATGTGGGTAGCTATGGGCAAAGTTTGCTAATTAATTAGTTGGCGAACTTCGCTGGTGAGTTTGAATTTAGCACAGAATTGGACTCACAACTTGGCCGACTCAATGACGCCTTTTGACTTGGCCTCAAGTCTGAATTGAGAGTCAACCCACTCTTGACTCGGTCAGATCAGGTCGAGGGGAGCTGTGTGGTAGAGTTCACACGTTCTATCAGGCGAGCTTCGCTATAGCTTGTTGTGGACTTGATTTTGGGCCCATTTGGAGTGTTTAGCCCATGGGTATTCACTCTTTAGATCCAAGCTGAATCATTGGCCTAAATGGAATATATTTCAACCATCTACAAGACCCCCCAAAGTTTTCAAGATCCTGCATTTGACTTGTACCAAGGATTGAAATACTTTGGGTAAAAGCTAGATATGTATTATTGAACGTAGCTTGAGCCGTCTTGTTTGGGTTGAAAATTATCTTCAATCTACTTGGTTGCCAGAGGTGGATTGCTGAATGTGGCTTCCTTTGCTGAAGACTTGTATTGAAGACTCAATAATGCTTGTACTCATCCAATTCTATGCTTGGAATGAAGTTCGCTCGCTCTGGGTATCGGCGAGGTTCGCCTTCTTTGAACTGTGTGGGTGAAGTTCATCGATTAGCAATATTCATTAACTGGCAATTGTCATTGAGATTACGCCTTTAGATTCGTGCCGTGATCTGCGACTAAGATCTCTTAGTCAAGGATTCACGAGATCCGCGATAGATTTGACCGAGTTTTAGGCAAAGATGTAGCTTTTTTGTCCGGTCCAATCAAATCTTAAAAGATTTGATTTTTTTGGAAGTGTGGATTTGAAGAAGGCTATAAATAACGCTATTCTCTTTCAAATTCTTCATCTTCATCTCCTCCATTTCTAAGCCTTCATCGCTTACATTGGAGATGCTCCTCAATAGAGGAGCTGAAATAAAACAACTCCAATAGGAGCTTACCCAAGTAGGGTGCAATCAAGCAGACGAACTGCACATACTTTGCTGACTGGTGGATTTATTGTCAGCTTAGAAGGCCAAGCTTGAGCAGATCGTCGAAAATCTATTGAAGGGTTGGGGCGAGCTGAATCACGATAGAGACGCTTAGAGCTTCGAGTGCCATGCTCTGCGTAAGACTGTTTGACGACTAAGATGGTGAAAGATCATTAGAGCTCCACAATTGAGGACTCTGATAGTGATTAGGTTTCACAAATGTGAACCTAAAATGTAATTAGATGTCGTGTGGCTGTCTCAGGCCTGACGTCAAATTTTAGTGCAAGAACATGCTTCTTCCTCTTGATATGTTTAACATAGAGGAACAGTGGTAGCTCTTGTTTAACAGCTTTCTTCTCTTCCCCTGACATAGGATCTAGGGAGCAGTAAGTAGGAGCTATTTTTCTGCATGTGGAGGAACTTAGCTCTCCAAGTTCTGTGAGATCAGAGGGACAGGGGCTCTGTAGCTTGGTACAGCTCACTTATATTACTAAGTTGTCAATTGTCCGTAGTTAGGACTATAGGATAGTAGAAAATAGCAATAAATACCCATCATCCCTGTCACTGGATAGTCTGAATGTCACCTTTATGTAGCAAAGTCTTCGATCAATAAAATAAACTTTTTTCTGAAATTGTCCATCTTTATGTGTTTTTGTATGAACTTTACTTCTGTAGTGGACTTGAACTCCGCATGGAGTTATTGTGTTGGAAGTGAAGCTCAGACTTCTTTATGTCGGTGAGAGGTTAACTAAAGTTTGCAAGGTATGGTCTTAAACAAATTGAGTTAGAATTTTCTCAATTTGGAGACTTGGTAAAATTTGCCATATCATTCTAGTGAAGTTCACTTCAGTGGCCAATTGAATGGGTAAAGTTCATTCACTTAACTTGAGAAAAAGTCGGCTGGGCGAAGCTCAAAAAGTTGGTTAAGTGAGGCTCAACAATTTTGTTATGCGGGGGTCGCTATGAGGATTTAAAAATTTGAATTCTCGATTTCTGTACCTAAAAGTGCGGCGAAGGTCATTTAGAGCGAGATTCTCGGTGAAGTTCAAGGTGAGAATCTTTGGAGAAGTTCGGGGCGAGATTTACTGTTAAGCTTAGGATGAAAATCTTTGGCGAAGTTCAGGGTCAGCCTATAAATAGAGCTGTTTACCTCCTTTCTTCTTTAGTTTTATTTTCAAAACCCTAACTTCCTTAAAAGCCTAGTTTTCTCAAAAACCCACCAAAAATCTCAAGACTAATTTTTGATGGCTCCTCATCGTGCAATCTCAAGAGGAAGAGGTGCTGCTAGGGGGCCTCGCCAGCCAAGAATGATGATACATCAACGTAGTTGGAGATGGCTGTAGGTAAGTTTCAAACCCGTCCATGATGATCTTCAGATGTACCAAAACATAGCCCCAATCCAGCTTCAAATAGTACCTTTGGATACATAAATTCATTCACTACCAAAGGTGCAATTTTTATGACCTCTTGTAGTCTCATTGGTGTGCTTTTGTCGGTGATGACAAAGCTCTGTTAGCGACCATCAATGGTGCGCGATGCGGTGAGCTTCGCTTCTCAAGTGAAAGCTCACTGTTGTTAGCCTACTAGGCTTTTAGGCGAACTTCGACAGCGTCATGGTTTAGTTTGAGTGACCTTCGCCTGAGTGAAGTTTGCCAATCTTATTTGGGTGTCCTTCACTTGAACAAAGTTCGCCAGTCTGATTTGAGTGACCTTCGCTTGAGTGAGGTTCGCTAGTCATTGCCTTTTTTCTTAGCCTTCGGGGAGGGGGTGAGAAGTGACGCCTTTCTTCTTGGCCCTCAAGGTTGTAGGCATCAAAAATTGCTGATGAGCCCCAAATATGATTTAATCATGAGAAGATTGAAGAACTACATCATCAAAACTCAAGGGAATCAACCACAGGGTTAAAACTCACAAATACATGTCCTAGACACATTTTGTGTCTCGCCAGCTGCCGAGACACATTTTGTGTCTCACCGTTAGCGAGACACTTTTTGTGTCTCGCTCGTTGGCAAGGCACTTTTTGTGTCTCGCCCATTAGCGAAACACTTTTGTGTCTCGCCTATTGGCGAGACACATATTGTGTCCGAAGGAATTTGCACGTGTTTTATCATCGTTCGTAAGGTCCATTTGATCTTTTCAACTTATGGGGATGCTCACTTATGTTAGTGGGCGGTGCATAAATGGTGCCTTAAACGTGCCTTAAAAGTGGGGGAAAGTGGTTACAACAGCAGAGGCCCGACCCTTCATGCGAGACAGTTTGGTGCGAGACACTATAAACTGTCTCACCCACTGCGAGACAGTTTGGTGCGAGACACCATAACTGTCTCGCCCACTACAAGACAGTTTTAGGCCGAGACACTACAAACTGTCTCGCCCACTATGCAACGTGTGCTCGCCACAATTCTTATCTTTTTTGACAGTTACACTTCCCAAAGGCTATAAATAGTTCCCTACACCCACTAAGGAGGGGGAGGAGAAATTTTGACTAGGAGCTGTAGATTTTCAGAGAAAGAACAGAGCTTTCAATATTCCACTTGGAGATTCTCGAGTTTAAGCTTTGACTTATTCTTGGGAAGAGTAGATATCTTACCTAGCTAAGATATTTACTTATTTTCTTATTTCCTTAGTGAAGCAGGAATCTAACCTTGTTGATTTAGTGATCGTTGATCGGTGGTCCACGGATTACGCATCCCGGGCACAGGCAAACAACCCACGCAAGCAGGAGATCTACATGTGTAGCGTCTTATGTTCGAGTTTGTAGAAAGCGATTCAATTTTCTTTGTAATCGAGAGTTACACGTGTAGCCTTTCGTCCGTTTTCATTGTCAAAATGTTTTGTAATGGAAATAACAAAGAAACTCACGTTCGGCACAAACACGATGGCGACCATAGCGGGAGCTAATAGTCTCAGCGTTGAGACTATTGTGTCGCAGCCTAGCAGCGATAAAGCCGACCTCATGGTCGATGGGTTGGATTACGTCTTCGATCAAGCTAAGTTCGAAGAGTATCTCTCCTCCTCTTCATCAAAATCCTCTTCGCCGCGCAAGCACCGGAGGATCTCATCTCTAAGGCGGGGGGTCCGATCTGTCGTGGTGCGGGATGAATCTCGCCCAATCACGATGGAGGTTTCCCCTCTCACCCCGGCAAACTACAAAGCCGGGAGCTCTATTTAAGGTGGCTCTACTTTGAAGAAGGAGTCATCTCACAAAGTCCCCACCACTCTGACAAAGAGGGCTCGTCAGAGACAACGCTAGAAAATAGCCCGCCAATTTGTAAAGGCCATGGAGTTGACAGATGGAGTTCATTATCAGACGAACTTGTGTAATCAGAGACATCAGGAAATTCCAACACCTCAATCTCAATCCGTCAGCACTCCCGTCAAGGAAGAATGGGTTGTCATCAAGAGGGTCCGTTTGATGAAGAATGAGGGCGCCCAAAAGCGTCGCGCACGTCTCGCTCCTGCACGTACTGTGATACGCAAGGCGCAAGAGCTAAAATCACCCAAGGGATCAACCCGAAGCCATGAAGCTTGGATTGCTAAGTCTACAGAAGATCTAAGATAGATTTTGGTTTGAGCTTCAACCTTTGGCCGAGACACTTACAACTGTCTCAGCCAAAGCCGCGACAGTCAAAAGTGTCTTGGCCAAAGCCGAGACACTCCTCACTGTCGCGCCCAAAGACCCTTTGACTGAGACACTTCCAACTATCTCAGCCAAGGGGGTTCTTCGTCGCGCCGTTCATCCAAATCTCCTGCTACTGTATTGACGTCAAAGCCAGAGAAGACGTCTAAGCTCTCAACCTTGATGCTTAACCACCTCGGTCCACAGCCTGAAAACCAAGGCAAGGCACCGGTAAAAGAACGATTGGGTCACATTGCTCAAACACGACAGTACATTGGGGGTCGTGTTCAGTCTTAGAAGTGTCCTAACCAAGCTGGGACATCTCAAACTCTTATCGCAACTCTTTTGAGCATCCCGCATGGGGTCCGCGAGTCTGCTAAAGGGAACAACTTCAAGCATGTGATTCACAAAGTCACGAGAGATGACAAGACCCTCGTGATTCAGGCAGAAACAACTTCAGTTGATGAAGCTAAAGCATCAAAAGCGTCTTCTCAGTTGAATGATCAATGTCCCCAAAAGAAGACGTGTCTTTCAATTAAAGACAACGTTACACTTGGGGTGGAAGTGCAATCCATGATGAACCACACTAACAGACAATACGGTGTACAAGTCATCATGATAAGGAGCCGCATCACCAGTCTGCAGGTGGCGACACACGAAAGAGGGCAATTGATGATATAAATTGTTCTTTCTCGTGCGCACAACTGATCAAGATGTTGTTTTTAGGAGGTGCTTGTTCTGAGTCGAAGACTCATCCACAAAGAGCTTCGGTGTTTGTAAGGCTTTCCCTGCCAACCATAGAAGAGTCGAAGCTAGTGCCAAGACACTTCCGAAGAAGAATATCTGCTATCCAACGAGACAAGTTCTCTGAAGTTACCATTAACATGGTAAACAAGGGAAAAGGAGAGGGTGCGACGGACACAGATCTTGACTTTACTCCTGAAGGAAAAGTCAGCACCTGAATTTCCCAGAGAATGTATCGATTACAACTGCGGGCTACAGGACGTTGAGATTATAAAAGGATGCATGAAGGGGATTCATCTGATGATGAGAACTCCGACTCCTACTCGGCCATAGCATCGGATGATATAGCGTCAAGTGTAGGTCAGTCTAGAGAGGCTTACACTATTACGCCTGAAATGTTGGCTCAAATGTTGCAAGAAGCCCTGGCCAAGTAGAGAGAAGAGCTCAGGGCTGAAATGAAGACAGAGATGAAGCTAGCCATGCAACAGATGAGGGAGTTGCAGAGTCAAAAGATTGCTTGACCTGAGTCTAGTCAACAAGCTAGGCCTAGTCGTAATGCCGCTCACGATGTGGATGATAGCGATACAGAAGTGGAGGAAAACATCATCGTTGATTTGCCTCTGAAGAAAACACAAAGCGGAGATGACACGACCCATCCTGCTGGGGGTGGTAATCTCAAGCGAAGTGAGGGTGAAAGTGAAAAAATGAAAGAGCTTGAAGGCAAGATCAATGCTTTGATATCCGCCCAAGAAGCCAAGAAGACTAGCATTCCGTGTCCATACCCGAGAGAGTGGGACTTAATTTTGTACCTGCCGAAGTTCAATTTGATTAACTTCACACCATTTGACGAAAGGGGATCACCCACGTAACACTTGATTTACTTCAAGTCTCATTTAGGAGTGATCTCGGGAAATGAGCCTTTGATGGTTTGATCATTCATTGGCAGCCTTCGCATGGCAGCCTTCGATTGATATCGAAGGCTCAAGGCTAGGAGTATCAATTGCTGGGATGACATGGAGAGTTCTTTCCTCACTAACTTCTTTGATGACGACACTGAAGTCTCGATTGGAACTCTTTTAGATGAAAAACAAAAGAGTGGAGAATCGATTGACATTTTCGTCAAGCGCTTCCACAACAAGGCTATGAATTGTCGAGATCCAGTCACCGAGGAGTTCATATTGCAAACATGTCACAACAATCTTTCCATAGATTTGTTGGAAGCCATGGGGGTTGTAGCACCAACCACGTGGAAAGATTTGAAGCTCCCGGGGGAACAAGCTGAACGGTTCCTCAAGAGGAAGAAAGGTGAGAGAGCCACACCAATAACGACTCCCTCAAAGTCAAACTTCGTGCCTCGTGGCAAAGGAAAGGCCCCGGTTACTTCTGTGGATGCGAATCAGACATTCCAACAGCAACGTCAGCAACCAACACAGTAGCAACAGCCGCAATTGAGATTTCAATAAAAATCTCAAGAGTCGCAAAAGACTCCAGATCTAAGATTCCAGAAAACCTACACCTTCAAGGAGGAGGAGGTTCTGGTTATCTTCAAATACCTGCTGGATAATAACAAGATCAAGTTGCCTTCGATTACAAATCAAAAGGAGGCTAACAAGATCTCAGATCTAAAATACTGTGTATACCACAGAAGAGTCCATCATTCGACCAATGATTGCTTCATTCTTAAAGACAAGATCCAAGCTTTAATCGATGCCGGCATCATAATGGCAAAGAAAGAGAAGAAAGTCAGCTCGAATATGGTGGCTATCAATTTCAGGTCCATGATGCCCATGTTGTATCAACAGAAGATCACACCAAAGGTGGAGATGAAGACAATTAATGATGATCCACATGGTTAGCATCAAAATGGGTTAGTTTCACACACGGCCCCTAATGGTGAAGTATTTTGGGTGCATCACGATCTCCTTCAAGATGAGCAGTGGGCCAGATCTTCTTCAGCGCAAAAGTCGAGGTGAAAAGCCAGGTCCTATGGGCACATCTCAGCAATCCCAGAGGAAGGTGATGAGAAAGTTTCAGCTCTTTCGCCGTGCGAAAATGAAAATGAAGTTCTTGTGACAGAAGGAAACCTAGCTTATGCTATTAGAAGCGGGCATGAATACAGTTATAAATATCCTAAAATCTCCGATCCGAATGCCAAGACACTAATGGAACTGGGGGTGCCGATAACCCCTCTTACACGCGTTGAGAAATCACAGCAGTAGGAGAGTGCCAAGGAAGACGTGGCTGATCCAAAAGGGAAG
>JBAKGM010000200.1:13662617-13674305 GCA_037177215.1 Asparagus racemosus | reverse complement strand
CCCCCCCCCCCCCCCCCCCCCCCCCCCCCCCCCCCCCCCCCCCCCCCCCCTCCTCGTTAAGTAATCACTAATTGTTTTGCAATAGTGCAACTGCGATTCTAATGGACTGCAGGTTCATCGAAACAAACAACCAAAAACTCAATTACTACTCCTCATTTGAAGTTGCCATTGTATTCGCAGTTGCAATATTCTGAAAATTAGACAGCCCTTTATGGAATTTGTAGTTAAGAGTAAACAGAGAAGAAATAGTTGGTAGTCTTTGAAGTTGCAGTATATGTATGCTAATGTCTACAAATATGTTCCATTTGTAAGCAGAGCAGATCAGATAATTCTGCAAATTCAGATATTATTTGCTTCTATCCATCTATCTAGTTTAGAAAAGTCGCAGTAGACTACAAATAGTTGGTAGTCTTTGAAGTCGCAGTTTATAGATAGATAGTATCACACAGATGCCCAGCCCTACCGCTTCTCTCTGTATTTGTTTTAATAGATCAATTTTCTTCTTATGACCTCAATAAAATTTGCTGGAAACTTTATTCTGTGTGGCAAGCGGTCCCTACTTAGTTTAGAACCTTCATTTTTTTTCCGAATTTCATGCACCAAACATGGAAATTGAAGAATTTTCGAGAAAATTCCATAACTTACTCATTCTATGAGTCTTATTGAGATATGCAGATTTGTGCAGCTCTATGATTCTTATTGAGGCATTTATTTTTATCCTAGTTGATTAGATGCGGTATCCATTAGTGGACATGCTTTGGCTCCAGTGGGATGCCAAAATAGTTCTTGCCAATATCTGAACCCAAACTCAATATACATCAAGGCTATACTGAAGCTATACATGAACAATTTGGTTGAATTTGTTTCTGAATATTAACCTATAGAATCAAACGTCCTGTTGCCACCATTTAGAATCTCGTAGCAACCGCATGATGAATCAAATTAATGGCATCAAAACTTCAAGTTTTTTTTATGAATTGGATACCAATAAAGTCAATATGTCATTTTCTAGTGACATAGTGGAAGTGTTATTGGGTAACATAGCTGTCCAGGTTCTCTCTCAAAAAAAGAGAATTTCATGAATCATTGGTTATCATACTAGTTATATTTTGTTGCCAATATCATGAAAATGAGTGCTTTAATGTGCGCGTTGTTGCCAAAATCATGAAATTGAGTTCTTTGATGTGTGTGTGTGTGTGTGTGTGTGTGTGTGTGTGTGTTTATTTATCTATTTTTGTGTGTGTGTGTGTGCGTATTTATTTATTAATTTATTAAAGAGTAATCAATGCAATCAAACATGTCATTGATATTCTTTCATGGATGATATTTATATATCTCATTCCTCTTTTATCTTTATGTTCTCCATTGATAATGCTATTTATGGTTAGACAAGAATATCTACAACAAATCCTAAGAATCAAAAAGCTATTACCGCTCATGTTGTGTTTGTTATTGCTTGGCTTGGTTAGGGTTCTCGCTATTGTTAACCGAGCTAAATTGTAACCCTAGTGTCATCACCAGATGTATGGTTAATGTAGAGTTTGGTACAATGATATGGAGTATATATAGTGATCTTGCCATATAACTTTAGTCATTCGGATTCAGCTTAAATGTCAGACAAGTAATAGCAATCATATATGGAAAATCTGATGGAAAAGATCTAAAATAAAGTATATATCATATATTATTCACAAAAATACCAAGTTTATACTTGAAATTTCGGCAATTTGAAAATGCTTCGAAGGCTTTCCAGTTGAACAAAATGGTTTGGTTCATCCAAGCTTCACAAATGATGGGTAACATTCGCAGATATCCGTCTTCCACTCTTCTAATAGTCAGTCACTGAGTATGGGAGTGGTAAGAGCGAAGAAATACACTTCAACTCTGTTAGCAGCAAAAGCTTAAGCATAATCTCATGCGAACTTCCGCAATTGCACTCTCATTTTGTTACTATTGTGCAGTCAATCCTTAACCCCAAGCTTCAAGCAATGTTCTTTTTGTTCTTTCAGTGTGAAAATGGACATGTAGCATGCCGTGCCTGCTCCATTAAGCTCCCTCAAAACAAATGCCCGACCTGCTCTCGGCCCATCAACTTCACTCGATGTCGGTTCCTCGAGAAAATCATCGAATCAATTAAATCCTCGTGTTGTTATTCCAAACACGGTTGCAATAAAACTCTCTCATATCCTGAGATATTCTCTCATCAGGAAACATGCGCTCATGCCCCTTGCTTCTGCCCCATACCAAAGTGCACTTTCTCTGGAAACCCAGAGGAGATCTCATCTCACTTTCATTCTCACCATGGAAGCTCTGCCATTGATTTTCAGTATGGAAAACGATTTAAAGTATCTTTGACGCAGAGTGAACCATACATAGTACTCACCAAACAAAATGGTCTCCTTTTTCTCCTTCTCAATGATAAGCATGACAAAGGAAATAATTTATCGGTGGCTTGCATTCGACCCGGTTCTACAGAGAGTGATTTTGTGTATGAGCTTAGGGTCAGTAATGGTGAAAGCTCTCTACAGTTGGAGGCTTCAGCTATAAATGTCAGGAAGTGGGAGGGAGTTTATCCTAGTAAAGTTTTTCTTTTGGTGCCCCAGAACTTCTGCTCTTCTTATGGGGATGTTGTACTTAATGTTCGCATTGAGCGTGGTGAGGATGATATGGATTTGTAGTCTAATCTTATGTGTTGTATTTGCATGTATATATTGAAAAAGATTGGAAAAGTGTTGCAGCTATGAAGTGTATAGGAATCAAGATCATGTGATTTTACTTTTTTTATGAATCTCCTAATCTCACTGATGTGCATATGGCTCTCTATCAAACAATGTTAGGGTGCGTGGGTTGTGTTGCATGTACGTATAAGAAAAGTTGGAAAACTGTTGTAGCTATTTAATTGTTGTAGCTATGTAGTGAATAGGACCAAGTCATTAGGATTAATGCCCTTGTCTCACTTGTGTTCTATCTACTAGACTTATTGACAGTCACGCTCGAGTTTGTGTCTGTATTGTGTTTGCATCTACTTACATATAGAAAAATTTGGAAAACTAACTTTATTCTCATGCTCTTAATAAATTTTTATTTTGTTCTAATTTTTTTAATTTTAAAAGTAGACAAGACGCCAGTTAAAGTAAGATTGGAAATGCTAATTAACAGTTCTGATTTAACTCTTTGAATCCTTAATATACATCCGTAAACTTATTGCCGCAGGTATATAGAGGCAAAAGTGAGCATTTTGACCATGATGTCAAAATTTTCTATGCTCGGGAGAAATTTCAATTTCTGTGGCATTCCCTTTCCTCCATCTTGAAACTGTCATTTTCCAAACCAAATAATCAATGCAAAACATTTTAACCAATTAGAGAATGAAAATTTGAATAATTAAGTGCGATTTTTCATCTACTAAATTGCGATTAGAGAATGAAGCGGGAATGTCAATTTTTCTTTATTATCGGTGTTGGGTAAATAATAATCAATCATGGTAACTTTTTAGTTCCCACTTAAGTGAGAATTCTCATTCCCTAACATCTCATTGGGAACAAACATTCTCGCGCAACGTGAGAATTGATGAGAAATAGGATTTGGTAATCTGTTTCCTTCCTACTCATTTCTATGTACTAAATGAGATGTACTAAATGAGGTGTTAAATTGAGTGTTTTTTTTTCTCTTACGGAAATTTAAACTTAAATTATTTACAAATTATAAGTATGGGTCTTGTGGGAAAAGTTTAAAATTCCAAGCGTTATGTGAAACACCACAAAGTATGTGGAGAATATGAGAATAAACATTTTCAGAGAGTTATACATTACCTTCAAGACTAAAGATGTCCATACGGTTGATGCTGGTATCTACCAAGCGATCGTTGTAGGTAGAATTCCTGATAAAGAATCGTACGTGGAATCTTTAGAAAAAAACCTAAGAAGGAAGGCGATCAAGGTAAACCA
Organism: Asparagus racemosus; assembly: GCA_037177215.1. Lineage (NCBI taxonomy): Eukaryota > Viridiplantae > Streptophyta > Magnoliopsida > Asparagales > Asparagaceae > Asparagus > Asparagus racemosus. The sequence goes on along the minus strand of JBAKGM010000200.1, from coordinate 13,670,358 downwards.
TATAATATACAATCAAATTGACTCCCAAGTATTTCACGATAGTCTTGTAGTTGTTTGTTTAACCATTGCTTTTGTTTGATGTATGGATTTACTAGTTAGTGCTATTGTGATATATCTCAGCCATATTATATATAGTGATGGTGGTGGATAATGGTAATATATTAAATACTAAAAAAAAAATGAGATTTCCCCCCTTACAGTTTTAGTTAAAAATATAATATTAATCACTTTTGCACGTGCCATGTGAAATCGGTAAATTTTAACATGCACCATGTGACATTAATAATTTTTGGCATGCACCATGTACATTTGTTAAAGCTCATGTTTGGTTATGATGCTCTACTTCTCTTATGACTTTAGTCATTTCATTTGGTGCCTGAACGACCATTTCCTTTTTTATCATGACCTAGCTATGTCACATGGATATGAATATAGATACAGGTACTGGTGCAGATGTCAAAACGTGTATTGGACATGACAAGTCTATCAATGTAAGATATGGGGACACGGCCATATATACATTAAAATTTAATAATTTACGTGAGATATATATTGCTTTTTCATTCACTTGTTGCGAGAATTGTGAGCCCTTAGAACTAATGCATGGTATGAAATACGAAGATAATAAATAAAACAGCTAATTATACGATGAAAAAAATGGTAGAAATACTGAAAAGTGATAAAATTTTAGATATGAAATGTCAAAGGCACCAAAAATAGGAAACTAGTGGATAATATTTCAAGTAGATTTCTAATGGCCATTTCTCTATTCGTCGTGAATTTTAATGGAAATTAAGGTTTGAGGTAACTTTTATGGTTCTTGAATGAAAATATAGTTTGAGACAATGCGAATTTTCATGGTGTGAAGATTTTGGTTTTGCGCTATACTTGTTCTTATATAAAAGTGCAATCGCGGTTATGATCCGGAGTTAGAAACAATTAAAAACTTTTTCAAAATAGTAAGTTGTATTACAAGCGTTTTACCTCTGTTAAGTCTCGTTTCAGAAATATTATTTTGCTTTTAGCAACCGACTTGTGAACTGGGTTTCATGATTCCACCTCTAAACTTGTTTAAAGGAAATCATATCCATGATGATTTAAAGGGTTAATTTTGATGATTCGTCTTTTGCTTTTGCAAAGGAAAAATCTAAGTGCAAATTAATAACTTTTTGAAGTTCAATCGGGTTGGTTCATGAAGTTGCAAGTACTTCTTCTTAAAATGGTTTTCTTGACCATATTGGTTATGTCAAATTGTAGCTTTTCCTCTCTGATTTTTAAAGACTCCTGTTTGGAATTCGAATTGAGGGGGAAAAAAAAAGGACTTGATTTCGCATGGTTTTGTTTCCGCCCTTGTTTTCATCATATTTTAAAAACTCATAATTTTTTATCTGGAAGTCTGATCGGAGCGACCCAGGACTTTACGGAAAGCTATTTTCAAGCTCGATGCATTCATCTACCTGAATTTCTATTTGACTTCTGCTGAAAACTGATTGTGGACGTTTTCGTGACAACATTTACGATATCAAATTGCAGTTTTTCCCATCTGATTTTCAAAGACTGTTGTTTGGATTCCAAATTGAGGGGGGAAAAATGTATCTAATTACAATTTCTAATACTAGCGCGCTAGGATAAGTATACTCCGATGCAACTTAGAGTATGATGATGCAATTGTATTATTCTAAATGGAATATGAATGGATTAAGGATACCCTAAGATTGAATGTGATTGGATATTGACCACACCCCGTGGTTTAACCATCGAAAGTTGACAGATATATGCCTGTAATGATATATGTGATGTGTTTAACTAGTTGACGGTATATTGAGCAGGACTGTGGGTACATAATGGTATGAATTGCATTGATTTGAAAAGAAAGGGAGCTGGGTTCTTAATTTGTAGTGTAGATATGTTAAGGGATGAATATATGATGACTATATATGATAAGTCCAATGTTTGTAGTGTTCTATGTGCATGCTCGGTTGCGATAATATGGAATAAGTAGGGTTGTACACGAACGATACTAAACACCTAAAACTAGAGGTATGGCTTAATATTGAGGGTAGACTATCCGTTGTCGAGGATTCTCACGGTAGAAATAGCGGCAACCAGGCATAGACACCAATGCATTATGTCCAGCGGTTGGGTATCTCCCCGTGGTTAGGCGATCTACTATTTTTTTTCAAATGCCAAGACTAGCTAGCGCATAACGTCGTGTGCAAACTATAATGATAATAAACTGTTGTTTGCATGAACGCGGATAACTGGGGAAAATTCATGGGATACTACTCAACGGGCTTAATGTGAGGGTCAGACGCATTAAGGCATTGTCACCGATAGATTGATTGTCAACGTTGAGGCATTGCCAGCGTCAACATAATTCCCAAATAGCTTGATAAGAGAAATTGAAGTGTTTCGTGATGTGAATTTGTTGGATTTATTTCATGGTAAAAGGCAATATTTGCCTTTGAGAATAGTCCCACATCGGATTATGAGATGAATAGTAAGAGGTTTATATTGGAACACCTCTTATTGGGCTTTGAATAGTGTTTTGGGTTTTGTGGGCTTTGCATGTCTTAACCACACGCGTGCGCGCACCACGCCACGCCCACGCCGCAACGCACACGTATCTTTTGCATCTCCAGATTTTATTTTGCACGTTTTACACATTTTACTCGGTAAAGAAACGTGTGCGGAGTTAACGCGGTGAGTTACACGAAGTGGAGGTAACGGATGCAGATTTCAAGGAATGGCTATTCGTATTCCAGCACCTATAAATGGAGAGGTTCTCCTTCTCAGAATATACACAACTCTCCTCTTCTCTTCCTCTATTTTATTCTGCTACTTTTAAATTTCGGGGCAACGATCTTCATCTGAGCATAAGCTCCGCTGCTCTCACCTGAGTACAGAGGCCGGTCTAATTTCAGGGGTTTTTACCGCTAGGAGAAAGAGGATCAACTGCGCCAAGGTGATAGGCGGGTCTTCTAACTTTTAGGGCAGTGAAACCACGACTGCACCCGATCAGGCCTGGTTTTTCTAACTTTTAATTTTAGTTTTGAAGTTTTGATCAATTAATTTCAGACATTTTTATAACAAAAAGTCTGTGCTTCGATAGCGTCATTGTTCTTCGGCCAAGATAAGGTAAGAAGTTGAATTTGCGAGCCTGATGATAATCAGGAGTACCATGCACAACTAGAAAAATTGTGCACCATGCACCAGCTTTGCGGTGTGGTTTTCACTGGTACTTTCAACATGCTTTTACTGACATTTCTGTAGAATTTTCATGAATTTTAGCTTTTACCCTCTTTTAGGGTCAGCAATTGGCACTTGTGTTTCTGTCAAGTCCTGTTTCCCAAATTCCAATCACGATGACTTTTAAAAATAGCACTTTTCCAATAAGTGAATCAAAACTTTAAATACAAACTAAGAATTAAATAAAACGAATTCACTCGGTACATGATTGCGTTATAAAAACCCTTATTATTGTTGTCTACTCTTTTCTGCTCTTCAACATTCAAGTAAGGAGATAAGGTATGAACTCAGTAAGTACATGAAAGAAATTGTATTCATCAATTAAGACATGAGAACCAAATCAAGAACAAATTGTATTTCCTTTGCAAAAGGAATACAACAAATGAGGAATGATTGTATTACGAATTTAATTCATCAAACAAATAAACACAGATATAAAAAGCTCTTAATCATTCTTCATCTACTCCTTTTGCTCTTCAATTATCAATGGACAAGATAAGTAACTAGCAATGCTAAGAGCATGAGCACATAAGCTATGCCTTGATCAATGGCCTTGACATCCACTACCCTAGAAGAAGATGCAGTGGTTTGTCCTTGTGCTAGCTGCATTATCTCTGACAAGAAAAAAAAGCTGTAAATATCATATAAATTTTAATGGAATTAATTCATAGTCCTGGCAATTTAAAATGGGTTAACTGCACATAGAGTATCGTTGTCTCGAATTTACTAGCTCTGTAGAATTATTGGCGCAAATTGACAACATTTTTTGACTCTTTTACGCACAATTGTACTTACTAATTTCACCCAGAGGTAATATTTGGCGAAACTTGACCCCGAATAAAAGAGTCAAATACTTTAACCTTGGGGGTCCATACGCAATAATGAAAGTAAAGGGGTATAGTAAGCTCCTCTCCTGGTTCTCTAGCACTTATCATGCGTAGTGTTGGTATTTTGAGGAGATTAATTTGTAGATAACCCTCTCTGTGGGATGCAAAGTTTAATAGACAGGTTGAGGGGTGATGAATACTTCTAACTTTAATTTATTTCAATGTGTAATTCATCTCAATCATCCTTAGTTCTATTTTAGTAACTCGTTCGTTAAGCTTCATGTGTGAGTGTAACTCTATATCAAAAGAAATTGAATAGAAAAGTGACCAAGATCAGCTTTGTATGGAGTCCTATGTGGTACCTACACAAACTGGTAGAGCCAAAGAACCAATGTCTAACTTTTGGCTCAATTTTTTTGATTTTTGAGATTTAGGAATATTTCAAACTAGATTAATGTAAGCATAAATATTGAACAATAGTAGGGCTGTTTTCTTTTCATGTATATGTTCATAAAAAACGTGCATAAAGATTATAATAAGCGGGGCTTGATGTGTCCTACGTGCTCATGACTAGCGTGTCGATCATATGACACATATCCCAATCACTGTAATTCAGATTATCAACATATTGAGATATGGCTGCTTGAATGTGTGCCCACCAGTTAACATGTATCAAGAGCATGGAGGGAATATCTGTTTATTTTAACTATAATGCTTTTATGTATGAATCAAAATTATCAAATTCTTACCACATATTATAATCACTTGACATAAGGATAGTATTCAACCCCTTTCTCTACAAGTAATACGTTTAAGCAATATCATGATTTTATTTTACATTTTTGACACATTATTGCAACTCAAAATTTTCTTTTCTGGTAAACAAATTCCTTTTCCCGCATAAACATTTTGATTAATACCCTCAACGTGTTATTTAAAAGAAAATTGAGACATGAGCATTCTTAAATATTTCAGAAATTTAAGGAATATACTGATCTCAAATAGAAAATAAAAAACATGGAAATTTTAGATCACTGTCTCTTTCTCTTTGTATCTAAATTCAAAGCTTACCTTTCATCCGCGACCGTACCGCGGTGGCTGATCGTCGAAATGTTGATTTCATAGCAATTGAGAGAGAGAGAGAGAGAGAGAGAGAGAGAGAGAGAGAGAGAGAGAGAGAGGACATCTCATTTGTATTTCATCATTTCCGGTCATAAGCAAAGTGAGAGAAACACGTGGTAATAGAGAACATTGTAAAAATAATCAACATTAAGAAAGTTGAAAATTTTTCAAATTCCATTTTAAAAATGTAGTCAGAATAGGCAAATAATAATAATAACAAGAAGTCATATGAAGAATAAAATGGGATATAATGATAGCATTTTGTGTGTTATATATGTCATTAATTTTCTAATGACTGAATTACTCAAAGATAAATGAAACCTAATCAATACCAATTTTGTGCCGCATAAAGATGACGTTTCTATACATATTTTTATTTCCGGTTATTCATGAGTTATATCTAGACTAGTATCATGCTTAATTATCATGTTAATTTTTCCTGACCTCTTGTTTGGTCAAACTGGAGAACTTTTAGCAGTTGTTTGTTGAGCGCTTTTTAGGGTACTTAATCAAGTCTTAATACTTCTTCCTTGAATTTATTTTTTTCGCATTGCATAAAATCCGAAAACAAAAATTCGATTTTCTATTCAACAAAGAAATTTGCATTATCATAAATTTCAACATTTTTCCCCCTGTCCAAACAATAATCTAAAAAAGATGACACGCTGCTACTTGCAAATTTAGCCACAATTAGATAATTATGATTGAAGATGACCCGAATCCTTATGACTTTGACATTTTTGTGATTTTGTTTGGTTATTCAGTTGCATCTCTTATATAAATCATTCTAAATGGATAAAAAATATATCAGTTTGATGCATGATTAATTCATTAATATTGATCAGTGGACTAGATAGGTAATCAGAAGAGCTACAATCATAAGCATATACATGTGATAGCAAGTGTAGAGATGTTTTTGCTTGAGCTAGTTGCATCAGTATTCGGAACAGGAAGAAAGAAGGAAATAGAAGAAGAGCATCCATTTTCATGGTAACTCATCGTTTGAGTGGTCAAAATTGGAGAGCAAGTGTAGAGATGTTGTCGTTCAAATGTTACATGGTGATTAATGAGTGCTTATAGAGATTTAAAGGACTAAGCGGGTGTTTGGGTGAGCTTATTTTTTGGTCAAACTAGTTTTTAAGTTGGTTTTTCCATACCTACTTGTTTGGTAAAATACAAAAAAAAAAAAAAGTTAGCTTACTAGTTCTATTTTAAAAAGCTAGTGTAGCTCAGTTTTTCAAAAACTAGCTTATAAGGTCACTTAAATAAGCTAGATTTTCCCATCAAAAAAAATAATAATAAGCTAGATTTAACCAAACGAATTAATATTCAACCAAAAAAGTTTTTATATGATTCTTATCATAAAAGTCAGAAGCTACCAAAAGACAAGATAGCTTAAAAGCTTATAAAAATAAGCCCGCCAAACACCCTCTAAATAATATAGTCTTGTTTGAATTTTTCTCTTGTATAAAGACGGAAAATTCTTTGTGGACGTGGCCCTCTTGCACTTGTTATTTGAAGGCTTGGGTTGAATTCAGTGTCTTCTCAAGTGTGAGAAATTACAAATCAACAAAGGGAATGGGATCATATTTTTAGGCTCCGTAAGAATTAAAAAGAAAATTATTGAAAATGGTACATCCTTAAATTATACTGAAATTATTTGACTTCTTATTTTTGCGAAACGCATAATAATATATCATAACTAGTACCATGGTTAAAAATAATATTGGCCTAAGTTTAAATTTTGAATTCGCAAATTTAAAACGTGGCTTTCCATATTGCATTTTCTTTTTCTTGTTCAAGTATCTCAGTTCTTGTGGTTTCCTTGGTGTCCTTTGCCATCATTATGACTTTGGTCAAGTAGACCGTGAATGTTGACATGGGTTCTTATAAGGGTTAATTGCGGATAGACCCCTTATAATATCGTCCAATTGCGGATAAGCCTCCTATAGTTCTATTGGTGCAGATAGATTCCACTCTACCGATAGACCCTTAAGTGAATTTTATTTTTATTTTACTCTAACATGAGAAAAAATAGTTCACTCTATCTTCACCAATACGACTACAAGAGGTCTATCCACAATTGCACAATACTAATGACGGTCTATTCGCATGTAGCAGCTTGTTATGATTTACGTATGACATATTATTACTAGCTTCTTATTAGAACTGTTGGACGCATGGGCAGCTAAGATTTGCTTATTTTTATTTTTTAGACCTTTTTCTTTTACAAGAATTTTAAAAACCTTTACGGATTCAGTTTTATATTCATGCTCTAATAGAAGATATGGATAACAATTTTTACTAGAGAATTTTTACTAGAGGAAAATATTATAAAATTTCAAGTAAACACATAGGTATAGGATAGTTTTATGATACTAATATAATGCACGTGCTTTGCACGTGAACGTACATGTTTTAAGTTTTGAATTTTTTATTAAATAGTTAAACTATGTGTTAGCAATTAAATTGTATAATAAGATTGCTTAAAAAGAAATGTATGAATTAATTATTATTGTGTAGTATTTTTTTATAATGATAGC
>JBAKGM010000200.1:13631855-13646207 GCA_037177215.1 Asparagus racemosus | reverse complement strand
CCCCCCCCCCCCCCCCCCCCCCCCCCCCCCCTCCCCCCCCCCCCCCCCCCCCCCCCCCCCCCCCCCCCCCCCCCCCAATATTTAGCTCGCAATATTGGGTGTTTCTTAAATAACTCACGTGTGAACATAATTTTCACTAACAAAAATATCCTTCTGCATAATTTTACTATCCATATGAAAATTAAAATGAACCCTATTATTGGGGGGTCGAAAAATGTTGACAATTGAGGGTTATTTTTGGAAAAATATTGACAGTTGAAGGGGTTTTTTTTTGTTTTTTGAGAAGCTCAAAACTTACGTGAGTTCTGGTTTTTTATTAAGTTAAGGGGGGTTATTACTTATCAATGAATGCACAAATTTAAGATATTTTCTTTTGTGTTCTACAAAGGTAATCTTACTATTGGTAAAATTAACTTGTTGAATGAGGTCCACGTAACTACCACTTTGTAAGATCACAAGATACCTTCAAACAATGTAATACTACCATTATAGAATTCATAGTGAAAATTAACTAAACAGTGTAAATATTCAAATGAAAAATGATGAGGTGGACAACCACTTTCCATTCATTGTCATAAATACCCAACACTTTTCTAAACATCCAAACAGCCCCTTAACTTAACATTTGTGTTCGACTTGTGAAGGATTCTGTCTCAGGGTTAAAGGCTGGTGTGGCAGCTCGCGTGCCTGTAATTGGTATAACAACGAGAAATCCAGGGCAGTCACTGTTAGATGCAGGTGCTACCTTCATTATTAAGGATTATGCCGACCCGAAGCTTTGGAAGGCATTGGAAGAGCTGGGGGGAAAAATTATTATATAAGGCTCCTTTTGAGGGAAAAGATTTTTTTTTTTTTTTTTTTTTTGGTGGGGGTTGTCAATGGATGAACTTTTTTGTAAATGAGATAATTAATTGTTAACAGTTTCTAGATCATTGCATTTCTTGTACTAGTTAAAATTATTTTGGGATCATTTATTTATGTCGTAATGCGGAAATACTTTTCTATGACTGATGAAGACAATTATATCTTTATCTAGTTTTGAACTGATTGAACTATAGAAATTTATATTGTTCTTCACTGCTTCTGTGCTCTTGTGTGTGATTATGCGTTTGGATGCACATGCATTAATTTTCCTATTGTGATTTTAACCTTAGGCGTGGTCCGCATGGACACTTCAAATATAAAGCGACTAGTAGTCACCCGTGTGATGCACGGATTCAATATTATAATCTAAACTGTTTAGTAAATTTGAAGGAGTATAATTCATTTTTAAGAGTAGAGTGTTCGACAAATGAGTGAACTATAATATACCCTCGTTCTCAAAATGATCTAAGAAGGCATTGTGTTGATGATGAGTTATTAAATGGGAGTTGAGATTTTGTCAAATCATGAGGGATATAATTGTCTTTTACTTGGTCAAACCTTATGGATTATAATTCACCAAAATATAAGTTGGCATACACCATATTATTGTTTAATGAATTATAATCCAAAATAATCAACTTGCCAAACATTTAAAAGTGGATATTAACTGAACCCACAGGGTGCAGCGGTTAAGGCCCCGCTGCGCTCCTGTTGAGGGACGATCCATAGCGGGCTAGTCTCGTGTTCGAATACACCAACAGGTAAAAAACCCCTCAAGCCAGCGCCAGCCACAAAGCACGAGCGGATATTAGCCCGACCCATAATAAGGTGTGGGGATACTTCGTGGGAAAAAAAGTGGATATTGACCATTTGCCAAACAAGCTCAAAGTGTTTACATTGTTACCAAAACCAAAGTCTTTTCCTAATAAAGATTTAAGTAATACTAATTGCATTAAACATACATATGAACACTTCCCACAAATGATCACAACTATTTACCAAAAGACATAAAACTTTAGAAAAGTACATTGATTCAGTGAGCAATGTTCAATCACAAGATGAAATAAACAAGCGCAACATACTGGAATCAGGCAAATAAAGCATGAATTTTCACACCATCAAAAAATTGCCAAAACATCTCCAAAACCACTACATATCGATCTATTACTATAAAAAAACTAAGTAGGGGTAATCCAAAATTTAGATGAGTGGTGGACATATTCTCATCTTCTACCATACTTGGAAAGGCAAAAAGTTACGTTAATGAGAGACCCTTTTTTCTTTTCTCTCTTTTTTGTTTTCTACGGTATTCCATATATCACAAACATTTTATTTTTCTTTTCTTCCTATGTTTGGTTTTCTAGAATATTCCATACCATACTCCATGAACATAGGATATAGGCCCATAACTACATATCTAATATATTTTAGATTCTAAAACGAATGAAAATTAAATTATAAGATCCTGTTATACTACTATATAAAAACCAAGCGAGGGTAATCCAAAATTTGGATGAGTGGTGGACATATTCTCATCTTCTACTAGACTTGGAAAGGAAAAGGGTAAGTTAATGAGAGACCTTCTTCTACCATACTTAGAAGGACAAAAAGGTAATTTCATAAGAGACATTTTTTTTCTTTTCTCTCTTTTTATTTTCTATAGTATTCCATATATCACAAACATTTTTTACCTTCCTTTTTTTTGGTTTTCTAGAATATTCCATACCATAGTCCACTAACATAGGATGTGGGCCCATAACTACATATCTGTCATATTTTAGATTCTAAAAGGAATGTAAATTAAATTATAAGTTCCTGTTAGCAAAAATAATAATATATATACCTAAAAAGCCAAAGAATATAAAGTATAAATAAAATTTTAATTATAAATTTTGTGCATTATGCCCATGCATTTTATTCTGCAACAAAAGAAATAAAACATATACAAATGATATTAATAAATGCTAAAAACCTCATATTTTCCTATAAGATTAAAAAAATTGTTTCCTAAGATTTAAGATAGGACAAACTTAAGATGTAGATGTTCAGGATCAAGCACCTCCTTTCTTTCCACTAGCACATGGAAATGATTGAGCAAAATGCGTTTAGCTTCTTGAACTTGACAGTGAACTACGGATTTTAATCCTCTCTCCTACTCAGAAAGTAATGGAGAGATCATTATATTAATCATAACTGTTGATTTATATAGTGGGTGATTATGATTCATTCCATATCTAACACGAAAGTCTCATCGTTTCGGAGACCATACCTGTATAAGTGGATACATTTGAACCAGTCGTTGATGCAAACACAAGCCACAGAACATTGTTGAGTATTGCCAGACTTCGTCATCTCCTCCAACAAAGTCTCTGACGCTACCTCCTCTCACCATATTTCTGTCACCTCCTCCAGCGAGATCTCTCACGTTGGCATCATTTGCTCCTCCGACAGCTGTTGAAACCGTCCTTCACTCCGAACACCTTGACGGTGTCACGTCCCCACACCGCCTCTGGCTTGAGATTTCTGCTACTCCACTTTCATCACTCATCATCCTCTAAAGACCTGATGCTAGAGACCTCATCCGTCTACTGCTCCTCCTCCTTATAGTTAAAGAATCCTCTGATCGATGGGTCCACCACTTTGAACCAAACTCAAATCCAACTCTGATCCCCACTGTGAGTCCACAGTGAGCCCACTCCAGTGCTCGTCTCCACGGTCCTGTTTTTTCTAATGTAGTGGAAGCATAATCAAATAAAATAACTACTCATTCTCATACAAGCAAGACGATACAAACCTTAGAAAACTCTAGGAATAGAAAACCTTCTGAATACTGATAATCACCTTGAAAAATAACATAGAATTTGTTCCCCTTATATAGGTTATAAAACAAAGAGACTTCCTAAAATAAACAAACTAGAATTTGCACGTGTAGTCTGAGCCAGAAGATGAATTATCTTTGGACCTGAAACCTATCTAGAAATGTGAATTGATTTGATATATAGAGTATTTTCTGAACTTTCCGAAAATATATTATAATTAGGATTCTATGAAGCGAGTCAAAATATATCTCCCTTCAAGGTTGCATGACAAAATATGCCCAAAAATACCCTTTTGACTTCAATAGACCTCCTTTTTTTTAGAGAGAAAGTCGACCCTCCTTCTCCTTCATGTGATCCAATTTCTCCCAAAAATCATTGGCTACTTCCGCATCACTTTCATCAAGGGGCGAAGCAAGGATGTTTATCAAGCTTGTGCACTAAAAACATCAATCATGATTATCAAAGTTGGAATGTTTCATTTCATAGAATTATATTCTAATTTATAAGGCAATAGATAATATACCTAAAATATTATTTTCATTATTTTTCAGAAATTGTTTGTAATCATTCAACTAGTATGAACAAAATTATTTCATTATTTAACGTTAAAGTGAAGTTCACATCACCATTTAGTTTTTTTTTTTAACTTTAAGAATAGCAGGTTTTGTGTTAGACAACATTCTGTAATGAAAAAGACAGTGATTTATGGGGAACAATGGAGGCTATGGCCATTATCAAATATTGGGCTTTTTCTGGACACTATAGCCCTTGTCTCCTTGTATCTTCGGTTTGGAGCAAGCTCATGTTTATCTTCAATTCTCCACCTCCAACAATAAAAAGGTATTGAAGAAATATCTTCAATTGTTTGTTAAATTATTAGATTACAAATCCAGCAGCTCAAGCTCTTAGCTTTATTATCAACACCGGTACCACATTTATGAAAATATCATTATACAACAATACTTTATATAGCTTTATAAATAGAAAAAAATAATGTATTACAGGTACAAAATAAAACATAGGCATATTTCATAAGATCAAGCTGATTTTAGATTAAATAAAGAAAATATTCTGACACAATTGTCGCATTAAAGTCTTTTACTTTTAAATGGAGGCCCATATACTGAGCACCAAGGCCCATAAACGGCCCAAGTCACCGCATCATTGCTAACCGACCAAGTCCTTTAGCTATCTTTGACTTTGACCTGTTTCTAGAGACAGCTAAAAGATGCTCTTTCTGACTTTCTCTAGTAATCGTGACATCACAAAGTACATACTGACGTCATGTCGGCAAGAATCAGGTTCTTTCTTTATAAACAAAATCGTGTTCAACTAGTATTCCGCATCTTTAAAAAAAAGAAGAAGCCGAAGTTGTTGGAAAAGGGACGGTCAGCATCGCAACAAGTCATGCTATTTTTTATCTTTTGAATTTTACTAAAGTGGCACTAGTATTTTAGTTTATTACATATGCACATGTTTTATTTGCATATCTATTTACATGACATCATTTGTAAATGACTCTTTGTCTAGGAATTAATGCAGATTGATTTTTCTTTTAGACACGTAGCCCAGAGCAGTAGGGATCCTACCTGAATCGTATCCCATTAGGAATGAGGTAATCTACATCACAAATAAATGAGTTGTGATTTTTAAACTAATCCATTACACACGTGAATGATATAAATCACCCATTTCTATGTGATGTTCTGCTAGAATCCTCACTCTAGTCAAAGCATGAAACTTTATCAAGAATATTACAAAAGATATTAAGGGATTAAGTCACACTTCATATTTTATTAAAGCGTATCATTGAATTGTTTCATTAATCTAAAAATGAAGGAAAGAACAAAAAATAAATAAAAATAAAAAATAAAAAGAAGAAGAAGAAGTGTAAACACTGGATATTCAACAAGTTATAGTTATCAGACGCATAGCAATAAAAATTAAGCCATCATTAATAACCAATATATGATAAGATAACAGAGAATATCCAAAAAGTAACTATACCAATGTTATTATAGTAGCTCTACCCTATAATCAACAACTAATCATTCACTAAGTAATACATAGTAAAATCTATATCTATCTATTCATCCGGTCTCTACATCTTATCAAATAGGAGTTACAAATAGACCCCTTGTAGCATCATCCAATTAGCAAACTTTTTTCCGACACTTTTAAAAGTAAAAAATAAAAGTAAAAAGCGAGCGAGGTGCTATCCTCACCGATAGACTATAGGGGGCCTACCGGTCTCCACTAACTTTAAAACAATTTTAAGAATTAAAAAAAAAATTCAAGCTAGGGATCTTTTCGCAAAAATAGTACTACAGTGATCTATTCGTAATTGGGTGATACAACAGGTGCCTTGTTGAAATTAATCCTATCAAATATGCACGAAACGGTACACATGTAGTTTCGTAATTCCAAAAATGGGAAGGACATGCGTGCTAAACCCCCTCGCATTGAAACGCTGAAGAACCCATCCTCCACGCAAAACGGAAGGGCGTATTTGGTCTATATTTCTCTTCCCCCATAATTAAATGGAAAAATAGGGAACATCGCATCGTGGTAAAGAAAGAGGGGTGGAATTTAATTCCTGCATATTCTCTCATTTCGGAGGTTTATTCCATTGTAATATGCCCTTCCTTCTCTCTATTTCTATTCCCCGCCTGTTATATCTCTAAAGACGCAGATCTCGTATCATCATCAGCTCCAATTACAACCAACAACAATACCGACTCCAATCATGTCCATCGACAGGTATTTATTATTTCCATTATTTTCCCCCCCATTTGATCTGTATTTGTTTATTATTGATGGAAACCCTAGTATTATTGCTGATGACCCAGCAAAACCTAAACGAGAGGAGAAGCTGCAGATGATTACAAGTCGATTAGATTCATGGCGGATTAAATACCTCAATAAAGACGCATTTAATTGAATGATAGGACATTTTTCTTGATGTGTGCGTGAACCCACGTGATTTTCTATTATTTCCTTTTCTCACAATTGTTTTTTTTTTGTCCCCCATTCAACTTCTACAGCGCCACATTGTTAATGTTGTTGCTATTATTCTCTTGTTTTGCATGTCTCTCTAATGGTTATCGGTTAACACGAGTTTATAATTAACTATGAGAATGGGTACTTCAATTCTTTGTTGCTACAACGGGATATTATTGTTTTCATATGTTAATATCCCAGTACACATTCAAATGTGTAAAATGTAATATGCAGATGCATGGGAGGTTGATCCGAATTAATCAACGAGAGATTTCCTTTACCAAGCTGTTATAAATTGAATGCTGAATTGAAGGAAAACAATGACAGGATGGAAATGTTTAGGCTTTTTGTCTTGTTTCTATCGCGATACTATAAAACTTTTCATGAATTCAATTTGAGCCGTCTTTATACTTATCTTGTTTCTGCCATTGCGAACTTCTGATTAATAGGGTTGCTAGGATTACGAGCTACTTCCAATTTCTAATATGTGTCAAAGACAGTTCGTTTACGAGAGTAGATTAAGCTCAATTCACACCTTCTGTTGCACTGGCATTTTTAAGATATTTTTAGCTTGCAGGTTTCGCGACGTGCTGCAGTATAAAGAATGCTCGCAAATTTTGAAGAGCTTTTAACAAAATGCCTTACAGTAGAATTACTTGTCTTTCGACCAGTCTTGCTCTATTCTTGCTTTTCCCTCCACTTTGAGTACAATTTTATCATGCTTCTGTTTCCATATCCATTTTCTATCCTCTTGAAATTACAAATATCATGACATCTGTAACCTGGTGAGCTTACGTGAGAGTAAAGTACATGATATGGTTTGTCAAAACTTAACTAATAGAGGATCATATGCCTCTCATGCTATGTTGCAGAAAATTTTGTTTTTTATCTTATCTTTTTAATGTTGAGATTAATCCAACAATAGCATCAAACTACCCAAAAAAAAAATTTAATTAAAATGTATGAAAATTTAATATCTGTAATTCTGATCAAACATTTTTAAAAAATGATATGGCTGGTGAGGATATTCCCCTAATCAGCTTACATAGTGATCCAAGAACATCTTACACATCAAAGAAAGCTGCAGTTGAGCAAATACTTAAATCCTTGAATGTAAGAAGACAACCAGGTAATGGACACCTTAGGAATTACTGCATCTTCGCTTTTCATTAGCATTACTAGTCGAGAAATGCAAGCAAAGTGATGGCTCCTATATTTCTATTTTTGCCAAACTAACAAGGACTGAATTTTTACAGCAAACGTTCTTTATCTCGACTTGCTCCATTGGAAGCTATATTGTTTGATATTGATGGAACTCTGTGTGATTCAGATCCTTTTCATTATGAAGCTTTTCGTGAAATGCTTCTTGAGGTCCATACTCTTCAACTATCTTTATACACTTTCTTTCTCTATGGCAAGCAGATAGTTATCAACTTTGATTGGTAACAATGCATTGTAAATTTTGACAGATGGGATATAACAATGGAGTTCCCATAACCGAGGAATTCTTTGCTGAGAATATTAGCGGAAAGCATAATGATGATATTGGTCACTTCCTATTTCCCAACTGGGAGCATGAAAGGGCCATGAAATGGATGGAAGATAAGGAAGTTACATTCCGAAGGTAACGAAAGAAAGAAAAAGGGAAAAATGTTATCCTTAATTTTTGCTTCCTGCATCTGATAATTCAAGTATCCATTAACGCCATTGCTTACAGTTGCTGAAGACTTTTAGTTTATTGCTTAAGGCCTATCATCTAGTTTATACATTATTTGATATCTGAGATTAGGGTAAAAATTACAAAAATATCCCTAGAGATTTTTATGGTTTACAGAAAATTATCCTAAACTTTCAAAAGTAACTACTTGATCTCTCCATTTCATTTTCCATGAAATTAGCTTGGATGTGAAAATATGGTCATAGTTGAAAATGAGGGTTCAAACAATTGATGATTATTTGATTAGTTGTAAATGAGGGGATTAAAGGTACCACTTTCAAAAACCTTAGAGAGATTTTTTCCCCCTCCTACAAACCATAAGGGGTAACATTAATTCTGAGAGAAGTGGAATTTGCAGGCTAGCCTCTGAGAAATTGCAACCAGTAGATGGTCTTCAGAAGCTATGTAAATGGGTCGAGGACCAAGGTCTGAAGCGTGCAGCTGTGACCAACGCTCCAAGGGTCAATGCCGAGTTCATGCTCACGAAACTGGGACTCGATAAATTCTTTCACGTCCTTGTTGTTGGGAGTGAATGTGAGAGAGCCAAACCATTTCCTGAGCCCTACTTGAAGGCACTTGAAGTTCTCAAGGCATCCCCAGAGCACACCTTCGTCTTTGAGGTTTGTCTTGTGAATCATTTTCTATTTTTTATGTATTCTTATTTCTTATTAAGTACAGTTATATTATACATCTCGGCATGAAGATAATATTATTAAAGCATTTCGTGCTCAAACAATTCTTGTTCTCCTTCTTGGTTTACATTTTCATTAGGAATATGGGTTAAGGCCCTCATTTCTCAAAAGGGTTCATTGTTGCATATACAACCCCTGCGCCATAGTGTTATAAGCCACTTCCGCTCCCTTAAGACTTTTTTTTTTTAAAGAATTCGCACACCCTGAACCTCATAGAGGTACTTTTCTGTCCCCAATAATGAGGGCAATTTAAACTTTTTCTAGTTAAACTGAGGGCAAAAGGTTATTTATCATCATTATCATGTGATTCTTGTATAATATCTCAACCTAACTTGGGAATAACGTCGTCTGGAATTAACATAGTGTGTATCTATAATTAACCCAAAACATAATTGTCTTAACATTTGTGTTCGATTTTTCAAGGATTCTGTTTCTGGGATAAAGGCTGGTGTGGCAGCTGGCATGCCTGTAATTGGTATTACAACGAGAAATCCAGGACAGTCACTGTTAGATGCTGGTGCTACCTTCATTATTAAGGATTATGAAGACCCCAAGCTTTGGAAGGCATTGAAAGAACTAGAAGAGAAAGAAACATTGATTATGACTCCTTCTGAGGGAAAGGGAGATAATTAGTTGCTATTGTTAACAATTTAGAGGTCATTGCATTTCTTATACTAGTTAAAGAGTATTTTAGGATTATATATTTATATTGTAACACTGAAATATTATTCTATGACTGATGATGACGACTATATCGTCACCCATTTTTTATCCAATTGAACTATAGAAATTTTCAGTGTTGATTCATTACTTTTATGCTCGTGTGTGGTTATGTTTATGTGCGTGCATGCACATGAATCCGTTCTTCTATTGTGATTTCAACCTAGAACATGGACACTTCAAATATGAAGCCATGCCATATCTGATACGTATCAGACACGTGCTGAATGCACCTACTGGGCACAGTGTCTTGTATTTTCTGTGCTATTTTCAGAAGTTTGTGTATTTCTGTGTATGGGCAATACAGGTTTCAAGAATGACCAAACCTCTGGTGGGATGAAAGGGATGAGGGCAAATAAGCGTTAGAGATTGATGCTTTGCCACGGATGTAGCATGATATTTTGCGACCGATGGAGCGAAAGTGACAATCATTGGCTATGCATCAGCCAGTAGAAGTGTGGTTGGCCTTGAGCTTTTAGTTCCTGGCATGTGTTTTTTCTAGTAACCGGGCCAAGATGCCCAAGGAGTTTATTAACTAGCCATAAAAAGATACATAATACATACATAAGATGCATGAAGAGGAAAGGGAGGAGTTCAATAGGTTAAAGGAGAATTAGAGAACGAAAAATATTAATCATTTATAAAATCACGGGTGTCACTGCAAATCAGGTCCAATACAATGTGATTGGAAACGGCTATAACATACTTGACATGTCAAATCTTGATCAAATAGCTTGCCTTGATTCATAATAGTAAGCCTTTGCTTGAATTATTAGATATCGCTGCACGGCCTGAAACTAGCCGGTGACAAATGCTTGCAACTCTCTTCCGACTTTAAAGTAGCCCAAACTCATTAAATTGTTATGAAACTGCAGTAGTTTTCCTAATAAATATTGAAGTATAATATCATAATTAATTTACAACAAAATTAGTATAAACACTTTCCCCAACTATATACCGAATTATCAGATGTATTAACAAATAAATTTGAATAAAAAAAAATAACATCATACTATAGACAAGTATAGCGATCCAGTGAAAAATGTTCAGTCACAGGGTGAAATAAACATAAATACCCGGAAATGACACCAGTGCAGCATGAATTTGCACCTCATCAAAAACTAATTAGGCATCAAGACAATGAATAAATGCATGGTACACATACAGAACATGAACTAAAAATTGCCTAACACCTCCAAAATCACTACATTTTATACATGATGAGAGGCCCGAGAAGTCATCATTTTGCCCAGGCTACAGAGTCAATTTCATCCCTCGCAGACTTATACAATTCAAGTCTCTTAGCCAATTGCTGTCTACGCTCCATCAGTGCAGGATCCTCATCCAACAACTGCGATAGCTGCTTTGCCTGCAAAAGAGAAAAGGTACTCTAGTCACTAAACAGAAAACAATTCAACATGTACATAATATACAAATGTTTCAGCACAAAGCACCTCCTTTCTTCCCACTACCACATAGAAATGATTGAGCAAATTGAGTTTAGCTTCTCGAACTTGACAGTGAACAACTGCCTTTGGTAAGGAAAGTCTCAGCGTTTCAGAGACCATCCCTATATAAGCTGACACATTTGAACCGATCCTTCTAAAATGCCCCTCAGAATACCCTATATAAGCTGAGTTAGCTGCAGAATTCACTCCCTTCTCCACTTCTTGCGGAAGCTTCCGGAAAAAATCTACAGTTAAATATGTTGACTCCATTTCAACCAAACGCAATGTTGTCTTCTTACTCTCGTCACGAAATCTTTCCAAGGCTTGATATGAGGCAGCTGCCAGTTCGGTTTGTAGTGTTGGAAATCTTCTCAACTCCTGAAAAATAATTCCTGTGAGTTACTATTTACATAAACAGGTTATTTGCACTTAAAATACCCCCAAAGTTAACACCATTTTGAACCTTGATACCCTAAAGTTCCATTTTGCTCCAAATATACACCAAAGTTCCGAAAATTTTAACTTTGATACCCTGTTAAGTCATTTCAGGGTATCAAAGTCAAATGTCAATGAATTTTGTGGTATTCTTTCAGCAAAATAAAACTTTGGGTATCAAACTTTAAAATAGTGTAAACCAAGAAGGAGTACAAGAATTGTTTGAGCACGACTAAATGCTTTATCTGATCTCTACAAATCTTCTTAAATTTTCACCTGAGTCTCGCTTATCGAATTTCTAACCAGTTCTTTTAATACAAAGTGAACCTGCAATATAAAAAAAATATCATGAAGACTCATGATTTAATGTAAGAACGTAGAATCGAGAAAGATGGAACAGTAAAGGATTAACAGGAAAAGATAAATTACTGCATCCACCGAAGCTTCAGCAGGGCCCTTGAAAAAACTAAGAGAACTTTCAATTAAGCGACGGTAACCATGCTCAGGGGCAATCAGGTGGGGCTGATAACCGTCTGCTTCTGAGACAACTTTTCTCACGTTTTGAAGGGAGAGGTGACGATCAAATGGAAGTTTCCTCAATGCAGCAGGTAACTGATTATCAAAAACTCCATATATCCGATCACCGCCAGGTCGTCTGCCATTATTGATCAATTTCAGATGTCAAAATGGATATGCATGAATCATTGTTATCTTAAAATCTAAACTTAGCACACCCGCCACTAAGGAGTATTGGAACTTAACGAATATAGCGAATACATTAGTGGCATCCAGAACAATCAAATACTTTAAATGTATCCATAACTTTCGTACTTAAAAAAAGCCATAAGAAGATTTGCTCAGGTTAATTTTCTATACAAGTTTTTTGAGGAATTGGGGCTTATCTTCCAAATTTGGTCCTATCCTGTGGAGTAATGTTTAGATAATTTTCACAACTAAATATAACAGAAAAGATGGCCCACTAAAAGTGAATTAAAGTGAACAGTGCCTCATACTGGGTATCAAGAAAAGTGTGTATCCTTTCTCTAACCACACAAGCTTGCCCCATTTAATAATTTTGTAATATCACAATACAAAGAAATTTAATCTATACTTTTAAGAAGCGTCTCACATGGATCTAAATGCCCTATATGTTGTATTGGGCATCCACAACCTGGAGATAATCTATATGCCAGATATGCCATATTAGCCCACAAGTTAGTATGCACTATATACACTGCACTATGAGTGAAAAGGGTATGACAGGGAAGTTTCATTGCTCATGGGAAAAAGAGAACAAAACTGAAATCCTTACCCTCCATCTAGATGCTCCTTGAATATCTTATCAAATGCACGGCAAAGTTCCAATATGGTATACAACTGAGCCTGGACGAACATTAAAAATATTTAGTTAGAATTCAACAGCCATCATCTGACCAACTTAGAAAGACGAAAATGGAAGAAACGTTTGTAGATGACTCACCCCGGCATCAACAGCTATTGGTCTACCAAGGTGGTCTAGTTCTGATTCAAGATCATCAATGCTTTTATTTATCAAAGATGTGATACTTGGAATCCTTGCCCTGATTACAGATTCTAAATGCTGAAAAAATACAATCATAGTCATGTTCTCCGAAAATCATAATTCCGGGATCTTTTCAAAGAAATAAGCCATCATACTTTACCTTAGAGAGAAGTTTAGCAAGATATTCAGAACCCATTTTACTAGCTAAATGTGAATATTCAGGACTACTTGAGAAATACTCCCATTCTCTTTGCCTGGCGATAATCATGTCAACATTCTTATTTATATCTGCCTGAGAACGGTTTACGATTCCAACCCAAGGATGTTGCAGCCTGTAAGCTCTTCCCTCGAGAACCTTAAAAACAAGCAATCAACAGATAGTTTAACTTCAAAATACATTTATATGTGTGGTAAGAGGTTGTAAGATGGTATCTGACTTTTCATCTCATCTGGAATCAGTAAACTAACATCTGAGCACATGACAACAAACTTGGCAACTTACATCAAGTGCATTTGTTCCCTTGTCCATTAGATCAAGTTTGGTCAATACTCCAAATGTCCTGTCCCCTAGCAAAAATTTCAATAGCATTATCAGGGTGATAATTACAGCTCCCAATTAAGCTGATATTGCTATGCATATGTATGATATTTATATAAATGCTGAACATACCTGTTGGATCCACTTCTCGAGCAAGTTTGATGGCATCAGATGTGGCAATATCTTGATTGGCAGGGGAAATTGCCATTATAATGCAATTAGTCTATAAAAAATAAAATAGATTAAGATTAAGCATTCGAAGTCAGAAGAAATTACATACTGAAGTTAAAACAAATCAGTCAAGAAATAGCTTATTGAGGATTAATAATAGATGGACAGCGTAGCTTATTGAGGATTAATAATAGATGGACAGCACTAAGTAATGGTTCTGACATTGCAATATTACAAAAATATTCATAGTATAACAACAGCAGATTAGCTTGTATTATGAGCATTAAAAAAAGCCATCCATGGACCATGGTGTTGCTAATGGATCTAAACTTTGATGGCACATTGAATATGTTAACTGACTTTAAAAATCAAACTTCACCTAACATCTCACTGTGCCACCAAATTTTACTGTTCCACCAACCCATA
>JBAKGM010000200.1:13562178-13575124 GCA_037177215.1 Asparagus racemosus | reverse complement strand
CCGCGGTACGTCGTTCCGTCGGCGCGTACGCCGCGTTGACGTGTACGCCGTGTCAACGTTCCGTCGTGTCAACGTGTAAGGTTCTGACGTTCGTCGGCGCGCTTCATGCGATTGCGTCGTCAGTTGTTTCAGTTGCGTCAGTTACGTCAACTAATGGTTCGTCGACTCGTCGGCTGACGGCTCGCTGGTTGCGTCAGTTGACTGTTCGTCGACTCGTTGGTTGACGGCTCGTTGGTTGCGTTGGTTGACGGTTCGTTGGTTGCGAACCCACCTTTGCGAGTCAGGTGCGGGGACTGATAAGCGATTTTTTCAACGCCTACACTAATTGCTTTGTTAAGGTGCAAACCTGGGTGTGAAACCCTAATTAGCTTTCTCTCTCCTCTCTTGCCAAGATCCCAACCCGCTGTCCTCCCATCTTCTTCCCCGGTCACTGTTCATCACAGAGAATCACTGTTTGCCCGAGCCGATCACTATTCGAGTACTGTTCATCCTTCGGTTACTGTTCGTCGCCTTCGGTACTGTTCAACCCCCCAGTCACTGTTCATCACCGAGGATCACTGTGTGAGTCACTGTTCATCGCCGAGGATTATTATTTATCCAAGCCAATCATTGTTCATCTGAGCCTATCACTGTTCCTCGCTGTTCCTACCGATGGTACAATTCAAACCGACGAAGGTTTAACTTTCTTTCGCTCTAATATTTTCGGAACCGCTATTGCGTGCATGTTATTTTCAATGTTATTATCAGTTGCGATTGTGCTATATACTGTTTGATTAGTGAGCGAGTGATTCTGTTTGACTGTGTATAATTGCTAATCGAAATATTACAAGTCGAACTTTTATTACATGAATCAATCATTACATTCATTTCTGAATAATTTACAAGGTCTTAAACTGAGTACATTGCAATTTGCTTTAAAACCATTATTAGCGTCGCTTTTATTTCTTGAGCTTCCTGCCTAGATCGATCGCTGATTTGGCGAAGCATTGTTGTCGACGATCTTCATACCTGCACACACAGTGTTTCACATCAATAATAGAGCTAGATTTCTCAGCTTCAAGAATTTTCTGAACGCCCAAGAATAATGAGTTTTGCAACTAACTGTCTAGAAATCATTATTTTTTAAGAAAAAACCAATAACTCATCTTCCCACATTAACTCAGCCTTCAATACAATGGTCCAAACATACTTCAGCATTAGAGCTTTACTAAAATTTTCAAGTTTTTGGATACAAAGCCCTCCACAATCTTTAGGGGAACAGACATTTACCCATGCAACTTCGCCTTTCTTATGATTAATTCCACAATCTTTAGGGGAATAGACATTTGCCCAAGCAACTTTGCTTTTCTTATGATTAATTATTTGCATCTCTAGCCCATCGGTAATTTCTACAAACCTATTGAACAGCCTTGACAATCTTCTTAGGAAGGATAAAAATACTGCCCTAATAGTTATGCATATTGAAGATTACTGCTTTTATAAGTTGTAATGAATAAGGTGGTTGATTATGGCTTGTATTGAAGTAAAAAAAATAAGTGAATTTAATGTCTATTTCAATGTGGGTTAAGGATACAAAGAGGGTGCTTCGCATACCTATTGTTTGGTCAAAGCATCTTATAAGCTAGCTTATTCACATCTAAACATTTTTAGCATAATAATTAAGCTCGCTTTAAGTCCCAATATAAAAAAGTTAGGACTCGCACCTTTTGAAGAAGTTAGCTCACCTAAATAAACTAGTCATGACTCAGGAAATGACGGTTTAATCAATAAAATTTTTATATTTGTCATAGGAGCCAAAAGCTACTAAAAAGTTACTTAGCTTAAGAGCTACTAAAGGAAACCCCCAACCCAAAACACCTCAAAGTTGAGAGATCAAGTTACAAGTTTTGATTCTCCTGAGCCTTGTCAAACCCTTACTTGACACGCACAACATCTTCGGATTATTTCAGCAAGGAGAGTTGCCCTTGGTTTGATCTTCTTCACTATTCTTCATCAAGCTTTCCTTATATCCTTCGAGGGGTGATTTGTTTTATCGAATGGGCTGTAAGATTGTTGTTTTATCCTGAGCTTAATTGTTTTGTATTTGGTGTGACTTTGAACTTCTTTTATGACATACTCAAGCTGGTTGAATTGAGGGTTGGGACTAGCTTGGGCAAGGAATTACTTATTGTAGGAGTTAGGTTAGACGACTAATTTTGAGTAGATCACAGGGTGCAGTCTTGTAAGCCTACTGAATCGGGTTTGTGATTCTGGTGAACTCTCCACATAGTGAGGAAGCCCCTTCGCGAGTAGGAAAAGTGGACGTAAGATTATTTATCCAAACCATTCTAAATTTTGTATGTTTTTGGGCTCTTGCTTTTGGTGTATCTTATTTTTGTTTATCGATTTTTATTTGATATTTTCCATTACATATTCTGAGTTTTGGCAAAAATGGTAGCAATCTTATTCACCCCTTATAGGCTTGCATCTCAAATCTAACAAGTGGTAACAGATCCAGGTTATCCATCTTTAGGATTCACAACATAGGGTGAAGATGTCTAGTTTGACCGCCGCAATGACCTTCTGGAGGGACATGCTGTTAACCGACCCTACAATTCGATTGGTCAACTATACCTATTAGAAGGCGTGCTTGAGGCTTTTTTATTGTCTACTGATTTTGAAGTTAGGAATATTGTTGAGGCTGGCTATAGTGAACCCACTACCACTATTGGTGAGACCACCGTAGTCACGCCTTGAGATAAGTGGACTCCTGGTGATAAAAATCTTTACTCCTTGAATGCAAAAGAAATGAATACTCTTTATTATTCTTTAACTGCTGAAGAATTTAACTGTGTGTCATATTACCGTACTATGTAGGAAATTCAAGACACTTTAGAAGTTACACGCAAAGAAACTTCACAGGTAAAAGGGGCGAAACTTACAATACTTGTGAGTAAGTACGAAAATTTTAAGATGAAGAACTTGGAGAGTATTTAGGATATGTCCACCCTATTCACGAACATTGTGAATAGATAAAAGGATTTGGGAAAGGAATATGATAACAAGGAGATTATGAGAAGAATTCTTCGTTCTCTTTCCAGTGATTAGGAACTAAAAGTAATAGCTATCAAATAATTGCAAAATTTTCTAAACCATTTCTTGAGAACTTTGTAGGGAATCTCCTTACATATGAAGTTCGATTCACACACACACACACACACACACACACACACACACACACACACACACACACACACACAGAGGATGATTCTCAAGATGGGTCAAAAAAGAAATCAATGGTTGTCCAGGCAAAGAAAGAAAAGTTGAGAAAGGAAGCAAGCTCAGATTCTGAGGATAGTGGTGAGAGTGAGATGTGACTAGTAGTCAAAGGATTCAAATCATTCCTAAAATCAAAAAATAGATAAAAGTTTATGCACAACAGACAAAATCAAAACTTTCCTAAGATAAGGAAGAATAAGTATGAAAACTTAGATATTGAACTAGCTTGTCATCGTTGCAAAAAACCTAGACAGTTCATGAATAAATGCCCTCTTATAAAAAAGGACTACAAAGAAAAGAACAAGAGCTTAAAGGCAACATCGTAGGACTTCTCAAGTGATGATGAAAATTTAGAAAATAATTTGAGTGCAGATGAGAGAAGTCACTGTCTCATAGCGAGTAAAGACATATCAAAAGATTTAGATGATATTTGGATAACTAAAGAGCAGGGTAGTAAATGATATTTAGATTTAGGTTGCTCACGATACATGATGGGAAAGGAAGAACTTTGTTTTAGTCTTGACAAAAAGAAATGTGGAGATTTAACTTTTGATAATAATAATAAAGGTAACATTGTAGGAGTTGCTGATATAGGTAATGATTCTTTTAAACTCTTAAAGGTATTACTCGTTGATGGATTAAAGCTTAATCTTAACTCCATTAGTCAATTTTGTGACAAAGGTATGTCCATTCTTTTCGAATCTAATGTGTGTAAAATTATTAACTCAAAGCCAGGTTCAGTTATTTTTATTTAACATTGGCATGCTAATATTTACACATTGAACTTTAATGATATTAAATCTGACACTGTGAAATGTTTGGTTGCAGGAGGAGACGATAGCGAGTTTAGACATAGGATTAGTTGCAAGCATGAGTTTGTTGCAAAAACTCATGAAGAAAGAATTAGTTAGAGGTTTGTCTATCTCTACATTCAAAAGTGAGAGTTTATGTGAGGCTTGCACAAAAGGTAAATTTATTAGATCCTATCATAGTTTGAAGAATCAAATGAGCACTTCTAAATATCTACAATTACTTCACTTAGATCTTTTTGGATTTGTGTCCACACAGAGTTTAGGAGGAAAGAGTTATTATTTGGTAGTGGTTGATAATTTCTTTAGATTTATATGAGTCATGTTTCTAGCTAAAAAGAGTGAATGTTTTTAAATTTTTAAATTTTTTTATAGAAGGTTGAAAAAGAAAAAGGCATCCTTATTCATACTATTCAATTTGATCTTGGAGATGAATTTGGAAATAAATTTTAAAGAATTTTGCACTAACAAAAGGATCACTCATGAGTTTTCTGCTCATCAAACACCTCAACAAAATGGGATTGTTGAGAGGAAAAATCAGCCTTTATAGAAAATGGCTAGAACCATAACAAATAAGTATAAATTGCCAAAGCACTTTTGGGCTGAGGTAGTTAATACAACATATTATTTAAGTAACAGAGCTTGTCTTCAACCACTGCTAAATAAGGCCTCTTATTAGCTTTATTATTAAATATCCCCAAATGTGTCACATCTTCATGTGTTTAGTTGTAAACAATATCTTTTAAACACGAAAGATCAACTAGAAAAATTTAATTCTATAGTTGATGGGTGTATATTTTTGGGATAGTCTTCATGTAACAAAGTCTAAAGTCTACAATAAAAGAACTAAAATTCTTGTGGAGTCTATTCATACTAAATTTGATGAAACTCACACTTCTATTAGTTTGGTTGATAATGAAGATCACTCTTTTATGATGAACCCAAATAATCAGATTGAACAAGAAAAGAAACAGTTGGAAAGTGAGAAGAAAGATCAAGATAACTGGGGACAAGGATGATAAGACAACTCTTGAAGATTCAGAAGATATTCCTATTCCATCAAAATCTATCAATCAACAAGTTGTGTTAACCAGAGATCATCCCAAATGAAATTGTCATCCACACAATCACTTATATGATTATTACTATTTCATGGGAACATCAGGGGCAAGTGATGGTAAAAATCCACATTCCTTTCTTGGAGAGTTTTGTGCTTATATTTATTTCATATCTGAATTAGAACCTAAGAATGTGCATGAAGCCATAAATGATGAAAAATGAGTTATTGCAATTCAAGAAGAACTTAATCAATTCACAAGAAACAAAGTGTGGAATTTAGATCCAAAACCTTAAAGATCACCCCATAGTAGGAACTAAATGGGTCATTAAAAATAAATTGGATGAAAAAAGTAATATCATGAGAAATAAGGCTATACTTATTGCTAAAAGTTACAACCAAATAGAAGGGATCAATTTCGATGAAACTTTCACTCCTGTTGCTAGACTTCAAGCCATTAGAACTTTGCTTGATTTTTCATGTTTGAAAGGATTCAAGATCTATCAAATAGATATAAAAAGTACCTTTGAAAATGGGTTCCTGAAGGAAGAAGTCTATGTTGAATAACCCACTAGTTTTATTGATCATCCTTTTCCATATAAATCTTTATATGGCCTTAAACAAGCACCTCGAGCTTGGTATGATCATTTAATTCTTATCTACTCAAACACAATTTCAAAAAGGGGTTTGTTGATAATACATTATTTGTTCAATTTATTGGTAAAGATATTTTTATTGTACAAGTGTAGGCTGATGATAGCATTTTCAGAGCTACTAATAAAAATCTTTGCCATAGTTTGAAAAGGTGATGCAAGATGAGTTTGAGATGAGCATGATGGGAGAGTTAAAGTATTCTCTAAGATTTCAGGTAAAGCAAATGAAAGATGGAGTGTTTATTTCACTGAAGAAATATATGAAAGAGCTTCTCAAATACTTTGACATGAATAATTTGAAAGCAACTTCAACTCTGATGAGTCCTTCGGCAAAGCTTACAAAAGATAAAACTGGAGTATCGATAGATGAAAAGAGATACAGAGGAATGATCAGTAGTCTTTTATATCTTACTACTTCTCATCCTAATATTATATTCTCTATGTATTTGTGTGCAAGATTCCAAACAAATCCTAAAGAATCACATTTCAAAGCCTTAAAATGAATTTTTCGATATCTCATTGAAACATACAAATTTGTCTTGTAGTTTCCAATATGCAATTCTCTTGATTTGGTTGGATATCTTGATAGTGACTATATTGGATGTCATACAGATAGGAAAAGCATGAGTGGAATAGTACACCTTCTAAGGACATTCTGCCGTGTCTTGGTCAAGTTGGAAACAAAACTGCGTAGCCTTGTCAACTACAGAGACCAAGTATATTGCATTAGGTGGTTGTTATACACAAGCCCTTTGGATGTCTTTTATATTACATGACTACGGCGTCACATTTAAGAAGGTTCCTATTATTTGTGATAATAAAAATTAGGTGTGACAATAAAAATGATATTGATTTGAGTAACAACACAGAATGCCATTCATGGACAAAACACATAGATGTTAGACATCACTTCATTCGGGACCACATTGCCAAGGAGAATGTTTAGACTGAGTTTGTCCTCACTAATCAATAACTTGCAGATATGTTTACAAAATCAATGCCTGAAGATCGTTTCACTAAATTGAGACAATATTAAGCATTCTATCTCTTGATATCTAGCATGTTGCACTTTTCATGTTGTATGTACATATTTTTTATTTTTATTTCATTTCTCTTTGATTTTGTTTAAAAAAAATAAAAAGCAACACTTGGAAATGCCCATGTATATGCTTTTACAAGATTGATTCAGATAATTTCTATTCATTGGTATATAGGCTTGACTTGATACACATGTTCACATGTGCTCTTTCAATCTACATGTATGTATTTCTGTACACAATGATCAAATCATGGTTACATGACACATTGTTTACACAAGATATTTCATCCATCATTGTGCACATTTATATTTCATACTTATCGTGTTTTGTGTTGTGGAATATTAGTGATGAAGTCTTATATTTTATTCTTAGATATTTCAGGTTATATCATGTGATTTGAGTATTACTGACTTGGCTAATGCATGAGCTTATCTTTATATGTACAAAAGTGCATTTATGTCAAAAATATAAATAAACAATAAGAGCGTATTCGTTAAACGATGATCAAAGATCACACTCTTATGAAATCCATATAAAATTGAGTGTACTTGTTAAAAGATGGTCAAAGACCCACACTCATGGATTCGTATTGGTGCATATCTCAATGGGTAGCTATCATGTACTGAATATAATTTATATCTAGAGATTATGTGAATTGCTCACCAAACAATATTGTTCTTCCTCCTTAGCCCTATATAGCTGAGGTGATAGAGCAATACTTTGATCCTTAGTTGATAAGGTTGACATAGATCGAGTATGATTTTTCTCTTTTATCATTTTGATATACCTGAATTTATCTTATGATATAGCATAAGTCTTTTTGCTATCTATTTCACTCACTTTATAGTGATATTTAATCCTTTTGTGTGGGCATTTTGACGTGTTTTCTCTTGTGCCATGTATTTTGTGGTTAATTTTTGATCCCTTGTGCTTATTTTTTATAAAATTTTAATGTGAACTTGTGTGCTTTTCTCTCCTGTACACCTTTCAAATGATTTTTATTTGAATTTTTTTCTTGTGGTAAGTATACCCGTTGGTGTAGTTTTCACTTTTTCTAATAACAAAAAGGGGAGAATTTGCTAAAATTTGATGCATAAGTGGAGTATTTAATTAAGCGGTATCATGGTTTTATTTTTTTATTTTTTATTGAAATTTTTTAAGACAATGCATTATTTTAGGGGGATGCTTTACAATATCTGTGCTTGTTTACACTTTTCATGAATGCATGAATATATGCTTGTTTACACTTTTCATAAATGCATGGATGTAGTGAGAGCATTGCATATTATTTTCTATTGCATGGGAGTGTATTTATGCTTATTTTTGCTGTCTATATATCTCAAACATGTGTGCATTTCGGTATTTTAATTTTCAAGTTTGTTATTATCAAAAGGGGGAGATTGTTAGGATATAGTTCATATAATATCTCTTATTTGAGGAATAACAAACTTTTATTTGATATTAATATTGGTCTGAGATGTTGTAGTTTAGGTAAATACATGCATGGGACATGTACGAGGAGCAACGCAAAAATCAGCTCAAAAGCTAATTTCGACACCACCAACATGGATGGTAGGTCATTGATCACCAATAGTGAGTAGTGACCATCAATACTACTATGACTTATCAATGGTGCGAAAGTTCAGAGACATGAATATCATCAATATGCTCAACCATTGATGGTCTCTTGACACCATCAATGGTTGAGAGGCACCATTAATGGTAAAGGTGGTAGATTACAAATTTATTGATTTAATCGGAGCCTTTCATTATTTATATATGCTCAAACGTCTATCATGTTTGGGATATCTCTTTCTTGATCTAATTATAAGAGGATAACATTGAAGGAGAGAGAGAAAAGAGGAGTTCTAGGGTTTGATTTTGAGAGATCAAGTTAAAAGTTTTGATTCCCCGGAGCCTCATCAAACTCTTACTCGACACGCACAATATCTTCTGATCATTTCAGTGAAGAGAGTTACCCTTGGATTGATCTTCTTCATCATTCTTCATCAAGTTTTGCTTATCAAAAAGGCTTTAAGATTACTCTTTTATTTTGAGCTTAATTATTTTGTGTTTGGTCTTACTTTGAACTGCTTTTACAGCGTACTCAAGCCATTTGAATTCAGACTTGGGATTGGGACTAGCTAGGGCTAAGAATTACTCATTGTGGGAGTTTTGTTAGACGACTGGTTACGGGTAGATACCAGGGTGCGGTCTTGTGAGCCTACTGAATCGGGTTTATAATTCAGGTGAACTCTTGATATAGTGAGGAAAACCCTCCGTGAGAAGAAAGAGTGGATATATGATTGTTTATCCGAACCACTATAAAATTTTGTTTATTCTTGGTTGGTTGCTTTTGATGTTTGTTATATTCGTTTATCACTTTTTATTTAATATTTTGCTTTGCATATCAAACCGTTCTGCAATTAGAAAATAAGACAAATGAAACAGAGAACATAAAAGAAGTAATCTTTTAAGGATTTTGCAAGAGAAAAAAGTGAGTTGTAAACTTCTTTAAAGATAGTAAAGAATCTCTCCCCTTCTTCTTGGTTATTACAATTTTTTTATTGTCTCTTTTTTATTACATATCAGAGCGTACCGATAAAGTATAATAATTGATATCATACCCGACAATTGATAGGATCGAAATTCCTTTGAGGCTGAAGATTTGTTCAAGAAGTTGGAAACTTTTCTTTATGAAGAAGAAGGGTGAAGGTACTTGTGGCAAACTAGGGCTTGCTTATAGCTCTACAGGGGACGGAGAAGAAGCTATAAAAATTTCCGATGAATAGTGGGAAGACATGGATTCAAAAGCTTCAAGACCATCGAGCTACGCTTGGCGGATGAAGTGATTTAAAAACATGATAGATGTGACTTTGCCAGGAGATTTTAACAAAACATGAAGTCATGGTCAAAGCGTCAGATAATGGATGTAGAACATTTTGAGGGCTGAGTCATTCCTCTATCTCTTTATTTCCACATTGTGGGCACTAATATTTGTTAGTAGAACTTCTAGGAGTTTATATATGAGCTGTCTGGATACTGATCTTTCTTCAAAAAATTCAGAGATTATACCGTCAATGCAACTAGAACTTCCACGGTCTAGTTGACTGATTCTTGAAGACGGTAATTTTGTATGAAGTATTTAGTTTTATATGTTCTTTACTTTTGCTTGATTTTGTGCTCTTGCTTTAATGTGGCAATTATTCCTATCAATATTCACCCCCACCTGGGTGTTACACAGTTGATTTTGAATATTATGCACTTTATACATTTTTGGACGGTTCTTCGAACAACAAGCTTGTGGTCAAAATGAAAAAGACAACCGGTCATCGAGATTTACCCCGTTGTAGTAATTATTAAGGTTATTAATATGTGTATATAGTCTCACATTGAATGGGATTAGAAAGAATTATGTGTTTAAAATATATAAGAGTTAGGGCCAATACCTAATAGCTATATCTTTTGGGTTAAAATTAATTTCTACTCCTTGTTTATAGACCATTAATTCTAGCTTGGGCCTGATTTCTTCGCCAACAAATAGTTTCAGTGAGATCCAAGTAATTAGGAGAAAACAAAACAGAGTAAGAAAAAAAATTGTAGTCCAATATAAAGCCCGAATGTGTCGGGAGAACCTACAGATGCCCATAGGAGTGACATAGTTTGGTTATTCGGGAGAACCTACGGATGCCCCTAGGAGTGACATAGTTTGGTTAGCCACCATGAGTGAAGTAGTGAAAAATTCTACGGAATATTTGATAGCCATATGCTGAATGCATGGTTTGGTAAACCCACGAGTGAAGTGGTGCAAGAGTTAGTGAATATGGTTAGTCCACGAGTAAAGTGGTGCAAAAGTTAGTTAAGCTCGTTGAAGATTGAAGTATAATTGAAGATTGAACTATACTCATAAATTAAGGGAGAGTTGTTGTGGTTATTGATATGAGTATGATCCCACATTGGATAGAGTTAGAAAGAGCTGAGTTTAAAATAGGAGTTGTGGTTAATACATAAGATGCCTTTTGACGGCCTAAACTCCTCCATTTGTCAGCCAAGATAAAGAAATTTTGAGATACAATTCTACGTGACATGACTAAAACTTCGCCCAGTTATAGATTTTGGATTAAAATTGGTCCCTAGCCTCTATTTAAAGGCCACTAACTCTAGATTGGGTCCGATTTCCCCCCCCCCCCTCCCAACAGTAGTGTCATTGAAGAAGGGGTTGACAGAAACTATGTTTGTTAACATTTTGTTATAAGTTTTTTAGGTTGAT
This sequence comes from Asparagus racemosus, assembly GCA_037177215.1. Classification (NCBI taxonomy): domain Eukaryota; kingdom Viridiplantae; phylum Streptophyta; class Magnoliopsida; order Asparagales; family Asparagaceae; genus Asparagus; species Asparagus racemosus. The sequence goes on along the minus strand of JBAKGM010000200.1, from coordinate 13,564,037 downwards.
CTATAATTCCATAATTTTCTGTGGGGTGAGCTAATTCTACATAGTAATCTAGGGCTGTGTGGTTCCCAAGTTTTATGGAAAATGAGTGAAAAAACGAACAAAAAGTGAACTAGGTGCCAAAATAGGATTCCTAGTCTTCTGTTTGTCACAAAAAAGCTCGAGAAATAGCTTCTATAAAGTGGGAAAACACCCCATTCACGGAAAACCCAAATCTTTTTGGAGAGGATTTGGACTAGAAAGCTTACATATTATCAATTCTCTCTCTCTCTCTCTCTCTCTCTCTCTCTCTCTCTCTCTCTCTCTCTCTCTCTCTCTCTCTCTCCCTTTTTTTTCCTTTTTTTTAAAGGAAATGAAGCAAGCATCGGATTACCAGTAATGACTTTTCCTAGGATTACTTTCTCTTTGTCATGTCGAAACAAACAACGAATTAGCATTTTCAAGAAATGCGTGGAAAGCAATGGATAACCCCTATGTATAGGAGATGAAATGGCTAGGTACTCTCCACCTCTCCATACATTACTACGGTCAACAATGACTCGTGTTTTGAATGTTTGAAAACTAACAGATAAGATTCTATTAAACCCAAGTTTTAGTATTTACTTTATATTTTGATATACGTTGAATAGGGTGCTTTGCAGAATTTGAGTAGAGATCCTCAACATCCTTGGTCATATAAAACCTCTATAAGTCACCAATCACAACTTCTCAACCAGTGGACTCCATAAATGATATTCATTATATAAATTTTATAATTGTTTTTTTATTATGAGGCCCACTAAATGAGCCAATGCTTATTAATCCACATAACCAATTATAGAAGTTCTCTATAATCAACAATCTAGAGAATCCTTGCTTGTTTTTACTCAGCGCTTGTTTGTTTGCATGGAAGTAGGTAAGAAGCGGCTGAAGTAAAGTAGAAGGTACTTATACTACTTTCAAGCAAAAACATCTATTTGTTTGTTTGAAAAAAAAAACCTATTTCTGACACTTCCTTAAGTGCTGAAATGATGCCTATGTGGCATCCTTACTTTCTAAAATTTTTCCCTTCCCTCAAGGCTAGAAAGTAGCTAAAACATGAGTCAATTTAGGAATAAAATAAAATTTTGTATTATGTGGATATTCTACATTTCCTAATAAAATCTTGAAAGATTCTCTTTCTCTCCTCATAACAATATTTATAATGTATCCAAATGAAAAAAGTGAATGAAGAGGAAGAAATTCAATTTCTACTACTTCTGAACATTTGGAAAACAAACAAAAAGTGTTATTTTCGATAATTTGTACTTCATAATTTTGAAAATTACTTATTTTGTTACTTCTGTACATCCCAACGTGCTCTTAGAAGAAATATCTGATAAATCCTTGCTTAACTCTTCATTAAGTCAATACGAGAAAAATAAATCCCAACAGCGACCGGTAAACACAAAATCTCTGACGAGCTTTGCATCATTTTTCATGAATTACAAACACCGATACGGGTCGCAATCCATTTTTCATGAATTTTTTAGGCCAGTTTCCACCACAGGAATCAACTAACAAGAGTAAATCATTGCGCTCTTATTTTCTCTGAAAAAAAACATTGTGTAGTTATTCGTGCTTCCATCTTATCCTAACAACTTATAGAGTGATGCAGGATGATGGCGGTCGACAGTAATTTTTGGTGTTATTGGTTGGGATAATAGCATTGGGACAATAACTTTTGATGTTATTGATTTTTCAAAGCACTGGTGGGATAATTAACCCATATGGGATAAAAGTGTCCCACTCATATAGGAAAACATTTACCCCTAATGGAGAGAGGAGGGGGGGGGGGGGGGGGGGGTTGGTTTAGTGAACTAAAACCCAAAAAGGGAACTAGG
>JBAKGM010000200.1:13510324-13527594 GCA_037177215.1 Asparagus racemosus | reverse complement strand
GCTTGTTTAAGACCATATAGAGCCTTTTTAAGTTTATAAACATGATTTGGAAATTTTTCATGCTCAAATCAAGGAGGTTGTTCTACAAAGACTTCTTCTTTTATAAAACCATTTAAAAAAGTACTTTTAACATCCATTTGATAAAGTTTAAAATTCATAAAACATGCAAATGTAAGTAAAATTCTAATGGATTCTAAACGGGCAACCAGTGCATATGTTTCATCGTAATCAATATCTTCTTCTTGTATATATCCTTGTGCAACCTATCTAACCTTATTTCCTATAACTTGGCCAGTTTCATCTAATTTATTTCTAAAAACCCATTTAGTTCCTACAATGAATTTATCTTGTGGTCTAGGTACAAGATCCTAAACATTATTTCTGATAAATTGATTTAATTCATCTTGCATAGCTTCAATCCAAAAATTATCAAGTAAACGTTCTTTTACAATTTTAGATTCTATTGTTAGAACAAATGCAATATGAGCAATCAAATTATAATGAGATCTACTAGTAACATTATCAGAAATATTCTCAATAATCAAATTATGAGGATGATTTCTAATTTCTACAAAAGTCTTTGGTAAATCATTTTGTAAAACATTTTTCTTTGAAACATCTAACATAGGAGTGTCATTAATATTATCACTTAAATCATCATCATCATGTAAAGCAGAAAGTGTTTTTATAAAATTTTCATTAAAAGAAACATGCATAGACTTTTCAATAACTAAATTTCCTTTGTTATATACTCTATAAGCTTTACTATGATTAGAGTATCCTACTAAAATTCCCTCATCAGATTTAGAATCAAATTTGTCTAAATTATCTTTTGTGTTCAAAATAAAATATTTACAACTAAAAACTTTGAACAAAGAAACTTTAGGAATTTTATTATAAAACAATTCATAAGGTGTTTTCTTTAAAATAGGTCTTAATAAAACTTTATTTTGAACATAACAAGCTATAGATACAACTTCTGCCTAAAAAAATACTTTGGTAAATTACTATCACATAACATGGTTCTAGCACATTCTTGTGAAGTTCTATTTTTCCGTTCTATAACTCCATTTTGTGGAGCTGTTCTAGGAAAAGAAAAAGTATGAGAAATACCATTTTCATTACAAAAATTTATAAAAAGTTCATTTTCAAATTCTCCTCCATGATCACTACGTATAGTAATTATAGAAAGAGATTTTTGATTTTGAATTCTTTTACAAAAAATAGAAAACTCATTAAAAGCATCATTTTTATGTTTAAGAAATATTACCCATGTAAATCTTGTAAAATCATCAATAATTACAAATACATATCTACTTCCATTTATAGATGCTATCCTAGAAGGACCAAAAAGATCAATATGAATTAATTCTACTGGTTTACTTGTAAAAATTACATTTTTGGATTTAAAAGAATATTTATGCACTTTTCCTTATTGATATGCATCACAAAAATTATCTTTATAAGAAAGCTTAGGTAAACTATTTACATAATTATTTTTAGAAATCTTAGAAATATGTTTAAAGTTAACATGACCAAAAAGTTTATGCCAAAAAATAGAATTATTAGAAAGTGTAATAAGACAATGTTCATTAGAAACATTATCTATAGATAAGACATATATATTATTCTTTCTATGACCTTTATATAAAACTATAATCTAATCAATATCATAAATTAAGCAAGATTCTTTTTCAAAAACTATTTTAAAACCTTTATCACAAAGTTGACTTATACTCAGCAAATATTGTTTAAGACCATCAACTAATAAAATATTATTAATGATAGGTTTATTAGGATTACCAATAGTTCCAATACCGATTACCATTCCTTTATTGTTATCCTTAAAAGTAACAGTACCACCATTCTTATTTTGAAAAGACAATAATTGTATATTTCCGGTCATATGTTTAGAATATCCGCTATCTAAAATCCGCCTATCTTTCTTTGGTACCTGAAATAATAAACATTTACAACTTTGGTACCCATTTTATGTTGGGTCCATAAAATTAGTTTTCAGGAAACCAAACCCATGAAGAGTTTGATTTGCCTATATAGTTAGCCGATAAACAAATATCTTTAATAAAGGTAGAAATATAAATCTTTTTCTTTGAAGAAGTTAATTCTTTAGACACCCAAATAGTTAAGTATTTTGATTTCTTTTTATATAAAACATTATCTCCAACATTTTGTTCATCCAATTTTGAAGATGATTTTACAAAAATGGTTTTCTTAGAAATATTTTTATCAACGTGAAAACCCAAACCTTTTGTCTTTTGAGATTCTTTTTGATATAAAAGTAAATTTTTAAGATTTTGTTTACCTTTATTAAATTTACTAACATTTAAACATATATTATTATATTTTGATTTAATAGAAGAAATGTCTTTATCTAAAATATTAATGTGAATCTTTAAATTATTACATTCTGATTTTAGATAAACATTCTCATTAGTCAAAACATGATTTTCATTAAGTAAAGTTTCATTTTCCTCTTTCAATTTAATTTCTTGAGAATTAGAATTAGTAGAAGAATTTATATCAGAAATTTCATCTAATAATCTTTTATTTCACCTTTAAGAAAATTATGTGAAGCTTTTAATCTCAAAAAAGTTTCATATAACTCATTGAATGTATCTAAAAGCTCTTCATTGTCATTTACCTCCTCTTGTGCCATAAAATACATATGAGCGTTTTTCTTTTCCTCAATTTCTTCATCCGAAGACGAATCATCACTATCATCCCATGTAGCCTCCATAGCCTTTCTTTTCTTATTACTTTGAGCATTATTGGAATTGTTGAAGTAATTTGATTTTTGCTTATTCTTCAACAATGGACAATCTTTCTTCACATGTCCTGGTTTATTACACTTGAAACAAACAAGTAAGTTATTTGAATTTGAATTCTTAGATTTGAATTTACCTTGTTTAATAAATTTTCGAAACTTGCGTGCAAACATGCTCATTTCTTCTTCTTCATCATCCGAATCTTCTTTATCGGAAGTAGTATTGAATGCAAGTATTTTCTTAGTTTTTGTTTCATTTTCACTTTTTCTATCTTCAATTTGAACCTCATAAGCCATTAGATTGCCAATAAGATTTTTCACCGTTAGAGTTCATAAATCATTTGCTTCCTCTATTGCGGTGACTTTCTTTTCCCATTGTGGAGAGAGTGAACGGAGTATCTTTCGTATCATTTCCACTTAAGTATATACTTTTCCTAGACCGATGAGAGAATTGGTAATGTCGGTGAATCTTGTAAACATTTCTCTAATGGTCTCATTTTCCTTCATTCTGAACAATTCAAAACCTGTGTACAAGAACAGAAATTTTAGATTCTTTAATCTTATTTGTACCTTCATGAGTTACCTCGAGTGTGTGCCAAATATCATATAGAAGTGGCCGTTGACACTCTGTTGAACTCATTCTTGTCAAGTGCACAGAACAAGGCATTCATTGCTTTAGAATTAAAGTTGGCGTTATTACGTTGAGATGCAGTCCATTCCACGAAAGTAGTATTTAGCTTCTCATATTTTGTTTCCACAACATTCAAAAGTTCGTAGCCAATTGATTGAAGGTAGATTTTTATTCGGCACTTCCAATAGTTGTAACTCAAGCCATCGAACATTAGTGGACGATTGGTTGAATGTCCTTTCTTAAATTGTGGAGTTGAATCAAAAGTTGATGCCATCTTTCATCTTGCTCTGATACCAAATGTAGGATCGTTGATCTAACATACTAAAACACTAAAGGGGAGGGCATAGTGTTCTATTAAAGATTATGCAAAATAGATTATACATTGCAATAAAGATAGCATCAATCACAGAAAATCACTAACACAATAAAAAGATTTTATACTGGTTCCACCTCCCCGGTGTACATCCAGTCCCCAAGTAAATTCCGCTTGAGATTTCCACTATAATTTTAAAAAACAATTACAAAATCAAAAAGCAAACCTAAGTAATTTGCAAGACCATGCAAATTGCACACAATCTTTACACCAAGAGGTCAACACCTCTCAAAACCCAAGAGAGAACTTTCCATGAATCAACAACAACAATTCCTATAAGCCTTGATGTATTGTGATGTGTAAAAATGGCTTAGGAATCTTTTGTTAATCTCTGAAAAATGCTCAAGTAATTTGTATGTAGGATTAATCTCAAAGGCAAAAAATTAGAGAATGCTTTTTCTCAACTTTTTCTCTCTTAAGAATGTTAAAAAATTAAAGCTTATGGATAAGGATTATGTACATATTTCTGAACTTGTAACCTATATTTATCCCTTTAAAAAGACACTTTTTCAGCTAAGAAATGGATATAAATGGTTAAAAACAGTCACAAATTCAAGATCTGAAAAGTCAAAAAACTGTCTATGTAGTCGACTAATAGTCATAGTAGTCGACTACACTATAATTTGACAGAAACTAAATTTAAGTGTAAGATCTTAGTAGTCGACTATAATATGCATAGTAGTCGACTACACTGTAATATACCGAATCTTGAAATATGTTTAAGTCTTAAGTGGTCGACTACACTGTATATTCGTCGACTATTCTGTAAAACAACAGAAACTTATATTTTGACACAAAGTTTTGATAGTCGACTACTCTTCTAATTAGTCGACTATTAAGTGATAAAAATGATACGAATGCAATATGTTAAAACTTGTAAATTAACTATAAACTCTAATGGTTAACATAGGAGATTTCTATTGTTAACCAACACACTAAGTATGTGTTAGTGTGTTCTACATGTGTGTGTGTGAGTGATCAAGTCTTGTACAAACTTTCTAAGTAAAGAAGATATGAAAATTTACATTGATCTCTCATCTTCAATACTCCACAATGCCTTGAACTCATCTTATACTTGTCCATATGTCTTATTCATGTTTAAATTTGATATCTGCATTTACAAGTTAGCGCGCGCGCGCACACACACACACACACACACATAATATAAATTGTTATCATCAAAATAATATCTTTGGAGACATGATATCCAACAAACATGCCCACCGATCACATTCACCCATCAGGTTCCAGATGGCGTCTCTGAACTGTTTGACATCCCCAAAGTATTTCAAATTTGGATCTATGAATGAATCTAAATTTTAGAAATATTTGGGGCGATTCTTGTAGATGGATAAAAATATTGAACCATCAGCTAAGCACTCTATGACCTCACATGGAAACCTGTGGCGGTATATTAGTCATTCTAGAGTGATAGAAAAGGGTTCAATATGACAAATTGGACCTAAAAGGAGCCCAGAGCACAAAGTCACGAAGCCCCAGATGTATACAGAGTGAGAATTAGATTAAAACTCACTCAAAAATTGACTAAGGCATGTTTACCTGTAGCTAAGAACACGTGGTGCTAAGGTCATGTGGAGTTGGGATTTATGTAGTGCTAGACCCACGTAGGGTTAGTGGCATGTAAACTTTTCTCTGAACTGATAGTCAAGCTGGTAGACAAAACTATAGCAAAGCAGAAGCGTTAGAGCACTACAAGATAAAATCCTTGCATAAAATTTATGCGGGGCTACAAAAGTGACAAATGAAAACATTTATGCGGGACTACTAATCCTGTGTAAATGACAAAATCTACAAAGAGTTGTTGAGAAAGGAAGCTGCGTTGCTATCCATTCAGCGCCAGTATAGTGAATAGCTACTGGAATAGCTTGCGTAACCCTAACGGCCACTAAAACCGCGCAAAAATAGGGGCTTCACTATAAATATAGGCCCTTTGCCCACATCCAAAGGGCTCCAAGTTGGTTTGAAGGCTCCAAACTTCTAAAAAACGTCTCCTATGCCTTCTCACCTGAGGTTCGAGTGCTCATCCACTCCAACGGGGTTGCTCCTCCTCTAGAGTGCTCATTGGGTTCTCTTTGGTCCTATGAGCGACATACTCCCTCTTCATTGGAGTTCACTCATTGGCCTACTACCTCTTTGTCGAGGTTTGCTCGTTAGGATTCCTATCACTCGAGAGCTACTACTACTCCCCAAGGAGTTCCATCCTCTCGTAGGGCTCTAGAGTACACCTGAGAGTAACTACTCCCTTAGTCAGAGCTATCTTCCTACAAGAGGGTTTGCAAACAAGCCCAAGTAGGAAAAAAATAACTTTTAGTCTTCCTCACTTGAGATCGAGCTACTTTTTCTCCAAGGCGCGAGCTTCACCAAGGGGCGATGTCAACATCTTCTACCTCGTCATATAGTGCATGGAGATTCCAATCTATCTCTATCAGCACACAGTCAAGAACCCACCCAAAAAAAAAACAAGGAGTAAGTGGACCGAATCCCGATCTATCTCTATCACCACATGGTCAAGAACCCACCCTCATGAAAATAAGGAGTAAGCATTCCAGATCCCTTCTCAGTTCATTGGAAATCCAAGTCGGGAGGATGTCCGCATTGCTTGATTTGTGTGAAAAACAACAACGTGATGCTATGTTTGGTGGAGAAAATATATTAGAACTAGAAGTTGACAATGATAATTTCATAGTTAATTTGGATGAGAGAATTTGTGTGTGTGGAAAATGACAACTAAGTGGATTTCCTTTTGTTCATGGAGTGGCAGCGATTTTGAAGAAGAATTTACCAATTGATAATTTTATGCATGAGGCCTACACTAAGGAGCTATATGTATTCGCCTATGGGAAACAAATATAACACCTTTCCCTAGAATGAGTCAATAGCCTAGGGTACATACACCAACCAGATCCATCAAAGACTGAAGTGATGCTTGGAATACCAAAGAGAAGTAGAAGGAGAGAACTTGGAGAACAAGCTGTTGCTAGTTTGAGGGTGAAAAGGAAGAAAATGCGAAAATAAGTGTGTAAGATGTGGGCAATTAGGTCATAATACTAGGACTTGTAAAAATACACTACTTACGAAGGTTCCACCAAGCAATAGGGGAGACCAAAGAAGCATGCACCAAATAGCTCCTCACAAACAGTGGAACCACCAAGGTCATATAATGGTGCTAAGAGAGGAAAAAAACATGTAAGTTACAAATTCAAATTCAACTTTGAATCTTAGATTTGATTTCCCTCTTTTTCAAACTTTTAAATTTTTTGGGTTGTTTAAACAAGGGACCAAGATAAGGGTGCTCCTCTGTCCCACTGCTCACTAGTTGACCAACACTACTACATTTTCTTTGGTTAATTTACTTCTTGAAATCTTTTATAATTGCACTCTCTACCTATTATTAATTTTCTATATTTATTGCAGGGTCAAAATTCTGCTACAATGCTAACCATCACTAGAAAAAATTCTTAGCTAGCGCAACAGCTTCACCTCCAAACTCCACAGAAAATTATGGCAATTTTACTTTTGATTTCAACCCTTTCTTCACCTGAACACAACCTCAAGCTGCAACAACTCCCCAACATTATGCTGATGTGCATCCAAGCTCAACACAACTAGCTACAACTGAATCAGCAAGGAGAATTTTTAACTTGCCAAATACTACTCACAGGGAGAATGTTATTTTTAATAGGTGACAGTTGAGAGGTAGCTCAAAGTTTACAACTTCGAAGGGAAAAAGGGTGTTATGAAGCCAGCGTGGAGACCATAAACTAGCAGATGGTTTATGTGTACAAGTTGTTTGTGATTTTTGTGACATCTTTTTGTAATATATATTTATAATATCTAGAGATAGATGAATTTTGTATGCCGAGGAGATAAATGAATTTTGTATGTGGAGGAGATAGATGATTTTTTTGTGAACTTCATGTGTTAATGATCACTACCACATTTCATGTTTATGAGGATGGTTGCAAACCATCATGCTGGATACAAGAATCGTCGCGTAACATCTACAGGAATGGTTTAGATTCCAACTCGAATACTAGCGTTCTCTTTGGTCTAAGCCGACGGTTGATAATCCTATTAAAGCGGTTCATAAACTGTTCTCATTACTGTCATAGGGGACACTTGCACTATGGGGACGGTTCTAAGTTTAAGCTATGGTGACGGTTATAGATATATGGGAACAGTTTCTTTTGAAGCTAAGGGAACGGTTTATTGGCAATGAGAATGGTTTATTTTGATGCTATGGGAACAGTTTTATGGCAATGAGAATGAGTTTTCTTTGAAGCTATTGTTACAGTTTCATTGCAAGGGTATCAATTTTCGAATAGAATCTATCGGAACGGTTTGTTGGCAAGGGGAACAGTTGTTTTCGTAATTTTACATATAACAAGGATAATAGCTGGTAGAGCAATGGTACCGGTTTAGGCATGTTGTTAAAAAAAATTCAAATGCTTCCCCCTACATGGTAGCAATTTTTAGCTGCTTTCTAATATCACAAACAAAGAAACAATAGTCCAAGTTTTCCACACAAACCAACCGAACTTTAGTCTTAACATAATGAACATTTCATCACAATGAAGAACAACATTGTAGCAATAGGATTGAGATTCATCACAAGTTTTTGGTTTTGTCCAAAGTACATATCACAATTCCTCCATGATTAAAACAAAGAGTCTACTACTTAGTCAAAATGTCAAAAGGTCTCTATTGAGATGATTAAAGTCCAAATCTTCACCACAAACAAATCCCATAATGAGCGATAAGCATGGATCTTCATCTGTTGTTCTGCATACATTGAGATAAAAAGATAAGCATATTGCACAAGAATTGAAAGAATGTAACTTAGTGCTAAGCAAGTTCATATAAAAAGAGGTAGATGATGTTTTTGAGAAAATAAGTATAAGAGTCAATCTATGGCTCTTCCTAGACACTCTATTGCTTTCAATCAGAACTAGGCTTCGCTAGGTCAACATCTGCAAATTAGTGTCACATGGTTTTGCAAATTGAGCAGTATTGATTGAAAGTTAAGAGGTCCCAACTATTTTTATACTTTATTACCCATGTACCTAAAGCAAAATCTATTACATGCAAGTAACTAACATTAATATCTCCTTTCATCAACAAATTCAACTACTCTATTAATCCAGATGCAGAGCTGGTCATTTAAGATTAATAAGCACAGTCGGTTTAACCAATTGCTATTTGCTAGATTTATGTTTATAAATCAATGTACAAATGATTAATAGTTGAAACATACTATCTTACAAAGCATGGAAAGTTGGAGGATAAGCATGACATAAATGTGAAAAACCTTTTCAGACTTCCTACATGCATATTGAACAACCAGTCTAAGTCTAAACAAAAATAGTTACGAAATTTATCAAGAAGTGAGTGATGATCTCTCAAGATGCATAATGTAGATACAAATCATTTTTTTATCTTTCCTCTTCATCAGGGAAATCTGAATAACTCCCCTCCAATATAATTTAGAATAGAGCAAAAGTTAACACCTTCATCATTGAATATAGCAAGCTTTATTGAGTAGCTTATATGTTGCATAGCTTCAAGTTGCTTTCAACAAGATTATTGTGCTTATTCCTCTGATAGACTAAACTTTAAAGTACACAACTCTTAATTTGCATCTTATGCTGCTATCAGAGGTCCCAGTAGTCCAACTGCAAGCATTTCAGCTCTTGCTGCTTAATTTGACTTTAAGCAAAACTCAATTTTTTTCTCCCACTCAGCTCATGAAGGATCAGCTTGTTGTCCTTGCACCTAATCAGTACTTTTTAGCTGCCTTATCCGGGTTCACATTGGTGTCCTAGTAACACCAACAATGACAGTATTGGACAATTAGCCACTATTCAGATGTCAGAGCATCTCAAAAGAACAGAGTGATGTAATTCTAAGTACTTTTTACAAAATGCACTGATTTGCGGTCCTAATATCCTGTTTTTTATTATATTGCCGATCATCTATCTCAATATTGCCAGTTCAAACTTACTTTTTTTTCTCCAAATCATAATGTCTTTATCTAGCCTAATAAGTTGTCATTGTCTAAAATTTCACTACAAACCTATCATCCTTCTCAAGTCAGATAGTAACTGAAAGACACTTCAACCCTCCTCTTTAATTCTATTGACAAAATCATTCTCAATCTCAATCACGACAATTTACTTACCATAGTGATTGAAAATAATCACGGGGAGCCAGGAGGCAGGCTTTTCCTATAAGGATATCACGAGTCTTGTATTAAATAGACTAGACAACACCTTGTGAACAGGGTTTATGAGACAGCAAGGCAACAACTACCAAGCAATCTCGTCCAAAGCATAGCAATAAGAAGAAAATTAAGCTTACTAAACATAAACATTGAAATATTTTTTCTTTTAAGGCATCTCATATCAAAAAGTTCACTTTAACAAACAAGAACATAGAAAAGATAAACAGGTACAATGTAAAAATTACCTCATGTCATGGATTATGGCTATTTCCAGAGGAGCGAGCATGAACATCTTCTGGAGCACTATTAGTTTCCTCAGGAGACCTTGTGCATGCTATAAGTCTTGCAATAGCAGAAGAATCTATTGTTTGTCCGAATGTATCTGTAAGGAGTTCGGCGAAACCTTGAAGCATTTCTACCTTGTGTGCTTCAAACTTGAGTGTCTTGGAGCTAACAGGGACCAACAAAGAGCCGTCATGTCCAAAAAGCTTGAACTTTCGAAGCAGAAGCTAGCTGAGGTCGAGGAAGAAGCTACGAAGTCCTTGAGCACCAGTGAAGAGTCTTTCAGGGCTGATTTGTAGAAAGAACTCCAACAAGCTTACAACGACGAGTTGTCTTAGCTGGAACAACAAATCTTTTGTCATAGACTAGATGTTTGAATAGCTGTAATTTCTTTGTTGGAAAGACTCGACATTTCTTTGATTGAATGAATTTTTATCCTCCTTTTTTATTGCGTATTATGATTTCTTATTTCATTTGAAATAATCAACCACAATATCATAGGATTTTTAGCAAACCCTCAGCCATCAATGGATTTGATGAGCCTTTACCGATTACAGTTTGAATCGAGCTAGCATGCAGATTTTCTAAACCCGTTCCGCACGTGACGTCAAGCTAAAAGAATGAAACTCTCTTAGACTTGGTGCTATAATGTTGAATGCATAGGCTTTGTCTTCTTTTATGGGTAAGAGACTAACAGGTGACGGGTGTTAGGCGTTGACTTTATGGTTATTGGCCAACCCCCAGCCATCAACAGATTTGGCGAGCCTTTATCGATTACCGTTTAAATCGGGCTAGCATGCGGATTATCAAAACCCGTTCCACACGTGACGTTGTGCTAAAAGATTGAAACTCTTTAGACTTGGTGCTACGATGTTAAATATGCAGACTTGATTAATTATCACGGAAATTGACTACCCGGCTACATGTTTAAACGCATGCTTATCCCTACTTAGGCATCAGGATAAAATTCCCCAAGATTAATCTTAGATTGAAAGATTTCTATTAAGAGGATAAGATTAATATGGGAAAGAAAGAATTTTATATTTTGTTTCCCAATGGTGGAGAGGAAGGATTTTATATCCTATCTCCAGGTAAAGATAAACCTGAAACAAGAGAGGAAAGATTTTATATCCTATCTCTTGCCCCTGGAGAGGAACAATTTTATATTTTATATCCAAGGCTGATGTGGGAAAGGAAAAATTTTATATTCTATTTCCCGATGCTGGAAAGGAAGGATTTTATATCCTATCTCCAGTGCGAAAGAAACTAAAGGCGGGATCTCTACTTCGAGAATCTTGAGAGGTGAAACTAAGAGTGGGATCTCCACTCCGAGAATTGAAAAGATTCAGGTAACTTTCACTTTTCTGATCTGAAAATGATTTTCTCGTTTATCGAGACGAAATTCCAATTTCGACCTTAATCTTTGGGAAGGCATGACCGAAGAAGAAAGGATAGAGCCCTTCCGTTTATCACAAAGGGGATCTTACACTTAGAGAAGAAGAATTTTATATTCTATCTCCAGTGTAAAGGAAACTTTAAATGGACTTCTTGTTCGTGGAAGGAATCAAGAGGAGATTTTACTGGTGGATTGGACCAAAAAGATTTTGTAGTGGACTCACCGTCAATTAGTTTGATCAGTGAGGGATTTTACGGTGGAGAACAGATTTAGGGTTATCCTCTAGGACAATGGGTAAAATATTCCTCAAAGAACTTCCTGTCAAAATGGGTTATCCTAAATGTACTAATGATAACATTTTTTTAGGAACTTCCTATTTATTGGGATTAATTGCCTGTCATTATTTTGGGTGATTAAACGATACACACCGTTCGAATAGACTGTGTCTATCATGAACGGTCCTTTCCATTTGGGTTCAAACTTGCCCATTTTCTTAGAATCGAGAATTGTTGGTCGTCGAATAGCGAGGACCAGATCTCCTTCCTTAAAGCTTCTCTGTCGGACTCTCTTGTTGAAAGCCCTCGACATTCTGGCTTGGTGAAATTCGATGTGTTGTTAAGCTTTTAGGCATTTTTCATCCAACATCTCGAGTTCTTCAAGGTGTCTCCGATGTTCTTCCTCCGTCATCTCAGTTGCGAGGGCAATACGAAGTGATGGAATTTAGACTTCTAATGAAAGTACGGCTTCACATCCGTATACCAGAGAATATGTGGTAGCTCCGGTAGGCGTGCGTACTGTGGTGCGATATGTCCAGAGTGCTTCGAGTTTATCGTCCCAATCACATTTATTGGTCTTCATGAGTTTCAACAAGATCTTAATGATCGTCCTGTTGAAAGCCTCCGCTAATCCGTTTGCAGTGGGATTATAAGCCGTCGACGAAACGTCTTGGATCTTAAACTTCTCGCAAAACTTGATGAAGACATTGCTTAGGAATTGAGGACTGTTGTCATGTACGATCCGTCTTGGTACGCCTTGTCGATAGATGACGTGATGTTTGATGAACCTAATTACACTGTTCGTCTTTATTTCTTTCAGCGGAATTGCTTCAGCCCACTTGGAGTAGTCAGTGATTGCGAGAATGAACCGATCACCTTTAACCGACGGGGGAAAAATAGGACCCACAATGTCCATCCCCCACGTCTCGAACTGTCAAGATGTAGCCGAAGGATACAAATACTCTGGGGGTTGATGCACGTAATTCGCATGAATTTGACACGCGTGATACTTTTGAGCGTACTCGATTGCATCATTAATCATCATTGGCAGAAGTATCCTATTCTTCTGATACGATCATATAGCTTGGGAACAGGTTGGTGTGTGCCACACTCTCCCCCATATACTTTCTTAAAGACTTCTTCCGCTTCTTTGTTCGAAAGGTACCGGAGCAGCAAGTCATCGTACCCGCGACGATATAACGTCTAGGTCTCTGCGTCATAAAATAACCTCGGTGCCCTTCGTCGGATCGATTCTCTCCCTTTCTCCTTTGGCAAAATACCATATAGGACATAGTCGATTATAGGGAAACGCCAATCCCGGGGCTCCAGTTTAACTTGGGTTGTGTACACCTCTTTGATGACCACCATCTTGTGTTCCTCGTTATTTATCGGAACAAATAGTTGATGAGTTTTCACAGTGACTAATTGTTCCGTCTCAGGAGGTTGCGCTAACGACATTGCTAATGCTGCTAATGCGTCCGCATATGCGTTTTGGAGGCGCATAATATACTCGATGAAAAATTCTTCAAAAGAGTCAGCCATCTCAACGGCCGCCTAGTGATACGGAATCAGGTCCGGATTCCTAACTTCATAGTCTCCACGGATCTGTCTGACTATGAGTTGGGAATCCCCAAATGATTCGAGATATTCGACCCCCAGCTCTTTGGCGAAATTGAGTCCAATAAGTAACGCGTTGTATTCGGCCATATTATTGGAGCACGGCTCGGTTAGTGAGTAGGCCCGAGGCATGACGTGATTCCCCGGGAAAATTAAGACAACTCTAACTTCGGAAGAAATCTTAGAACATCCTGAGGTACTCGTCACATTGGTTGCTAGAGAAGCTACGTCAAAGTATAATCGCCATATTTATTGGTGTGACGTAGTGTTGACTTCGTGGGTTTCATCTGGCAAGTCATCATACAACTCAGCTGCATCCATCGTTGGGCTAGTTGCTAGGAGATCGCAGATTGTCTGTCCCTTGACCGACTTTTGCTGCTTGAAGTGCAAATCATATTGAGACAAGGGCAAGGCCCATTTTGCCAAACGCCAACTCATGAAGGCTGGTTGCGTCATGAATATCCGAACTGGATTTATGTTGGAGATAACGTAAATCGTTTGTCCAACTAAATAGTGCCGCATCTTCTGAATCGCGAACACCAACGCAAGGCACTACTCGATTATCGGATAACGGGATTCAGCATCTATTAAAGTCCGGCTCAGGTAATACACTGCCTGTTCGCGATCGCTGTCATTGTCTTGCGTGAGTAAAACGCTTAACGAATGGTTTGTCGCCTTGGTGTAAATCAAGAACAATTTACCCAACTGCGGTGCAACGAGAATAGGAGGATTCGCCAGATATGCTCTGATATCCTCGAATGCCTTTTGGCAGGTATCGTCCCAGATAAATGACATGCCTTTCTTAGCTAATTTGGAGAATGGCTGGTATTTTCCTGAGAGGTTCGATATGAATCGCCGGATGTAGGCTAATCACCCCTGTAGCCCTCTGAGTTCTCTCAAATTCTTCGGAGGTTGCAGTTCTTCTATCACCTTCACTTTATCCGGGTCAACATGAATACCCTTATTGGTGACGACGAACCTGAGGAATTTGCCGTGGACATTCCAAAGAAAGACTTGGCAGAGTTCATCTTTAATTGATGATTTCGCATGAGGTCGAATACCGTCCTCGGGTCTTTGATGTGGTCATTTTTGTTACGGCTCTTCACGGCCAAGTCATTGACGTAGCACTCGATCGTTTTTCGGAGATGTTTCTGGAAAATCCTTGCCAACGCTCGTTGGTACGTGGTGCCTGCATTTTTTAGGCCGAACGGCATGACTGTGTAACAGAAGATGCCAAGGGGAGTTCTGAACGTCGTGTGTTTTGCGTCATCTGGGTGCATCTTGATTTGATTGTAACCCGAGAAACTGTCCATGAATGACATTCTCTCGAACCCACACTTATTGTCAACGATGACATCGGTGATTGGAAGAGGAAAGTCATCTTTTGGGCATGCGGCGATTAGGTCTCTATAATCGACGCAGATTCTGATCGTCTCATTCTTCTTTAGGACCGGGACAATGTTTGCCACCCACTCTGGATGTTGTATTTCCTTGATAAAATCTGACTCTATAAGCTTTTTTACTTCCGCTACGATTGCTTTCATAATCTACGGATGAAAACGTCTTTGCTGTTGCTTGACTAGTTTAGCATCGATATTGATGTTGAGACGATGCGTCGCCACATTGGGATCGAGTTCTGGCATGTCCTTGTAGCTCCAAGCGAAAACATCGATATACTCCTGACGAGAGCAATCAACTTTTCTTCTCCTCCGGGAGGAGACTGTTGCTAATGAATTTGGGCTTAGGGTGTGTTTCGTCACCCATATTGACCTAGACCACTTCATCCTCGGTGTGGGGTTCTCTTTGCTCTAATCGATCCCCGGACTGCATATTGAGGTGATGGATCCACGGATCTTCCCAAGTTGGCATTTCCTCATCGCCCTCCATCATCGCGGGGTCAGTTGTAGTCATGTTCGACATCAGACCCTTGAACGCCTCACTAATGCTGGCGACAGAATCCCAGCGGATGAATCAGATAAATGTCCATGTCCCGAGTCGGATAACTGGTTATCGATCAACAAGTAGTATTCGTCTTCTGAAGATGATACATAGCCCAATCCTCTCCTGAATGCGTAGTACTTATCGGGTTTCCCTTTTGGAGTGTGTGCAGCTTTGGGCGGGACTTGAGGACCTCGTTAGAAACAAAGACCCTTCCTTGCGCAAAGTCGCACCCCTCATTTTTTCATGAGGTTTTGCGCTTCTACACTGTATCTGAACAGATGAAAGTCAGGCTCGTTATCATTGACGTCTTCTCTCAGAGAGTGGTTCGGCGTTGGAGTCGCATCTCATTTGCCATAGAGCAAGTCTTTTTTATTACTTGTTCTACCTGGGATGACGAGCGTTGCCTCGAAAGAGTCCTGGAACTGCTTCTGCGTTAGACAGGACGACCGAGTCGGTAAGTGCAACTCGGGGTCATCGTATAATCCTGTCATCACATCAGCAAGAGACAGTGAGTACTCTAAATCATTGTTTATTATATTGTCGGTTAGTTACCAATTACAACTATCATCAGACGATTGTTCATCATCAAGATTGACTACAAAGGGTATAATGTCATTTATGACAAAACCACCATCATAATCAAGCACAGCTTTGGTATCAGCTTCCTCGCCGCTGTTCGTGTCTTGGGCCGATGGTTCAGTATCAGACTCGTTACCGTAAAGGAGGGAGTCAGTAAAATAATTCTCTAACCCCTTAAACGGTTGTTTATCCGCGACCACCGTCTTGACTTTATTATTTGTGTCAACATATTTCAAACACTGATGAACAGTGAAGGGGACTATAACATTATTATGGATTCACGGTCGATCTAATAATAAGTTATAGTAAGTCTGCATCAATCACATGGCATGTGACTTTAGACTTTAGATCTCCCATCTGGCACTTCATCCGGATTTTACCTAGCGGCCGAGACCCACTGGTGTTAAATCTATAGATCATAGTGCCTGAAGATGCCAGCTTACTGGCAGGAATTTCGAGGCTATACATCAGGCGGAGGGGCATAATACTCACAGCGGAACCCAGATCAACTTAGATTCGGTTGACTTCGTTGGAGCCAATGTACCCTGTAAAATAAAGCGGCCTGTCATGCTTTGAATTTTTCGTCTGCATGTCCTCCTTGATAAAGGTAATGCAGGGGAAGTGCTTGGTAGCGAGGTTGCACTGTTAGGCTGAAGACTCCGGCTCTTCAGGACTTGATTTGATCTGAGTGAGGAATAACTCAGAGTCAGCTAGGGCTTCCCGTAGGGCCTTGGTCTCTTTCGACAACCGTAGCAGCTCATAAAGAGTTATCCTTACTGGGATGTTAGCCAATTGGGCCATAACATCGAAGCGGTACGGGGAGTTTGAGCTTCCCGGTTTGTCTCTACTAATCGGACGATTGAATCGAAACTGCTTCGGGGCTTGAACTTCCTAATGTCGGGGTTGCTTCTCCTTTAGCTTGGCCATATCCTCTTTAGCAATCGCCTGCTGCTGTCCTTTTTCAGCGGGCGTCGGGGGAGTTATTGCCACTCCTAACTCTGTCAGTGTTTTAGCATTTGGGTCAGGAGTTTCAGGATACTTGTACTCGTGTCAACTCCTGGTGGCGAAGACTTAGGTTCCTCTTCGGAAAGCTGGAATGTCACCATTCGTTCGTCATCCTTCTCCAAGACTGCTGAAGTGGCATGACATA
>JBAKGM010000200.1:13461462-13477418 GCA_037177215.1 Asparagus racemosus | reverse complement strand
TTGGTACAGTCCAGCCCTTTGTTTAGCATCTAAGTAGTTTTCATCATTTAGACTACTACTAACAGATATAGATAAGCTAACAGAACAAATGGGTGCTTTAAAAGCCATAATACAAAAAAAAAAGAGAACTGACAGTATAAAAAAAAGAAGAAAGAACTGTAAAAAAAAAGAAAAAAAAGCTCAAGAGAAACAAAGGTGCGCAGCCTCCACAAAAAAAAAAAAAAAGAATCACCTTCCCTTACATCCTCTTCAACATGTCCAGCCATTAGCCAACAACAAATCAAGCCATTGGCCAATCAAATCATCAGCCAACATCCTCTTCAACATGTCCAGCCAACAACAAAGAAAAAGGAAAAAGCAAAGGAGAATTTAGCAAAAAAAATCCCTCATCTGAGCCAACGTGTTCAACCCGAGTCACTGTACTCACCCGAGACACCGTTCTCACCTGAGCCACCGTGCTCAACCCCCAAGGCACCGTCCTCACCGGAGGTACCATCCTCAACCCGAGTCACCGTACTCACCTAAGGTACCGTCCTCACCCGAGCCACCGTGCCTAACTCCTGAGGCACCGTCCTCCCTCGAAATCATCATATTCTTTTTTTTAATTTTTTGTACGTCGTGCAAACAAGAATCATATATAAAGATGCAATTGAAATCTCGAATGAAGTGAGTGACAGAATCAGAAATCCGATGTGATAAATAAATCTAAAAAGAATCATCGCCGAGTCCGACAATTAAATCAAAATTAAAAAAAGGGAATCGCCATGACTAGCATTAGCTCAAAATCTGTCATAAAACAAAAATCACCATAGTCCTAAATGATTACAAATATGTCTTCATAAAAATCCAAATATCTCAAACAATCTCATATGCAAACTTTTGCATACTAGTATAATACACGTGCTTTGCATGTGAACGTACATGTTTTAAGTTTTGAATTTTTTATTGAATAGTAAAACTATGTGTTATTAAATAAAATTGTGTAATAAGATTGCTTAAAAAGAAATATATGAATGAATTATTATTGTATAGTAATGTTTTTTTTATAATGATCGCGCAACGTTAACCTTTTTTAAATAAGTCCTCAAATCTAAAATTGTTTTTAAATAAAATTGCTAATTCTATAAGTTCTCTTAAATATGCCTCTCCAATTTGAAAATTGTGAACTTAACTCTAAATTAACTAAGCTGCATTAATCTTGCTAGTTTTTTCATGATGTTCCATAGATAGTTATACTTAATACTTGTAACATATTGCAATGCTACTTTTTATTATAATCATTTAATAGGGTAAATTACACTAAATTTATATGAACTTTCGGCCCATATGAACTTTCAAAATTACACTAAACCCCTGATGACTTTTTTGTTTCAAAGAAGACCCCAAATAACTTTCTGAATTTTATAAATTAGAACCAGAAAATGTCATAACAAGGCATGTTGAATGTTATTGGGGCTTTGGTGTAATTTATCTAAAAGATATTGAGGGCTTTCTACAAAAGTTATTAGGGGTTTAGTGTGATTTCGAAAGTTTATGGAGTTTATTTACTGCAAAATGCTAAAAGTTTATGGGTGTTTACTGTAATTTACTTTGTTTAATATTATAATTCTTAGTTCAAGTAATACTATTAAAATAATTATATTGTCTATATACTATAAAATATTTATCTAATTTACTTTTTTTAATTATGCTCTTAAATAATTTAGTACTATAAATATTTTATAAATCTTTATTATATTATCATTAACGATTAATAGTATTAGTATTAAATATTTTTTTTGCAAAAAGATTAGTTTTTAACCATTACCAAGTATAGATTCTTTAGTATCATGTAATAATCTTTGAAAAAATACTCTAAAAATAGTATTAAATTATTTATTTAATTTATTTAATAATATAACACTAAATAAATAGTATAATTTAATTTATGTGATATTATTAAAATAATTACACTATTTATGCGGTTAAATATTTATTCTATTTAATTTATTCCTCATTGAATTATAGTATAATTCTTAATAGTATCTAGTAATATATTATTCTATTTATACTATTATTTTAATTATTTTATTATAAGTCATAATAATTATAATAGTAATTTGATTTGTTACTACTAATAATTCTGTATACTTATTTTATAAATTATTTTATTATATTTTTAAACAATTAATAGCTAGAATATTATTGATAACTGTAATAATTTAGGAAGGTGAGGAGGTTCATAATTAAAAAGATATTATATTTATTTAATGAAAGATTAATTAGAGATAATGTCATAGTTAGAATTTATTAAAATTTGAGAGGTCAAAAAAAGAAATTATAAGTTTTAATGCCCCAATTCCCTTTTTATAGTAGTATAGATAGATAGATAGATAGATGAGCCATGATCCAACATTATTAGAGCCAAAACAACTAATTGTGTCATTATAGATGTAAACAGACTCGGTGCTCCAATTGAGTAGTGATAGCATATTTTGTAAGTTGTTCCCGTGAAAATCTCTCTCACATTCATGATTAAAGGGATAATGTGGTTGAAAGGTGTTCCCTACCCTACACCAAAGATAGTATTTTTACTAAAACCTCTATATTAGATAAAAAAAAAGTTGTTTTAGTAACCACAATAGATTTTATAGTTGGTTACTCCTAAACTAACCCAAGGCGTCTCCATTTTTCCGGTTGACAAAGATTTGTTCTTATTTTTATTTATCATTATTTTTTTGATATAGAGTTCTTAATTTCTTCAAAGTCCAGTTATTTAACCCATAAAGCATCTTACTCTTTATTACCTTTAAAAATTAAACAATTAAACCTCCAAGTCCCTCTCTTTTTCCATTTCAAACTCCGCTTTCATTTATGTTTTGTGTTTGTAATTTTTTTATATTTTCTACAGGGATTTTCCAGTTATTTTTTCCACAGGGTTATATTTTAATATCCACAAGGTTGGTAAAGCTGCATATTTGAGAATGAGAAGCAAATTAGAGGATAAATTTGGAGAGACAAAATTACTCTTCCTCCTTTCAGCTCCTATTCGAGATTTAACTAATTTAATTATTCAAAAAATGCTATTATAGGAGCATAGAAGCAAAGCTCTTTTAAGTCGTTCAAATGAAACTTTACAACAAAAAACTAATACGCCAAAAATCAAATGAACAGGGTGTTTTTTTGCAAAAAAACAAGAACAAGGAAAATTTGAGGATCTGTACCCAGCTGTCAGCGAGTTAAAGGCACTTGTTCTCTCCAAAAGTACAATCTTCCCAAAGATTTTCTAATATTTTCAAATTCTTTCTTTGGCATCTCCTGCGGCTAATCCAAAGTCACAGATGAGATAAAAATAAAAAAAAAGAAAAAAGAAAAAGAAAATATTGATTTGCATTACAACAAACAAACAAACAAATAAAAACTAAAAACGCCAGCAGAAAAAAAACCCCTTGAAAGCTCGCTCATTAGGCGTAAAGGCACTTCCTTTTTCTCTTCTTTCAACTGCGAGAAAAAGGGGAGAGAGTGCGAAAGCTGTTACCTTTCTCCTCTCTGTGGATCCCCCCGCTGCATCTCTTTTGGGGAGAGAGAGAATCATGTTCAAATTGCACAGGCACAGGTCTGAGAGATTGGGGGAGAGGGTTGAGTTCAGATTCTCCAGCTTACAGGCGTTTCAGGTGATTCATTTATTCATTTTAGGGTTTTTTTTTGATCTTTTATGTGGATTTTAGGGATGCCCATTTGGATTTAGTTGAGATTTTTGATTGCCCATTTTGGCTTTTTGTCAAAATTGTGCCTTGAATTGGATTAACTGAATTGGCCGTAGTTCCCTATTGTGGGATTTTAGTTTGATTGTTCCTTTTGTACTATGACCAATTTGTATATTGAGTTGAATGGAAATTAATGAGCTTTTGTTTGCATTTCCATAAATTATAAGCTCTGGGTATTACTCATTTGAGCCGTAGTGGATTTTAACTTAGTTGCGTAAAGCGAGTGAAGCTAATTCTTCTCTTTGTTTTCTAGATTCACTTTTAGAGTGCATGAGCTCTCTCTGTCATTTTTTACTTGATCATGATTTTATTCTCTCTAAATGGGACTGGTATAGATGAACAGTTGCTTTTTATTAAAGAATATTATTTCTCATAACCCGCATCTGAATGAAGCCCAGCAATCATGATAACTTTGAGTCTATTGGTTATTGGACGTTGACAGCTCATGGCCGTGTTCAGTCCATGATGTTGTCGTTCATGTCCAGTTCATTCTTTTTAGTAAATTGAGGGTATATGTGCAAGAGGGAGAAAGGGGGAAAAACATAGTACTAACTCTAATAGTTATAACTCTAGTAGTTATAAATTACAGGTATCTGAAAATTGCAGAAATTACACGCGGTCTAGTTCACTGATAAAATGTTTGGGTAATAAGAGGTCTTTGGTTGAAGACTGGGATGCAGACTTTGTTCAAAAGAAAGGAATAAAGCAATCATCATTAGAATTTCGAGACATCTGATTTCCAAGGCAATCTAATAAAGCATAAAAGGAGAAAAGTTGGTTTCTGAAAATTAATCAAGTTTTATGGTATAAAGGTGTATGATAGAACGCATTTATATGCTAGGAAAATTGAGAGCAAGTTTCTGAGATGGGGAAAAAAAAATCTACGAGTTATTTCTGCTGATTTCGAAAGCTTATAATGAGGTCCTTAGGGAGATTACATGGCAAGTTTTAGAAAAGAACTTGACATCTGGGGCTGGTAGTTATGTAGGTAGAATCAATGACATATCTGATGCCGTAGTTTGTGGACTGAGCATAGCTGGAGGAGGACGGATCTGTATTCCTTCATTATTATTGTCATCTTACATGAAGCATCAGTGGAACTTCTTCTTGGCAATAGTTACCATGAGCTTTAAGCTGAGATCCTATTGTGCATTATGTTGTGTTCATTGATTGTGATAGGAATAGGAGAAAGGGCGAGTCTAAACTCTAAAGTAGAATGTGGAAGAGTCTGTTTACAAACATGGGTTTTATTACTCAGGTTCAAACGGTCATCATGATGGAATGTCGAGAAGAATGTTATTCATGTGATCGCTGAAGAATGTTTAGAGCGCGTTCTATTGAAGGACATGACTGTAGAATATACATGAAGTTGAAGGAAAGTCTGAGATGTAGCCTAAATGGCACATTGAGATGGATGAGTGAAAATATGGTAAAAGATAGAATAAGGAATCAGTATATAATGAGAGTTAGAAGTAGCATGAAATGAGGTTAAAATGAGGAAGGCCACCTTGTTTGATTTATTGAAATTTGATTCCTTGGGGTTTTAGGTTATGGAGGACATGATTAATGTCATGAATTTAAAATTTGCATGTGCTATCAAATGAATTTCATTATATTATTATAATAATGCAATGAGGAGCATGTTGTATAAAATGCATACAATATTCAATATTGTACATCAGCTGTACACTCAAGTGGGGAAGTACTGATACACAAAATAGTGACATAATTAAGGTATTACATTTTGCACTAGAAATTCTCCTCTTTAGTCATGATTACGAACTTCTGGACAGGACAGACACTGTAGTAATGATGAATCTATTTCTAGTTGTCCTTGATCGATGCAAGATTCAAACAGAAACAATGGAGAAATGATTCAACTCCTGTATCAATCTCTTAAAAAATGGAGAAATGATTTAACTCCTTTGTGAAGCGTCTTTCAGGGGTTACCCTTTTCCAATGCCTGAAGTCAGTAAAATCAATGAGAAATGGAGATAACTGAAGAATTGGGAGGAAAATATTAAAAAGAAGGCACAATGAACTTAATATTGAGGACCTGGACCCCTATTTATGGGGTGAGGAATACCTGTGAATTGGATAAAGTCAAAATGGCATGTTGATTAATGTCTCGAAGAGAAGAAATTCGTTATGTCTCTCACAGTATTACCTCACCACCATAAGATCTGTGTTCAATCACAGGTATTTATGTCATTAGTTAAGCTTCGTTATTATCAATTTCATGATGCCATTAACTTCGGGACATCAGTTTTGAATGGTACACATAGTCTATAACCATGGGAACTTTTCACTCTATAACCATGGGAAATTTTCACAAGTCTGGATTACTTGCACACAGCGTTAATCTCCTAACAAAGCTATAGCTCCATATGATAAAAGCAAAGAACAAGACCGAGGGCTTTAAGCTCTTAATAAATATTTGATAATTTTTCTTCATCAGTCTAGTTTTTAACAGTCTCAAGCTGATATGTGGATATTAGAGTTGCACTCATCATGTACTGATTTCTAGACTCTTGTTAGTTTCAATTTACGCTTATAACCACAACAACTTCCTTCATGAGATACTTAAAAGTCAACAAATAGAATTCTATCTTCAAGATTTCTCATGCCATGTAGCGTAATAAACTTCTATTTTATTGGCACTCAATGTTGTTTATACCTCCTTTTCATTTGTTCGTTCCATTTCTTGGCTAGTATTTATAGATTATACATGTGTCATAGCTGCTAAAACTTTTGTTGATGGTTATATAGATTCCTAAAGGATGGGACAGGCTTGTTTTGTCTATAATCTCTGTGGAGACTGGAAAAACCACTGCAAAGTCCAGCAAAGCAACGGTTCGCAGTGGAACTTGTCAATGGACAGAGATTTTCTCAGAATCCATTTGCATTCCGCAAAATGGTGGATCAAAGGATATTGAAGATTGTGTGTTTAAAGTAGTCGTTTCTATGGTATAACACCTTTTTGTAATTGTTCAAACCAAGTTCCTCTACCTCTTAACATTCTTCATTTTCAGTTGATCCTTGTTGGTTTTAGTTATGAACTTTTCTGATAGATACAATGCTGCAGGGATCACATCGATCAGGTATCTTGGGAGAGCTTACTATAAACTTAACAGATTATATGGGCTCACGTGACTCTGGTTCACTTTCTTTGCCATTAAAAAAGTGCAACTATGGGACAATTATGCAGGTGAATATTTGTGCCTCATGAATTCAATTCTTTGCTACATAGTATGTACTAGACACTGCATGCTTTTCCCGATTTGATTGGTTTACACCTTGTTTTTGTTGTTGTTTATGCTGATCCCGAAAATTTACAATAGCCGTCTTTGTTGTTGTTGCTATTGTTTATGCTTCTACTGGTTCTATGTGTAACATATCTCTTGTTTTAAAATGCTTCACTTGTCCGGGGTATATATATTATATCCCTCCATGTTTACTTCTACAAAAATGGCCCGTACTTGTAAGAGATGTTTATACTTGAGAATCAAATTATATTTTAATTTTATGATTTAAAAACAACTATGTTTGTTTTCCTGTACATTTCTTTTTAACATTTTGGGTTCACGACCCATCACTAATTTCCTTCTAATGTAAACTCTAGATCACTAAGAAAATATAGCTATACATTCACATCCATTCAAGGGATTGTCTGAAATTATTCTAATGGAAAAGGCCCTTTTTCTCTGAGCAGATCAGGATTCAATGCCTCAACCCGAAAAGGGAATTCAGGTAACGTCAATTATTCGTGGTAAGTCAGGATCATAATTCCCTTCTCCCCATATTTCATTATTCATTTTATGTGCAGAGATGTAAGACATGTAAAAGAAACAACTTCCCATCTTCAAGGTCTTCATACTGATAATGATGCGGTGGAAAGCAAATCAGATGGATCTGATGTGTTTAACAAGAGTTTGGGTTCTTCGGCTCCAGAAGGACCTATACAGCAGGTTTGTTTTCTTGCACCATACTAACATCTGCTATAAAATTATGGATTATTACCTCATCCATATAATGATCCTTATTTTACTAAAAATTACTTAATTTGTCATGCTACTTCTACATGCTATCATTTATAGAAATTCTATAATGTTATATATGCTTGTCAACCAAGGTTATTTCCGTTCTCATATGCTCTTCCTTAGATTAATTATTACTGTTTGGAATCAATATGGATAAAAAAGCTCAATAG
Source organism: Asparagus racemosus (assembly GCA_037177215.1). Taxonomy (NCBI): domain Eukaryota; kingdom Viridiplantae; phylum Streptophyta; class Magnoliopsida; order Asparagales; family Asparagaceae; genus Asparagus; species Asparagus racemosus. The sequence goes on along the minus strand of JBAKGM010000200.1, from coordinate 13,469,462 downwards.
CCCTGGTGAATATTTGGCTTTAAATGGCTCCAAATTTATGGGTGTCTTTTATTGGTTACTGCATATTTCATTTCCTTTTCACTTTGATTATATGTTAAACAAGTCACTTCATTTTGTCCTGCTTATTTACAAGTGGATTTTTAATTTCTGCAGGACACAAGTTTCTCAGCTACAGGGTCACATCGTAGTTCAGATTCTGGAGACAGTTCTATTGGCAGACTGAATTTTTCTCCCAGAAACAATGTAAATGGAGGATCATATATTGGACGGCAAGATTCAGCTGATTCCCATATTAGCGCAGCATCTAGTGTTGGTCCTGCCGATGAATTTTCTCGATCAAACCCATCATCGTTCAATTCTAGGGCCTCAGGCTCCTCAACTCCAAATCGGTGGCAAAGTGATCTTGCCCCGATTTCTCTAAACCCATCTGGTTCGTCTAAAGAGCTTCTTGAAACCGCTGAAGAAACAATCTCAGAGCTTCAGGATGAGGCGAAAATGTGGGAGAGACATGCTCAGCAATTGAGACTAGATATTGAGAAATTAAAGAAGGAATGTTCAGAAAAATCTAAGCGGCAGGCTGAGCTTGATATCGAGCTTTCTGCTGCTTACTCTGAACGCGATTCTCTGAAGCATGAGGTTGAACAACTCAAATCTTCTTTAGACAATGTGACGACAAAACAAAGTTCTGCTATAGTCTCTAAAAATGAAGTTACTTTACGGGTTCAGAAGGAATTAGAGGACGAGGTGAAGTTTCTGAAAGAATCCAATGCTAGTCTAAGTATTCAACTGAAGAAAAGTCAAGAAGCAAACCTTGAGCTTGTTTCTATTCTCGAGGAACTAGAAGAGACTGTAGAGAAGCAGAGATTGGAGATAGCCAATCTTCCACAACAAAGTTCGGGTAGTGAACATGACGGTGAAAATTGGTGTAAAAACCTGATGGATGTTGAAGCAGAGTGGGCAGCTAAGTTATCTTCAAAAGAGGAAGAAATCAGAGTTTTAGAGGAGAAGCTTTCTGGTTTGCTTAATGCTGACTATCCTAGTGAAATGGAATCGAGTCGTGGTGATCCTGATTTGATAAAAAAAATTGATGATTTGAGGGGTAAATTGCAGGAGCTGGAAAAAGATTGTGCCGAACTTACTGAAGAGAACCTAGAACTCATATTCAAGCTGAAGGAATTTGGAAAAGGCATCAAAGGAGAAAACTATCCAAATAATTCTGACTCTGAAATTGATTCTCTTAAATCACAAGTTCATATGCTAGAAGAGGAACTTAGAACGAAGGAAATGCTTAATGGAGGTCTGACAGAATCAACAACAATCCAGATGAGAAGCCTTGAAAAGAAATGTGCTGATCTTGAAGTCGAACTGCGAAACTTTAAAGATCAAGCTTGTCATCTTGATATCAAACTTCGTGAAAGCCAGTGGGAAGTAAAAGGAAAAATATTGGAGCTAACTGAAATGCAACAAAAATTTGAAAGTTTCCAACATAAAGATAATACAGGAAATGAATCTAACTTGGAGGAGCTCATTTCAATGAAAGAAAAGGAGATTGATGAGCTTAGACATGATAAAGAGGAATTAGAAGTTCTGATTACTAATATACAACAAGACAAAACTCAGCTGGAGGAAAATCTGGCTAGTGCACTTAGAGAAAGCAGTATAACTTCTCAATGCTTGGAAGATGTGCGACATGAGATGAAACTTCTTGCTAGCAGTGTGGATTCTCATAATTCAACTAATAACATGCTTGAAAGGAAAGCAATGGAATTGGAAAGCAGCAAAAATGAACTTGAGACACAAGTATCTAAGTTAAAGGAAGAAAATGTACAGTTATCTGAGCGCATATCAGGCTTAGAACCCCAGTTGAAGTACCTGACAGATGAACTAGAAGATTCTAGATGTCTTGTAGAAGATCTTAAGGCTGAAGTCGCAAAACTGCAAGCTGAAATTGGAACACGAGAAGGGGAACTAAACCAAATGCTGCAAGATGTACAGAAAGGGTTGTCAGAAAAAGAAGAGGAGACTGAGCATCTAAAGAGATTGCATTTGAAGTTACAGTCAACAGTAGACAGTCTTACTGAAGAAAACACTTCACTTCAGAAATCAAATGGAGATTTAAGGAAACAGAAATTGGATTTGCATGAACGGAGTGAACGTCTAGAAGTTGAATTGAACGAATCACGGGAGAAGACTTCTGAGTTTTTGGAGATGGTTGAACATTTAGAGTTAAAACTATCTTCAATGCAAAATGACATTATTTCCAAGGAAAAAACACTAACCTCGCAGTTAGAGAGCATCTTCGAAGATCATGAGAATCAAGAAGAGAAAATTCGCCAGGCAAAAATCATGCTGAATCAGATAGATTCACAAAAAACAGTTGAAGTTGAGACTCTTAAGAGGGAGATCTCACACCTCTCTTCACAATTATGTGCTACTCAAGATGAACGACAGATGATGGCATCGGATGCTGTATTAGAGGTTTCTGGTCTGCGCTCAGATAAAATTAAACTTGAGAGTAGTCTACAAGAAGCCCTAGCTAAGATTAAACAATATGAAACCGAGCTTCAATCTCTCAAACAGGAATCTGGAAAGAAGGTTCAAGGGTTAGTTGACCTGCTAAATGCTTCTAAACAGAGTGAGGAAACTTTGATGTCTGACATTGAGCACATTCAGAGACAAGCTGAGGCTGCAAAATCTGGCGAAGAAAAATTTAAAAAAGTGGCAATTGAACTAGAGCTGAAGCTAAAAGCTTCTGATTATGAAAAACAGCAAATCATGGAAGAAATTTCTAGCTTAAAGGTACAAGTACAAAAGGCCGGTCATCTTCAAGATGAAATTTTGGTTCTCAAGAGCTTCCTTGAAGAGTCAAAGTCTGAGAAAGAAAAATTGGAAGAATTGTTACGGTCGGTATCTGAGGAATGTGAAGGACTGAAAATGGAGAAAATATCTTTCATGGAGAAAATTTCAAATATGCAGAAGGCTTTAATTGCTTTGGAAGAAAAACTACTCAGGCTGCAGGGTGATTTGAGTGCAAAAGAGGCAACTGAGGCTCATGTTGAAGAGTTGAAACATGAAATTAACCATATAATGGAAGAAAATAGCGAATATCAGAGGAAGATACAATGTCTGGAGGAAGAAAAATCTGAACTAGTGATAAAAGTTAAGGCTGTGGAGGATGAATTATACCAGGATAAGATAGCTCTTGACAAGGTGAGCATAAAGCATTCTGAATCAACGTATATCCTGTTCACTGTCATTATTTCCAAAAAAGAAATTCAAAATTTCACAATTATATTGAAAATTCAAAGTTCTATAAAGATTTCGTTTTAATCTTGTTTTGGATTTGATTTTTCTGATTTGATGTTGTTTTTCCATCCCAGGGTGAAGAAAAGCTGCATGATCTTGAAGCTACAATTCGAGACCTGGAGGCTAAAGTTAAGTCACTTGAAAATGAACTGACTGAATCGATGGAAACAAGTAACATGTACAAGATTCAACTTCAAGGGTACGCCACTTTCCCAAAATAATGATGCAGATAAACATGGTCATATTTCATGTTATGCTTATTTTTTGGATGTATACCATTTATGTGCATGCCCTCAAATCTTTTTTTTATAGATTCTTTAGGTCAGTTAATAGATATTTAGATTCTATTTAGGTCAGTTAATAGATATTAATCTATCTAGAGTTTAGCTTCTATTCTACGCAAATTAAGGGTAACATAATTCTATTTAGCTTCTATTCTAAGGTTTATTTGCTGTATAGCCAATTATATCGCCATAACTATTTTATTGAAACTTGTATTCCTTGAACCTTAAACGACATTATTTCCCCAATTAGGCTGAGATGTCACTTGTTAGGAACATGATAATATAAATTGCCTTTTGTCTTCAGCTTAATTGGAAAAAAAGACTAAATTGCCTTCTAAATTCAAGGTAAAAAATAACACCATCTAAATTGGCTACACCCCTACAGTACAGGGGGTGTATGTGCAATTAACCCTACTTATTCCTTTCATGGCATATGCTTCTATGATTCGTGAAATATATGTAAATCAGATTACTAAACTCATAGAAGAATGTACATAACTGTCCCGTTCCAATTTATTCTTTAGATTAATGTCGGAAAAGCAAAGCAACAACAGTGAAGCTCCAAGGATTGTTTCGATGGAAGCAGAGTTGAAAGAAATGAAAGAACGTTTCTTGCATATGAGCCTTCAGTATGCCGAAGTAGAAGCTCAGAGGCAAGAGCTGGTGCTAAAGCTCAAAACTACCACAGCAAAAGGAAAGACTTGGTTCTCTTGATGAGCATTAGAAGGCATATAAGAGGTACTGGTCATGACTCTCACTGGCCTCTAAGTCATTCTTCACATTCTTTCATTTTGATATTTATCGGTATGTATATCTTATTTTCCATTATTTATGCCGAGGGATGGTATTGCTATCATTCGGCGATCTTGTAATGAACTGTTGAGATGGATGCAGTTTTCTCTCTGCCCATTGAGAAAGTACAATAAGCAAGTTGTATCTAGTTACATAATAATTCATCCTGTGGTTGATCGACAAGGCTGGTGTAAAAATAAGTATTCCCTAAAATTTTTCAATTGATGGGCTCTAACTGCTGAATGTATTTCAACTGGTTATTTGGTAGGTGATCTTCTATAAGCTATTTATTTGGTCGATGATAGCCTATGTTGCTAATAGATTTGTGAACATTTTGAATTGAATTCTCATTACAAAGTTCAGTTTAGACCTCAACCTGCCTATGAAAGCTCCAATGCTTTGACTTTTTACCATGTGCTTGTAGATTATAACCGCCATGAGAAAATCTCAAGATTCCTTATTGATTCCTCTCTATTTGGAGAGTACATTGAGAAACTTAGACGTGGTCTGATTCATTCCTGATAACTTTGTGAGGGAAGAAAAGTATCTGTAGACTATATTAAAAAGTAGGGGTAACAAAAGTTTGGAGGAAAGGGACACATTTGACATTTCTCTTCAGAAGTAAGGAATATTCTATTTTGATTCTTTAATAGTGTAATTGAGCGATTAAAACTGATGAGTCTTCGGTCTAGTTTTGGAGTAAATTGACAAATAGGATTGTTTAAAATGTAATTTTTAAAGTAAGAAAAGTTTAGAAAAAAGGAAGGAGAGAGAAAAAAAAAAAAAAGAAGAAAAGATTTAGATCTTCTCCTTTTCGTTGTTTGATGATACAGTTGCTAAACTGCGAGCATCACTTATTCTAACTTTTCATTTTAAGATGAGAGTCCGTGGTACGTGTGATAACATTATTGAATTTGGACGGCGCTCCATGTGAAGTAGCTATTCTATTTTTTTTAAGAAAAGTCAATTGCGGAATAGGATTGGAGCTGAGACAAATTAAGAATCTAGAACGCGTTAATCTCGCCTTAATAAAAATGAAAGAGAAATCAGAGCTGGTACCAATAAAAAAACAAGTAGAGGTAAGTCATTCTCTAATCTCCATACAAGCTCAAATCTCTTCCCATAATCTCCCGTTCTCTTAGTCGCCACCAATCGAAACCGATCCCTCACCTCACAATCACCACCTCTCGTTCCCCATCCTCAGATTCCAGAATCGGAATCTTTTCCCGCCATGGAATCTCACTGTCTCAACCTCCTCCGCCAACCCCACCGCCGCCTCCCCCACCGCCGCCACCCCTCCCCTCCTCTTCCCAGCCGACAATCCCTCTTCCAACCTCTCAAATTCCGTTGTCACCCCCTCCACCTCAACCTCCCCTCCCCTCCCCTCCCCAGGTCCTCCGCCACCCCCTCCTCCGACCTCGCCCCGATCCCCGAGCCCGATCGCACATCCACCGCCCTCGACCTCGCCAGCCTCTGGATCGGCCTCGTCGTTGGCGTCCCCTCCTACTACCTCGCTGGCAGCCTCGTTGACCTCGGCATGTCCTGGTGGCAGGGAATCTCCACCGTCGTCGCCGCCAACCTCATCCTCCTCATCCCCCTCATCCTCACCGCCATCCCGGGCACCAAACACGGCATCTCCTTCCCCGTCCTCGCTCGCTCCGCCTTCGGCGTCCGCGGGGCCCACGTCCCCTCCCTCCTCCGCGCCCTCGTGGGCTGCGGCTGGTTCGGCATCGAGACCTGGATCGGCGGCCAAGCCATCTTTCTCCTCCTACCGTCCTCAGCTAAAATGTCGGCGTCGGCCCTGCGTCGAACGCCTTGGCTAGGTACGTCGGCGCTGGAGTTCGCATGTTTCATTATCTTCTGGCTAGCGCAGCTGGGGGTAATTCTGCGAGGGATGGACGGAGTCAGGGAGCTCGAGAAGTACTCAGCGCCGATACTCATCGTCCTCACTTCCTGCCTCGCCTCGTGGGCTTACGTCAAAGCCGGAGGATTCGGACGAATGCTGTCGTTAACTTCCAAACTCTCATCGCCGTCGCACTTCTTTTCAGCATTCTTCCCTTCGCTCACGGCGAACGTAAGCTTTTGGGCTACTCTGGCTCTCAACATACCGGACTTCAGCCGATATGCACGGAGCCAGAAGGACCAAATCCTCGGCCAAATTGGTCTCCCCGTCTTCATGGGCTTGTTCACCTTCGTCGGGCTCGCCGTGACTTCCTCCACCGAAACCATCTTCGGTCGAGTGATCTCCGATCCGATTCAGCTCCTGGGCGAAATCGGAGGTCCCTACACGACTTTCCTCGCCATCTTCGGCATCGGCCTCGCCACCGTCACCACCAACATCGCCGCCAACGTGGTTGCTCCGGCGAATGCCTTAGTGAATTTCAACCCGAAACTGTTCGATTTTCGCAGAGGAGCGTTGCTAACAGCGATGCTTGGGATTGCGTTTCAACCTTGGAGGCTGTTGGGCTCGAGCGAGAGCTTTGTATACACTTGGTTGCTTGGTTACTCTGCTCTCATGGGTCCAATTGCAGGGATAATTATTTCGGATTATTATTTAGTGAAGGGGATGGAGTTGGATGTTGATGATTTGTATAGGGAGGATTTTGGCGGGAGATATTACTATAGTGGAGGAGTGAATTTGGCGGCGATTGTGGCGATGGTGGCGGGCATTTTGCCGATAGTTCCTGGGTTTTTGGAGAAAGTTGGGATTTTGGCGAATGTTGAGGATTTGTTTGTTGTGGCTTATAATAATGCTTGGTTCGCTGGATTCTTTGTTTCTGGGATTGTGTATTGGTTGCTGTGTAAATTGACGAGAGGTGGAGATAAGGTTTAGTAATCATGAGTCCATGATCAAGGAAATATGTCAATTGATACATTACAACATTCTGATTGAGAATTTTTTTTCCCCTGCAGTCTTGATTTATAAGAGGTTTTAAACTCTCTGCCTGCATATTTTGTTGTTGAAATGGTTAATTTCACTTATCCTCACTTAAATTTGGGGCGTTATGCACATAGCCGTCCTGAACTTTATTTACTCCAGTTAACCCCCTGAGCTTTAGGTCTCTCACCTAACCCCTCCTGAACTTCGAAGTTTTCTTGACAGAACCTTCTGATGCCTTTGCTTTTTAATGGGTAAATGACAAAAACGCGCTCTTTGAAAAGGGTAATTTTGTATTAACTGAGACATTTTCGTCCTTTTTATGTCATGTGACTGGCTCGAGAGTTGGGTTGCAAAGCTATATCCATATCTATAGATATATTCATAACTGTGTCTGTTAGGATATGGATATGGATACTCAAATCTGTAACCGACAAGATATGGTAACAGATATGGTTATGTAGTGAAATATCTGGACCCGTATCCAGGATTATGTACTTGTGATGGTTTCAATCCTTAGATTAATGAATTTGAGATTAATTTTGATGATCAAGAGATCCAATCTTAAACTTTTAGATATCACAAACATACTAATGAACTCAATTATATCATATGAACTAAATTTTTTTTCGATATTATTTGGTTTTCTTATATCCATTTTGTATCTGCATGTATATCTGGATACACACACACGTGTACATATATATGTGTGTGTGTGTGTGTGTATACATATGTATACA
>JBAKGM010000200.1:13416002-13432679 GCA_037177215.1 Asparagus racemosus | reverse complement strand
AACACATCAAGATTAGCCAAAAGAAATGAAATGAGCGCACCTCTCAAGGGCTCAGAAAGGCTAGATCCTATCTTGAGTGTCTTCTTTTCTTCACGGTCGACCGGGCTCTTGTGAAGGTCTTTGACTGCGGTTGTTCACTCCCACTCCATCTTCTTCTCGAGCTGGAGGGCCATTTTACCAATGGGCATGGCGGCCGCGACTTCCTTCCCCTTGGTGGAGAGCGCATAGCAAGCTCTAGCTTCCTTCTGGTCGCTCCTGACCATCCTGACTCCTCTCGGGGTGGGAAATTTGATCATCTGGTGGTAGGTGGATGGGATAGCTCGCAGATGATCAAGGGAAGTTCGGCCGAGAATGACATTGTGGGCTGATTTAATGTCCATCACCACAAACTGGACGTTGACGGTTGACTAGCAAGGGGGCTGTCCCACGGTTAAAGGGAGGGTGATCAGCCCTTCCAGTAGCTGAGAGTGCCCCGTGAATCTAATCAACAGACCCAGAGAGGGCTGCAGCTTGGACCTGTCGATTTTCATGCGGTTGAATGCACCAAGAACAGGACGTCGACAGAACTCCCGGTGTCGATCATAATCCTTTTCACTTCAAAACCGTCAATGTCGGCCGTGATGACGATGGGGTCATCATGAGGCATTTCAACGCCCGCCAAGTCGGCCTCACTGAAGGAAATGGGCACATCGACCTTTGACATCTTGTCACAATTATCCACTCGTAGGGCATGTTTAGCATACCTCTTCCAAGCATTGTTGGACTCCCCTCCCAAAGTGGAGCCGCCACTGATGGTGTTGATAACCCCTCAACCCCCTTGCCCCATTTCTCTGTGTTCTGGGTTGGGTCGAGGTCGAGGGGAGCGAGATCGAGGCCTTCGGTCGTCTCTTCTGGGATGTTGATCCTTGTGGATCAAATTCTTCAAGAAACCCCTCTGAATGAGGTCTTCGATATCTCTCTGGAGGACATGGCAGTCTCTGGTATTATGGCCATGATCCCTCTGATACCGGCAGTATTGTCGGGGTCTATCTTGCTTGGGTCTACCCTCATCGGCGGCGGTGGCATGGTGAGGAGTCCATCTCTTTGGGCCTTGTCAAGGGCCCAGGAGAGGGAGGTGTTGAGGACCGTGAAGACTGGGGGAGCGGCGTCTGCTCTTCTATCCCCCTCCTATCGAACCGACCGTTGTGGTTGCTTTTGAGAGGAGGCTCCCTTGGGACATTTCTGGGTTCTTCCCGCTGAGGTGGATCTTGAGTCGGCTTGGGGGGAACAGCAACAGGAGCTGGAGGGATTACATGCGAAGTTGGTCAGGGAGCTTGATGAGCGGTTGGAGAGGCCAGGGTAGTCGGCTTGCTAGACTCTGCCTCTGCAACCTTATAAGCTTCAGCTTCTTCCATGTTCATATAAGCATGAGATTTGGACATCAGCTGCTCATAACTTCTGACCGGCTTCTTATTGAGTGATTTGGACAGATTCCTTAGTTGCAGCCTGGCCATCAAAGCCGCCATAGCAACTTCATTCCTCTGGTCGTCTACTTCTAGCCTCTTTGCCTGGAATCTCTTTTTGTAAGCACGAAGACTCTCGCCCGGCTCCTGCTTGGTCTGGATGAGCACGCTAGATGGCAGCTTGGGATTGGTGTTGGCTAGAAAATAATGGACGAACTTTCTGCTAAGCTCTTCAAAGCTCCCAATGGACTTCTTCTCTAGGGAGTTCCACCAGAGTTTGGCGCTCCCTGTAAGGTGACTTGGAAACAACGACAAATGGTCGCTTTCGGCGCCTGCATCATTATAATGGTGTTGTGATAGTCTTGAATGTGCTATGCTGGGTCTTTGTCGCCATCATATTTTTCTATGGTTGGCATTTTGAACTTCTCGGTTGGCGCCATCATGATGGTGTCGGTGAAAGGGGTGTTCCCTCCAATGGCGTCGGCAACTGGCTAGTACACCTGATTGTAGCCGCCTGGGGGCTTGGAAGTAGCCCTAACTGGGGTTGCCGACGCGACGTGGTGCCCTGGGGCCATGCCCGTTTGTTCCTCTAGGATTTGGCCGGGAGTTAGACTTTCGTCGGTTACATCATCAAAGATAAGAGCACGACGCCCGAGACTGGCACGTTGAGTTCACTGCATCTGCAGCAGTTGTGTAGCGTGCCCATAATTTCTCCTCGACCTATTAGGATGAGGAGTCTCTGGGAGCGAAACTTGCTGCATGGTCCTTAGCTGGCCCCCATGGGTAGTGGAGTGGTGACTGGCCGAGGGTTGGCCCCCAGCAGAGGTGCTTGGTTATGCTGCTACCGCGGAGAAGCGGCTGAAAAGCTCGTCAGTGAAGGCTTTGAGCTGGGCTTCCATTGTCCGGGTGATCTTCTCAGCAGATTCCTGGAGCTAGGCTTGGGTGATGTAGCCCAATGGTAGATTCCCCAACCTCGAGTAATCATCACCGCCGGACATATCTGTAAGAAGAAGAAAGGAGGCCCCACGTTGGGCGCCAAACTATTGATGTACATGATCATACAGTCACTAACCTTGGTGCGAGTTTAGCTTTTAAGAGAGCAGAGTCCGCCTTCTCTCCTAATGCCTAGTGACGTTGCTACGATCAGGGGGTTCACATGCGAGAGAGTACCTGTGGAGAGGGCGAAGTTAGGATCTATAGTGGTCCCTCCAACGGTCAAGTCAGTAAAGGAAGAAGAAAAATGTGTAGAGAGAATTCACTGAGATCATATCACTTACTTGATTCACTGTTCCTGCTGCTATTTGTACCTAGGGTTTGGAGGGTATTGTTGTCTTTCAAGAGACAGCTGCTGAGTCAGCCCTCTCCTCCACATGCCGGAAGACGATTGGGCCAGCTCCTGTATGCGCTGGCCACAGTAGCATGCCCCTATCACAGTAGCATGCCTTTACAGGTGTCAAATTGTGAACCGACCGAGAGTTGGTGTTGTCTATTCGCCATTAATGGGATGGGATTGGTGGCGTCTGCAGTAGCATGGGTCCGAGGTACCTTAACTACCGTGAGGGATAGAGGAGTAAAGGGGGCTGTCAGTGTATTTAATGCGATAGTGATGGGTTGTCGGGCGTGGACCTCATATAGCCATCGTTTAGATGGGGGGCATGAGCGACGAGAAGGGGGAGTTGAGGCCGAGTGGCCTACTTAAATCGCCTCTCTAGTCACTCAAGAGAGCGGTTGGCTGAAGGGGACGACTAGCACCACCTCTCGCGTCATTCCCGAGGGTAAAACAACAAGGAGGGGTTGACGGTCCGATGTTCTGGGCCTTTTGGGGGGATGGATAGTGGCGGACGACCCTAAGGTGAATGGCCTGTCGAATGGACAACCATCATCGGCTTTCGCATCGTCCAATAATCTCTAGGGTGAGTGGCTAGCCAAGCGGACGACCATCACAGCCTTTCCGTCATCCAAGGATTGAGTGGTGAATGGTTGGCCGAGTGGACGACCATCATCGCCTTTCACGTCGTCTAAGGATCGAGTGGTGAGTGGTTGGCCGAGTGAACGACCATCACAGCCTTTCGCGTCATCCAAGGTGTCGTCCAAGGATCGAGTGGTGAATAATTGGCCGAGTGGATGACCATCACCGCCTTTCCCGTCGTCCAAGAATCGAGTGGTGAGTGGTTGGCCAAATGGACGACCATCACCGTCTTTCGCGTCGTCCAAGGATCGAGTGGTGAGTGGTTGGCCGAGTGGACGACCATCACCACCTTTCGCGTCGTCCAAGGATCGAGTAGTGAGTGGTTGGCCGAGTGGACGACCATCATCACCTTACGCGTCGTCCAAGGATCAAGTAGTCAGAGGGCGGCGACTGGTCGCTCCTTCGTGTCTCAGTGGACAATTGAGGGGCTTGTGAGTTGATGGTTTGAAAAGGGATCTACGGTCCGACCTACGCCACCTCTCGCGTCGGCCACGGGGGCGGTCGTCTGACATGTCATGAGATGGGCGGTGACCGTAGATCGTTTTGCAGACCAGACATGGTGGTCTGTGCAGCCCTAAGTTGGCAAGCGGATGTGTTCATCCAAGCTAATGCTCTGTTTCCCTTTTTAATCACTTATTAGTGGTTATGACCATAACAATACTAATAGAATATAATTTTCTACTACTTATTAAATACTTAGTATAATTAATTTTTTATCAAATTTTACATATTTTATTTTTAATTACTCTTAAAATTTAATTTTTTTACAAAAAAAACTTAATTTTTAAAAAAAATTAAAAAAATAAAAAAATCGGGCTCGGCCTGGCCCAGGCCCGGGTCCGAGCCCCGGTTTTGCTCTGGCCCGGGCCTGAGTCCGGGCCCCGGTTTTGCCCAGCCTGGATCCAGTTTTCGAGGCCGGCTCATTTGGACAGCCCTAGCATAGGCTATGGAGTCAAAAAGAGCCTGAAAAGAAAAGGATACAAAACGTAAACACAGGGTATAATAACCAAAACTCAATGGTTACATAGAAATATATCACATGTTTAGTGGAATAAAGTTTTTTTCAAAGGAGTTAATCTCAACATATTTGAGTTGCACGAGCCAAAACTAAGCTAAATACCCGAGTTAAACAGGGTTGTTTGCAAACCACTCTCCCTTTGACAATTACTTCATCAACTTAAAAAGGTTGAAATTACTTATGTGACATCAAAATAAATAATGCTTCTTCCATGTAGTGATCTACTTAATACAGGTGATGGATTACCTCCAATTTGATGCCGCACATAATTGATATTTCTAATCTTGACCAAACCTAATTATGTCTCCCCATCATCCTATTGTTTCAAGGGGAGGCCCCTAATCTCGTAACAACTCGTAAGAATCAGGCCACAATGGAGGCCCAAGTAAACTCCACCAAAATGCCCAGCCCACTTATCCTTTACAAAGACTAAAGACTAACAGAGAGTAAAAAAAGGCCGACAAAACAAGCATCACAGTCCGAAATCGTTGCCATTCGCGAGTCTCGTATTCAATTCCTCTTTCCTAAATTTCTCTCTCATCACTCATCACCGATCCCAGAACTCCCAAATAATTAATTAAAAAATCGCAAGCTCACGAATCGATGAGGCGGGAGTGAGATGCGACGAGATCCATCGGGGCTTCCTTCGTTCTCCGGCGGCGGAGGTGGCAGCGGCGGCGACGGTCGATCGGTCGACGATTTCGAGGTTTCTCCAGGGCCGCTGCTGTTTTTGCCGCTGCTCTTGCTCCAAGGAGGCGGCATGGATCTCTCTAGGGTTGGGGAGAAGATCCTCAGCTCTGTTCGTTCTGCTAGATCTCTTGGATTGTTGCCAGCACCGCTGGCTTCTGATCGGCCTGAGGTAAGTTGCTCGATCTCGGATTTTAGACTAAAGTTATTCAGAACTTAGTTATAGGGAATGAAGGATGACGATCACTTTATTCGTTTTGAGAATATGTCGGCAAAATGGAATTTTTGTTGCCAATTTTTGTTATTTTGTGTGAGGTGCAATTTTTACGAAATGCAGAGGAAAAAAGTAGTTTCCTTTGGATTTGTCGCGAGAAATTTTGTAAAGAATTGGACTAAGAATTACAGCATTACTGCTATTTTGATAGGAGGCTGAGTTCACTGCGGGCCAACTGTTGGAAACTATCACAATGCACCTAGAAGTACTTTGGCACATCATGTGTATAAGAAAAGAAGAATGCATTTATTTGGTGTAGAAGTAATTACATTGTTTTTCTCACTGAATCGGCAAGATGTTTATACAAAGTGTTGATGTTTTAAGGATATGCAGTTATTTAAGTATCCGATACTCATTGTTATATATCAGATTATTGAGCTTGAAGATCCCTTTAGGGGTACATTTAGTATTCTATCTATAAACGTAGAGTATAATTGGTGAATTTCAAATTATTCAGTTGCTTATGTTTCAAAACAAATAAGAGTCACAAACACTCTAAATTGCAGGGTAGGATTTTCTAAAACTAACGTTGGCAAATTGTGGTGTGAATTGTGTATCATATTGTATAATGCATCATGAAATGAACTAATCAGTATGCAGTAGCTATGTAATTAATATATGGATAATTTTAAAATGTAGAGAATTGACAACCAAGAGAAAATGTTGAAAGCGTGTAAAGCCGAATGACTATAGGGTCATTTATTAAAATGAAAACCACATATTTAAACATAGAAAACATAAACATTATTAGTTTTGTCAAGGATAATTTCCTAAACCAAATACATAACCAATTGTCAAAATAGTATACAGTCCAAGTAAATCAGTTGCTATATCATATGGAGATTGATGAGTGTTATAGTGAGTAGCAGCAGTAAATAATAAGGTTAATTTCAGAAACACGCTAACTTTGGGGGCAGATTACCCCCCGAACTATTTTAGTTCCACAAACCTCATTGAACCTCGAGGGGTTTTGCACATAACCCCCTAAACTTCTTTTATTCCACCAACCCTTTGAAGGTTGTTCACTTTAACCCCCAAAGTAACACCATCAGGTGTAACGTGTCATGTGCTGAGCATCAGCACATGATTAGAAACACGGAAAATACACTTCAGGCCCTCAAACATTCAATGAAAATAATAAAATGAATAAAAGAGTGATTTTTTGAGGGTTGAGGGATATTTTTGAGGGTTAAGTGAAAAATCTCAAAGGGTCTAGTGTAATAAAAGAAGTTCAACAGGTTATGTGCAAAAAACCCAAAATTAAGGGTTTTATTTGAAATTAACCTAAATATTATAGAAGAATTGAAACATAGGCTAAAAGAGACATGGATAAGGGGGTATAAAATGACATGTTAATTGCTAATGTAAGGGAGAAGGCCCTTATTTGGAATTTAGAAAAAGAATTTGATTTACCTGATAACAAATTAGACGTAGAGGTTTTCTTATTGGTATTGTTGTGTTATAAGAGGACATGATGTTCTGTGAATCTATATAGTGCGCGCGCGTGTGTGTGTGCAATTGACACTCTTCATATCAGCATAGTTCTACAGCTCACGTTTGTTGAACTTTTGCCTTTCCATCATTACTTTGCATCTAAAATTTCTCTTGTTGCAATTCCACATGGTTCCCTGCATTATTTACCTGAAGATGTTCTATTCATGTTCTTATTTTATAGCTTAGGTTTGCAGTTTAGCAAGTGGCATTTCGTGTAAATTTGTTCAAATTTAGCACATTATTTTTTACTCCTAGTTGTTTCATTCTCATGTTTATTGTTTCGAACCTTCTACTTTTCTAGTGTAACTCCTTCTCCGAAGTTAGATTTTCTGATCATTGGTTGTATCTTTTCTTGGCAAATGGATTTCACTGTATATTTTTTGCAGCCAGTACTACTAAGAGCTCATTATTAAATTGTGTGTGCTGGGGTTTAAAATGGATATGTTGTGTCTGAACATGTTCGTGGCTGTTGCTGCAGGTGCCAGCTCGGGCAGCAGCCGCAGCTGCTGTTGCTCGAGCTTTAGCTGGAATGCCTCCACATCAAAGACTTACCCTTCCATCAAACTCGGAAGAAATGGTCTCAATCTATGGAACCAGGTCGCAAGATCACGTCATAGAAGAACTGGAGGAAAATTTCTATGAAGAGGTTTCTGCAATTCTGAACTGATTAATGTTATCTTGATCCTAAATTTTCTTTCAAGTTTTATGTGTTGGCAGTCAATTTTTTATTTGAAATTAAATTATATCAATTATTGTGTTTTGGACTTAATAACCTTACACAGGCAATGTCCCTGGCAAACATTTGTTATGCTTGTTTCAGAGCTAAAAAATATCACTTGGTTTAGGGAGTCTGACTACCCTAATAAGCACACAATGCCTTTATCTTATATATTCTCTGTGAAGATAAGCATGCTGAATGTATTTAATAACAAAACAAGAAGAGACACAGCAGCAGAAGTAATAACTAAAAGTTCTTGTCCAAACTAGTAAAGGTACGGTATATAGTTAAATGAAATGGTAATATTGCTACTAAACCTTCAAGTTCCAAGGATATAGTAGTCTTTGAAAACCATAGGAATGTCTACACATATTCTTTCTGGTTTCCAAATATTAAAATATGAAAATGTACCCCTCAGACCTCAAGCTCTGGTGTTTTAGTGCACTAACAGGGAAATTAAGATGTATTAAATCTATCTAGGTTCGAAGTTAGTCAAGTGCTCATTTAAAGAAGATTGAAGAAAAGGATATCAGTGTATAAAGGCCCTGATTTCAGGGCACTCAAATGATTCCCAACGTGCAGCGATAAGAATTTTTTTTAAAAAAACTTTCAATAAACTGTCAGAGGTTTTGTGCTGTGTGAGGGATTTTAAGATCAAGAATGTCATATATTAGTTCAGAACTCCAAAGGCCATAGGAGGTATTAGAGTGACAATGTCTCTATTTTTGTTCATAACTTTTTTCTTAAATTTCTTTTTCAGGATTTTGATCCGGTCAAATACATTTTGGAGAATATTCCTTCTGAAGAAGCTGATGCTTCCTATTTTGAAGAGAAGGTTTGCACCCTGACGTATCAAACTTTAACACCTTCAACATTGTTATTCTTTTTCCTCTTTGTTGCTTTGGCTGTCATTAATTTGTGTCACAGATTCACAACTATAATCCTGGTTAATACTATATAGCATTTCTGTTATCTACTTCATTTCTTAGTTGCATCTTGTTGCTCTAACATCATTATCCCTTCTTTTTTTCCTGCACTTCCATCAGAGGGAAGGACATGATTTTTATGGTTAAAAACACTGTTGAAATATAAATAGATATAGAATTCTAATAAACACCAGATTTTCATTGGTAAACATATTTTCTTACAAAATGTGTTGTGTTTTCATCATCAGTTTGTTGAATATAAGAGTCATTACAGATTGCTTCTTGATACCCATTCATCTGTTTTTATGTTTCACAGGCAACTCTTCGGTTACTACAGTTGGATAGGATAGCAGAACGTCTGTCCCGACATGTGATGGAGCACCATGAGGAAATGGGTATCCTTATGTTTTTCCAAGCTTCAGATGTTTTATTAGCCGTTTGTCACTTATTTCAAGCTTGTAAAAGCAAAGCTAAAGTTATGAACAGTTGATGTATGTTACTACTTGAATTTCCTTCATTCCAACTGTGGGAAACTATCCTTTTGGAGGCCATCTCATCCTGGCATTTAATTAAATCTCATGTTCTAGTGTGAGGAATCACTTCCATGGCCACAGGCAATGATGATAATTTTTCTACATTTCACATCTCTGTGATTTTTTCATCTCTAAGCAAATAGATAGTTTCCCCTGTACAAAGTAGATTCAGTTCATTACTTAAAGTAGTGACCTAAGCAAGGAAAATACTACTCTCCTTCCTTCCCATTCACTTGTGCTCAAAACGTGAATCAGCTAATTGGCAGCGAACAAATTCTCCACTAGCAGGATATTTTGGCTTACTATAAATGCATTTATGGCTCCAAAAGCCTGCCAGTTTCAGTGGAAACTGTTTCTGAGACATCCAACATGCTTAAACCAGGAGTGCATTTGGACTATGAAGTTGGGGTGTAGGTGGTTAATACTTATTTATTCGACTTTCTGTGAGACCAAGCTGTCATTATAAATACTTGAAAACCTGATTTGGTCAATTGAAGGTTGTCTAAAGTCTGTTTACTTTTTATATCTTCTTACCTGTGGACGTGCTTCTTTGCTGCACCATGATTCTTAGATGTTGGTAATATTGTTACAAAAATTTTCGAGCCAATTATTTATTAATGAGTTCTGGCTCAATGGCAGAGCAGGGTTGGGTTATGGAGGTCATACATTCAAGTCTGAGCTACAGTCTTTGTTAGGGGAAAAAACTAGCTGATGAGGATCCTTTTTCAACTTAATTGCTGTCAGCCTTGTTCATGGAGGGTAGCTCTTATCTTCTCCGAGTGCATATGTTACACTTGAAATGTACCGCATAATGTGGCAAAAGACTGTGTTACTTGCTGCAAAATTTGAGTTTCTTTCTTACAATGTTTGCTTCATGTGCAAGTTTTTTGAGAATATTATTAGATTTAGCTAGCCAAGTTTAGGTGAAGAGTGAGAACTCCTTTTAGGCAGTTCCTTCATTTTCTTAAAGGGGAATTGCTTGTGCTTAAAATCTTTTGAGTCTTAATAGTCTTATCACCAAAGTTAATTTGAAATCAAGTGTGATATATCTATTGTTACTTTAGGCGGGATTGCTATTTTTGTGACGACTTAGTATTTTCTTGAAGCTTTCCTTGATTGAACTTCATGGTTAATTAAGCCGTCTTTGAATCTTTCATCTATGAACTCGGAATAAGTAATTCACTCGTGAATGGTGTTCTTTTACTTGTCTTATATTCTTTGTTTGCCTAAGGCTGGAGTCGCAAATGTTTTGTGTTGTTTCATGTTTGATTTTTCATTTTTAAGTCATCTTGGCACTCCATTGAAGTTTGAAATCAATGTCTTAAGAGAAATGCTTCTTTTACATACCTAACCCAGTATCCTGGTTTTAGTATTTCTTTATGTCGAATTTGTATTAAACTGG
The DNA here is from genome assembly GCA_037177215.1 of Asparagus racemosus. NCBI lineage: Eukaryota > Viridiplantae > Streptophyta > Magnoliopsida > Asparagales > Asparagaceae > Asparagus > Asparagus racemosus. Next base: position 13,422,216 of record JBAKGM010000200.1, on the reverse strand, counting down.
GTAAAGCATAAATGTGTTCATAGGCATTGTGATTCCTCTTTAATTTATTTTCATTTATATTATCAGTGAAGGGGATGCAATTAGTGATGGAACTGGAGCAAGACTTAAAAGTTGCAAATGTCATTTGCAGGGTAAGGTTAGGGAATGTAACATCATTCGTACAATAAAAAATTATGGATAGACACATTGACATGCACTTCAATATATGAAGGATTAATGGTGGATAGACCTCCTGTCTATAGCCCAATTGCTGACGGACCCACTGTAGCTCTATTGGTGCGGATATACCCACTGAGTGAACATTTTAACTGTTTTAAGAAGAAGGGGAAGGAAAAAAACTCAATCAGGGGGTCTATTCGCACTTGGCAATAGTACAGGTGATCTAGACGCACCAATAGAACTACGAGGGGTTTATCTGCAATAGGACGGTAGTACAGGGGGTCTATCTGCAATTAACTTGTAAATAAAAGTAACTAGGTTGCATGGACTAAACCCGACTGCATTTTCTTTCTTAGCCTTGTTGGATTTGTGTTTTCTAACAATCTTTTTATTAATTGGCTATGCTAAAATTTACAGAATGGGCGAAGACACATATCTTCTTCTATGCATGAGGTGTCAAGGGATCTGGTTGTCCATTCAAATTCAAAAAAGAAACAAGCTTTATTGGTAAGTTATCTTCTCAAACAAAGCTACTCTCTTGTTGTGTAGCTGATGACTTATCAAATTAGAAGATATAAAACTTTTAGAAGTTATTGCACGGGAAAATAAAGTTCTCCAGTCTCATGATCTCAATCTTACACTAATTTCTGGATTCTCATTTTAACCTACTTGAACATTGATTCTTGCTTTTTTCCAAAATCCTATTGGCAGCCTCATGATCAGTTCTACTTTTCTCTTTTTAAATTACCTCTAGTTACCATCAAGATTTCTCCTATGATCCTATCTTTCGGTCCACTTGGGTTCACCCTCCACCAATTTGAATATTTTTCTTTACCTGTCCAAAAAAGATGAGAGGTTCTTTAATCTCTTTTCTCCTTAGACTTGTGTGTGCCCACTTGGGTTCACGCTCCACCAATTTGAATATTTTTCATTACCTGTCCAAAAAAGATGAGAGGTTCTTTAATCTCTTTTCTTCTTAGACTTGTGTGTGCTGCTTTGTTCTCGATACTTGGACGCTTCCTTTGTACCCGTGGATTTCTCTTGCGATCCAGAAAGATTTGACACTGAGTCATTCTTATTAAAGTCTATGGTTTGCTAATCATATAAATAACCTGTTCCGTTTAAGTTTGTTTACATCATTTAAAGACTCTAAAAGCAAAAATTTAAGCACTTAACAGTTTCTTATACCCATGTAGTGAGTGAGCACAGACGAACAGTCAAAATTATCATTCTGCTGAAGTGCTTAATCTATGGTTTTTCATACTAATTTCCCATCAGACCACTTTATCGATGTAAGCACTATAGAGCTCTTATTCACCAACTTTTGTTACATCCTATGCATCACTAATTTATAAATGAGTGTTTAATAATTGGATATACTATGATATGCAGTTTTGAAATTAGCAATTTGAACCATTGATCCTGATGTGAATAGTTTAAAACCCTCTTGGTACTGAATATTGTTGTGTTTAGAATATTTTAAACCATGAAACTAGCCATTATTACAAAACATTCATTTGGATTCCTTAGGGATTCAAAAGGAACTCAAAAAAACATTTGATAGAGTGTCTTATACTTGCAATAGGGTGATGGAGCTGATCAGGACTTATTGACAAGTATTTCCAACTAGAAAGATATAAAAGCGTGCTTAGAAGGAGATGGAGAAGGGTGTACCAAGTTACCTTGATTTCTTAATTTAGCTAAGGATTTAAAAGGATTTGACTTAATTTGCTTTCCAATTAGAATTCTGTTAGAATAGGAATTAGGCAGACACAGGCCCAAGAGTATTACAAATAACCTGTTTCAACTTTGTAGCAAAGAACTTGGTTTCTTTAGGTGAATTATTATTTGAAATTTGGCTAAGGTTCAACTGTACAACTAGATGGATTAGTAAATAAGAGTGAGATCCAATTTAATCCAAGAGGGAAAATCACCTAATAGAGTCTTGGCTTGAGTCTTATTTAAACATGAATACGTTCCTCTCCCTCGTTCGTCTCCCAACTGGATGTGGGACTAATATCACTTGTCCCATGCTTCATTTTCTTTTAAATCAAACTCCTCAATTTACTCTAACCAGTTTTTAGTTTCCATATTCCATTGGATGTGAGATTCGTAATTGCACAAATAATAATTTATTTCTTGTTGGTTCTCTGGCTTTTACCTTTCTTTTGTCCGTTCACTGGGGATTCGGTTGATTAGTAAGGCACAATGTATGCTTAGAGTAGCTGATGGAGTTGGTGACTTGGGCTGCATTTTTGGAAATCTGAAGAGGGGTTTTAACCTTGACACAGTCCATTTATCTTCCCCTATAGTGTTTCCAGTGTCACATGGCCTCTAGATGGTTAACCTTTTATCTTCAGCAATATATATCTTTTTTTCACCATGTCTTTTATGAGTTACTATCTCATATACAAATATACTTAAATTTTTATATTCGATGACTAGGGACATCCTAACATCTGAACCTTTGTAAACAATACCTGTTGAAAATGAAGCCATGTGCTTGTGTTGCAAGGCAACAGAACCTCCAAGTTCCTACTTCCATCATGTTAAATTCTTTATAGTTCATTTCTGGTTTTGAACTTTATTACTTGGGCATTGAAGTCCGTCAAAGTTATCAGTATTGATAGCATATGAACAGCAATCCTGAAAATGAAGAGTATGACACGAATTCCGTTGTCTCTCCAAATATGTATGAAGAGAGCGGGATAATGCTATTAATGTTAGCTGAACTTAACAAAACTAAACTGTACATTTGCAGGACATACTTCCTATTCTTACCGATCTTCATCATGCTGTAGACATGCAGATGGAACTTGAAACTCTGGTTCAGGAAGGAAACTACTTCCGGGTTGGTTTTTATTTCCCCTATTCTGTGATTTAGATTTTCAATTGCTAGAATATTGTTTTCGAAGTTCTCTCTATACACTCTTCCTATGTTTTTCAGGCATTTCAACTGTTACCTGAGTACTTGCAAGTTTTGGAGAGTTATTCCGAACTCTCTGCTGTTCAAGAAATGGGCCGTGGTGTAGAGGTGGGTTGTTTCTCCATTCTGGAAATGCCCTTCTATTTCCATTTGTTAGAGGACTGCTGCACTCATTAGTGTCTCCTTTTTGTCTTTACTTCGATTCTGATTTCCTTTGAATTAATCTGAGTACCATTTGTTGCCTTTTCTTGCAGGCTTGGCTAGCTAGGACACTTCAAAAGCTTGATTCACTATTATTAGGAGTATGCCAAATGTTCAACAAAGAGAGCTATGTAACTGTCAGTATCCCATCTGCTGGAAATGAATCTCATTGCTCTTTTATTTCGCTGTGCTGAAGTGTTTTGTGTCTACTTTAGCTGTTAATATGTAGCATGTTTTCCTGCCTCCAATTCATGTTGATTTATTTATTTGTTTTTTTTTTCCTTTATTCTGATAGTCTAAGGCATCTGAAGCCACAAGTCTTCCGTATATTTCGTTTATAATTTGGTTATGGTAAGAAGTACATCTTACATAATACGGGTTTAGAGACTGATTGTAACATTCTATTCTGATGAGTGCTAGAGTCAATTTTCTCAATTCAACAACTTTTGCACTTTCAGAAGTGTGGTAGTAGTATGGGGATGGACTCTTACTTTCTAGACTTTTAATCCTTCCTCTTGTTTTCCACAAGTCATCAGTAAGTCAAACTTTGAAGACGGGATAGGTTGCCCTCTGTTCATGTAGAACTTGTATTAAAATAAAAACAAAGCTCAACTTTAACACTAATATGCTTGTTAGTTTCTGATTTTCTCTATCGTTACATTTAACCAGCTGCTAGATATTCAAGCTTCGTATTGATAATATGCTTTACCGATATACTTGAGGGCAGAAAGCACCACCTGAATATCTAGAAATATTCCACATCATCTGAATATGATATATTCCATAACATGCTGATATCAGATCAAACCTCAAGTTATACATCGTTTAATTTATGGTCCTTGTAAGTTTGAAGATATCTATGAAATGGTGTGAGTCAATTGAGTACTCACATTGCTTTGCAATGCTTTAACTCTGTTCATACACCTTGCCTCGATCAAGAGAGCGATGGAGGAAGATTTTAGTAGTTAAATAATGGAGAGAAAGTAATCAAACCATCGTACCAAATCTAGAAAAACATTGGTTGTTAATGCAGAATTTGGCAAATCAGCACAATTAGAAGGCATTAAAAAATTGCAGAAGTTTGCTAGGTAAGTATGTGACATAACATCAACATTCTACCTTAGCAAATACTTTCATGAGATTATTAGCATAATCATTATTAATTGGTTGTGCCCCGACAAAATGAATCTTGACAATGGTACATGTTTAGTTTGCATTTTTGCGTTCACATCAACAAAATAATGCTTGTTACTGCTTGGACTTGCTCTCAAAAAAATTCTTGCCTCATAAGGTGATCCATGTAGTCGCGCCATGCTGGCAAGTATTATTTTTATTGATTATAAATTTTTTCTTATAGTAGAATGTAAACTTCAATATATTATTTCTTTTGTCTGGCTCATATTTCTTTTTACGACTGTTGAAATCATGATATTTTGTAGGCAGTTGATGCTTATGCCTTAGTAGGAGATGTAGCTGGTCTGGCTGAGAAAATTCAGAGCTTCTTTATGCAGGAAGTTCTATCCGAAACTCATTCTGTATTGAAGGATATCATCCAAGAGGTAGTTTGTTTTAGTTTATTTATTCTTTTAGTTTCATTATCTCCCAAATTCAATTTAAATAATGCAGCAACATTTGCTTGTAATTTTGCGTCTACAGACCTCTATGTTAGGGTAATCAGGATATGCTATTTGAGTTAGTATGAATTATGTGTTTTGTCTTACCTATTAACTATGAAAAGATATTAAGGATAAACTATCGAAAGATATTTGCTTTTGATCGTATCTCAGTGTGCCAGTAGATATCTAGCGAATGCTTCTGAGATTTTCTTCTCTGTAAAATTTTGATGCTTACTTTTAAGATTTTCAGAACTATTTTCAGGTTTTATCTGGTGTACACCCCTGGTATTGAATTTGGAGACCTGAGATTTTGACAATTGTTACAACTGTCATCTAGAAAGTCTATAGCTGCCTTGAAATTCAGGAAACAATTTTGTGAGGTAGAATGAATCCATAAAATTTTGAATAGGAATGTTGAAAAAGGAGATCAATAAGGTTTGTAATATATAGAAGTTTTTTTATGTGTTGAATATGCTGGGTTCATCTTTGTTCACTATGTTCTATTGTTACATGGAGTTCAAATTTGATTATCTGGTTGCTTGATGGAAATGTTTAAGCTAGATAAGTTACATTTTTAAAGCTTGTAAGGAAAACATGCATTTTGCTTTATGGTTAGACACCTTCGGAAAGTTCGAAAAAGTTAACAATATGATATTAGAGCTAGTGCCTTTATTACTGCAGGCTCAATGCTCAAATAGATTGCATCTGGTATTTTGAACGGGAGCGTAGCTTTCTACAAGGATAAAAGAGCGTTTTTATGGAGTTTAGAGTAGTATTAGTATAGATAGCATCACAAAATCTTCATTATGTCTGTGTTACAGTTTGTTCAATTGTTCAGTTCAGAAGTATGACATTGAAAAATGAGTAATATATCAGTCAGACCTTTCTATGTTCATATCATATTGCTATTCTTTTTTTCTTTGGCTAGTTTTATTAAATTTTGCTGAAGTTTATATATGAAATAGCTTCTTCCCCACTTTTCTAGCCTAAATATAAATTGTTTGGCAGGAAATTGGAAACAATGCACAGAGAAACAGGTGTGCTTTTTATGCTGAGTATACTTTCATATGTTGTTATCCTAATAGTTGCAGAACATCAATGTGTGAAAATTTTTTATTTCAAATACTATATTCTTTGCTGAGAAACATTCAGTTTTTTTTTTTTTTTTCCATTTCTAAGTATTCTTCTGTCCTGAGAACTATTTCCTAGGAGTATTTAAAGTTTTGATTGTGCATAATATTTTCTGATTACGTTATCAGGTTCAAAGTTCAGAGCTACCTGGATGATGCTGTTTCTTAGTTAAAAGGATGTG
>JBAKGM010000200.1:13399818-13414733 GCA_037177215.1 Asparagus racemosus | reverse complement strand
ATCAAATCCTAAAGAAATCCTAACTAAAATAAAAGATTACATGGAATCAATTCAAATATTACTAAAATAAAAATTATCCTAATAGATCTTAAAATCTCTTGATGGATAGTCCATGATTGTCCCGCATCAAGTATTGAACTAATTATTTTTAAATTATTTTCTTTGGTATAATTGAAGGAAAGTTTTGTGTTACAAGGAGTCATTACTTGTAGTTGGGTTGAACTTTTGTGTATGATAATTGCAAAAGAGAATGAAATATATGATATTTTGATGAAAGAGGTCTAGAAGGTGTTCTCTAAATACTTCATCTGAGACTCTAGGGCAGTACTGCACTGTTGATCAATTAACGGGGGTTGTTGCTTTGAAATTTGAATACTTGCACTTGGGTTGATTGTAGTCTACTATTGATGACTCATCTGTCTCAGGATTGTTCTTGATAGAAACCAAAGGTGAGCTAACCTTTTTCTGGATGAAGTCAGGGTATTTCCTGGAGAAGCTAGTTGGATATTTCAGGATGCCAGGCTCCATGAATACCAGTTGAAATAAGAACTATGCAAATTTCCAGCTGGTTGGATCATACCATAATTCTCTTATCCTTTTTAAACTATCAACCGTCATAATATTATTTTATTCAGATATGAAATCTCTGAACTTATACCACTTATATTGAACTGCATAGAACCTTAAGAACAACAAACAGAATTAGGAATCTAACAGCTAAACTTAATATCCTGACTGCTCTGAGAAACTTTTGCACTGATGCTCTGTAGAGGTAAATCCCTATATTTAAGGAACTAATCTTAATATAGCACTAATCTAATAAAACTTTAATCTCTACTCGATTGATTGCTTACAATAGTTGACATGTCATACTCTTTGTCATCCCTCCATGGCATCATTATGCATATGTTGATAGATCACGTGCTTAATTACAAGCATATATTATGATCCAAATACCCACCCAAACATTTAATAAGTTGGCCAATTTGATATATACAAGTAAAGTATAAAGAACATAGATGCGATGCTCAATAGTTGCAGTTCTTACATTATAGTCCTAGACTCCTAGCATACTTTACATTTTAGTAATAAATTTCTACATAGTACATAGTATTATGAACATATTGGGAGTTCACTGATCGCTACATTTGGTCTCTTTTGTATTTTCACAGGCTCACGTACAGCGATCTCTGCTCCTTGATACCTGAATCCAAGTTTAGGCAGTGCTTGTTGAAGACTCTGGACGCATTATTTAGGCTAATGTGTTCATATTATGCAATCATGAGCTTTCAGCCAGAGGAAAGGGTAAAATAACGTTTTTCTTTCTTTTGCCTGAGATATTGCCTTTTAGAATCTTAAAGAAATTTGTATTTCGTATGTCTTTTTATGGTATGTTTCATAACTTTAAACTTTGACATTCTTCTCCTTTATAATGCTAAGGGTGATGTTTTGGAAATTGGGATTTAAAAACAGCACTAATTTTTTTATTGTGCAGTAGGTCGCTTTCAAATGTTTGTCTTGTGAACTGTCTTCTGATCCAAACAATGTAAATTAAGGGATAGGAGGCTGGAATAATTTAACAATATTACTAGATATGGCCCTGATTTATGTAACTGAAAGTTCATAATGGTTAGGGAAACAGTTCTGAACAATGGCGGATTCAGGATTTTTGAAGAGTGATGTCACTATACAATTAATAATTATAAAAATTTACAATAGTCCACGACGAGTTTTCATATTCTGCAAAAAGTACATGGTCACGTCATTAGTGACACTGCCAAATACAACTTTCTCAATAAGTGGCTACACAGTAACTAGGGTGACCTAAGATATTTAGTGGGGTCACGTAAGATTTTTAATGGTGGGTTTTTAGTTGGTGTTAGTTTTTAAGATGGGTGTGCGTATAGTATGTGGAGCAAAGTGATGCCACTGGACACCACTTTTCTCCATGTAGATCTGCCCCTGGTTCCGAGCATTCATATTTTTTCCTCACAAATGTTACAATCCTCTTTACAGTTCAAAGGACTTTCCAAGATACATAAACCACCATTAAATGGAAATTTACTATTCTGGATACATAATGCCTACTTATGCATATTTAGTACCTCATGCTGTGTACTTTCCTTTTGTTATTTTGTGCTATTTAGTTCTATCTATATGCATTTGATATATAGCCTTTGCTTGCTGTATCATCTTTTGGGAATCACTTTCTCTTTTGCCATTCTGGATACATATATGCAAAGTGGTTGTCATGAGTTGGAGTACTCATCTTTTGGGAGTCACTTTCTCTTTTGCCAGTTTATTTTCTTTGCTACTTGCTTAGGCCTACATTGAGAACTCTCATCTAATTTCTTTGCTTGCTGTATCATGTTCTTGCGTTATGAGTTCTTTATATCAAAAACGTTCTTTTCCTGCCTTAAATGGTGTTACTCGGTCATGTTCTTTTTCATTGGCTTTTGTGCTTGTCCCCTTTTTTAACTTGAGCTGTGGCATAAAGGATAAAGGATGATGATTTTTGCATCAATTATTTTACATATTTACTTGCTGCTAATAAATAATTGAAGCTTTATATAATTATTACACAGATTTATAAAAAAAAGATTCGTGTATTAGGCTTCAGCAGCTTGGGCTAAAAAAGCGTTGTTGTTCCATAACTATAATACAGCATATAGCATTTCTTGAATGGTTTTTGCATCTTCTTACTGTCTGAGCCAGACCTGATTGGGTTTTTGCACCTCTTTGTTGCAGGGTTCAGAATATCAAGACTCAAACATTGAGTTGAGAAGTAGTAATGGATCTCAATGTGAGGGAGATGGTCTTCTATCTGATTCGTTGGGTTCAAGAGGTCCAGGTGATTTGTTTGAACCAGTCACTGAAGTAAAAGGTCTGTCTCCAAAGGAGAATGCTGATGCCTCATGTGCCTCATCGGGAGGTGATATAACAGGTCACGGATCCACATCCCTAAGTACATCTTCTGTTTCCGTGGATGATGTTCATATTTCTTTGTCAAGCAGTGATTCTCCTTTTTATCAGCTAAGGAAAGACGCCACTGCATTTGTTTCTCAAACTCTGGAAAGAGGACGGAGAAACTTATGGCAACTAACGACAAGTCGTGTATCTGTATTGCTCTCTTGTTCTGCTGTTAGCTCAAGTAGCACATTCCAGTTTCTGAAGAACTATGAAGATCTTAATATATTTATTTTGGCTGGTGAAGCATTCTGTGGGCTTGAAGCTACTGAGTTCAGGCAGAGACTAAGGAGTGTTTCTGAAAATTACGTGGCTGCATTCCACAAGCAGAATGTTTATGTACGTATATTAGTTGCTTATTCTTGCAGTTAAAACTCTTTCAATTTTACCCCTAACCATTCTAACTTTGTTCTTCATTGTCATTGAGTTACTTATTTACCTTATATCTCATGTTGTGACATCTGCTTATTATGGTTATCATTATTATCATTTTTAATTTCGTTCAAGTAACATAAGTCTTCACTATTTCTCTTGCATTTTCTGATGGATCCTCTGCTGTTTTCTCTCTTTTTTATTCAGTTTCTTTTTTTCCCCTTTTCGGATAATATCTTCTGCAGAAATGCAGCATATTCCATAAAAAAGTTGACACACTACAAGTGTTCATATTTTGTGACCCACACATGCCTGTGCTTTGTTATTTGTTTTGTTATTTCCATATGCCATCTATAATTTTTTGTAGAGTTACATTTATAAAGTTGGATTCCTTAGCAGCTGTACATTATACGTCTACACACTCTTGTAGACAAGAGTTTTGTTTCTGTTACTTTTTCAGCATACTTCCCTTTGATTCAGGTGTGTGCACTTTTATGTGTAATGCCTTAAACAGTGCTTTTTTTTTATACCTGCATCAATAACTGCACACGCTTGACTGCTTAAGAATATTCAAAGACAATACATGTTTGAACTTTAAACATCTCATTAGCTAAATATGATTTCTCTGTATTACCTCTTTATCTACCCCTACCTAATCCAAGGGAGTTTTGAAGTTTTCTTCTTATGATCTGAATGGCGGTTTGAATGGCGGTTTGCAGAATCATTGCCCATTCACCTAGAATTGGCATAGCATGTTGTGGTGTGGACTACTCAAAAGTGGTCCTATTTACTATACATGAAATGCATATTATTTATATTTCTTTCATGCACCAGGAGATCTAAACTCTATTGCTTTAAATTCTTTTCTTAGGCACTCAAAATGGTACTGGAGAAGGAGAGCTGGGTTAAGATCTCTGGAGAGACACACCAGGTAATTAGTCTGGCCGGTCTTATTGGTGATGGTGCCCCCCTAATTGTGTCTTCTGCAACCAATACTTCCTCGTTGTCATTGCTTCACTCCAAAAAAATATCAGAGAAGATCGACACTGGGAGCCAGAACAATGGATTTTCTTATTGGCTAAGAATTAGTAATCCATTTTCATCAAAGCTGACAGGTGGCTCGTATGCATCATTAAATGCTCAAATATTGGTCAATGGGTCACCAACATCAGGTCTGGCTGATGCAAATGATGATACTTCGCATTGTGATAGAATATCTGAAAAAAGTCACTCTCAAAGTCATGCTAATGGTAATAGCTCTGCTATGGAAGATGAAAATGAGGATCTTCTAGCTGACTTTATTGATGAGGATAGTCAGCTGCCCAGTCGAATATCCAAACCTATACATGCAAAAAGCAGTACTGCCAATTGGAACGATGAGGAGGTTTCTTCTCAAACAGGGTCCTCCATTTGCCTATTGAGGTAAATTGTTGATTCCTTAAATAACTTGTTTACTTCTTCACATATACAATTCTATAAGTTAAAGTATAAATGCACCAGGTTGATGGACAAATATGCCAGGCTCATGCAGAAACTAGAGATAGTTAATGTTGACTTTTTTAAGGTAAGCCAGGTTACTGAACTCATTCAAACGTCTCTTGAAAACCTGTTGGATGGTTGGTTATCTGCATTTTGTCTTAGTTTGTTCTTTATTGCAGGGCATCTGCCAGCTGTTTGGGATATTCTACCATTTTGTATTTGAAACTTTTGGTCAGAGGGATACGAGTCAAAGCGGGAAGTTTCCGCCAGATTATCTACCGTGTATGGGAAGTTACATTCACATCTTTTCTTAATCTTTTGTAGGGAATTTGTAAATAATGTTCAAATTGATTGAACTACTGTGAATATTATACATTTCTTGCATACATAATTTTTTTTCTCATGTTTCCTTCTTGTCTTGTCCAGCTCGCCTCAAAACTGCTTTATCAAAAGTTCTACAAGATTGTGACCAGTGGATAAGACCTCAAAATCTATCATTTTCTTCCTCCTTGCCTACATCATTAAACACATCTTTCTCCCACACTGATATAATGCCCACTATTCCATCTAGCACAATCATCGGATATGCTCCTAATACTTCATTTGGATTGAAGGTATTGTCTTGCAATCTAATCTTTTTTCCCCAATTCTAAACAATTCAGTTTTAATGTTATCATCTGAAATCCTTTTCTTGCTTCCTAATTTTTCATCAGTTTGATTTGCTATTCTGAAGTTGTTGCATGGTACGAGTAACATACAGATCTATGTACCTATCTGTCTCGGTGTTCAGTTCCTGGCATCAAACGTATTAATAGTTCAAAATTGAAGCAGGAGAGGTGTGATATTTTTCTAGTGAACCTTCAATATTTGTGAAGATAATATGCATCACATGAGATTATCATAGTCACTTGTCTGCGTACATTAATAATTCAGGGCAATTTTTGTTTTGAGAATAGTTTTAATTTTCTTAATAGCCATTGTTCAGAAGCGACTGCCTGTCGTTCTTAATTAGAACTATTTAGGAAATGTGCATATAGAAACAAATAGCTCAAGTTAGGTCAGAAAGCATAGCTATCGTGAAAATAATAAAACAGTGATTATAAAAGTCTTTTCAAGGATGTGAATTATTAGAAAATTTACAGGTCATGATGATTTTTGACTTACGAGAATTAGACAGCTAATGAATTTTATTGGTAGATAACTTCATTGGCCATGTAGCGTGGCTTAAAGATGAGAAAGCTCCATGAAGACTTGAGTATGTTCTGTGCTCAGCTGCCAACTTGAAAGTATGGACCAAAAGGAGCTTGACTGACCTCCATAGCTTGGTAGGAAACCCTTTGGTCATGCAGTTTAGGCTCAGTTTACCAAATACATCCTTTCCTGTTCAAGATTTTGCTTCGTATATAGACACATTCTATTTCATGATTTATCGAATTCATTATCACTATGTCCATGTAATGTCATGTACATAAACATATTACCATGCATCCACATTTTCTTTCATGATTTATCGAATTCATTAATCCGTGATTCTTGCATGGTCAAAGGTGTTTTGCACATCTTATAAGGTGTATCTATCATGAGGATTATTAACTTGCATTGTTTTTCACAACTATATAACGATTTTATAATATGATTGTCCTCAATGACGCTTGCAATGTTTCTTTCATTATTTACATGGACAGTTCAGCGCGACTTCTTAAACTGGCCAGTAACGACTACTAGCATCTTATTAGTATCTATGTGGTGCAGCAATTATATTAAGATTTCAGTAAAATGGTCCCCTAACAATATATTGTGAGTCAAACATGTTGCTGTATTTCTAGATGGGATACTTTTCGTTTATTATATTCCTTCCAGTATTTGTTATTTTATCTGAAAACTTTTTTTAAAAAAATTGTGCAAGTAATTTTGCTAGCATAGCCGGTGAATATGTTGGTAGATACTGATTTCTCTCTGATGCAGGAAAGGTGTGCAGCTGCTGACACAGTCTCTCTTATTGCTCGTGTACTACACAAATCTAAAGCTCATATCCAGTCCATGCTATTGCAACATAATGCAACTATAGTTGAAGATTTTTATGGGAATTTGGTAAGTCCATCCTGTCTTTACGATCTAGTAGTTTCCATGCAGGCTGAAGTGTATTGACCTTATACACTGAAGAAGGCTATGATTAGTGAAGTTGGCTAAGACTTCTCGTTGTGCAGGTTGATTCTGTACCGGACCTGACAGAGCATATACACAGGACAACTGCAAGAATGCTTCTTCATATCAATGGGTAATGTATTCTTAAAGTCTAATGACTTAACAAATTTCAAGAAGCTTGTACACGAATTGCTGTTCCCTTTTGATTTTTTTATTTTGCTTAACTGTTGTTTATGTTTCAATATTCTCATTCAGTTTCATATGCATCTCCCATTAGTTATTCCTGAATTATGGTTCCTTCAAATGATTTTACTACTATAGATGTAGTTAAACATTTTTTAATGGTCTTTTTTAAATTGACGCATTAAGATACCAGAGATGTTTATATGTAATGGCGTTTTAATTACAGCCAGAATCTATTCAAATGTTTTCACAACAATCGTGAAAGGTCTTTTTTTGCAGGCAGGAATTTTACTCTGAGTTAATTATGGGTTTATTACTAAATTATAAATTTAAAAGTCTACCCTCTCACAAGCTGTGGACATGAGGAATTGTCACTTATTTTATTAGCATGCTTCGCATATTAAATACAGCATTTTGATTTTACATGCTGAGCTTGAGGACATCTTCAACGTGGTGGGCATGAATATGTATGATATGTAGTCAAGTAGAAAAAACAATGTCAATCCATGTGTGGATAAGCTGCTAAATACAACATGACGTGATGACATGATGACTATTTTGCCGCTTGACTTGAGATTTGTTAAGTAATTCCTGGTCAATAGAAAATATGTGTTAGTGACTTGAGTTCCAAGCGGTCTTGACTGGGAGATTAGGCTTTATTTCACAAGAATGTGCAAGAGTATTTCAAGTAGCTGCTATGAGCATATACTTGCAATCATGCAGGTATATGAGTGTTTCAGGTGACCATGATCACAGACTGAAAGCACAAGCCCACAAAAGCACAATCAATCCAGTGCCATGAATCCAAAAGCTGCAATTAACTCGGTGCAAATGGGCCAAAATACTACAAACAATTGATGGCACAGATCTATAAAAAAATAAATTAGTCATATTATTTTGTAAATAATAGAAAAATAAACTTCGGTTGGGGTCAATGGTGACAAAACAGTCATGAATAGGGTGCAACTCTGATTCGTTTATATGCAGTTAATTCATAATCATTGTGTAGTATGTATGCTCCATGTATAAAGTAAAATCTTGTAGTAACCAAGGAAAAAATCATAAAAGTAGTCTTACAGTCTGGCTATCTAATATCTTCTCTGTATCCCTCCAATCAATTTCCAGAGCCCCCTAAAGTGATATCAAACAACAGCCATTAGTAAATAATTGAACCCAACATTACCATGTTGGGAACATACTACCAACACCTCTACAACATGTCTTTGGCAAAACCAGCGAAGATATAATATGCTACATTGTGTTTCTAATTTACAGGATTTTCTTATAAAATTTTCAGAGTCTTTATAATGCGCTCTAAAAGGGCTTATTGTGAAATATGAAAACTGTGCTTTTGGGGGGAAAAAAGACTTATTACTACTTATCTGCTGAAACTGTGCTTTTGCATCAAAATCATAAAATTAAGAATTTTGGGCTATTTTCTGTAACTTGCTTGATAAATGTAATCTCTTTTAAAACAGCTTGGGTGTAATCTATAAGTACATAATTCTTTTGGACTGATTCTGCATTTACAGTTATTTGAAACACCTTTAGCCTTAGAAAATAGGATGGAACAGTGAACTGAAAGATAAGATTTGAAGCGAAGTGTTGATTCTAACAAAGTAATTATGGGTTTCTTTCATATTTCAAAAGAAATATTTGGAGCTACAATTATAACAATGAACTTAATACCCATTGTTAAGAAGCTTTACAAATTAATTAGCTGATAGAGAATACTGACTTGTGAAATGCTAAAATTGATGCTCGCCCTTTCCCAACTTGAACCCTGGTTCTCTTCTCCAAATTCCTTCAAGTATTTGTGGCCAAAAAAAAAAACTTTTCACCATATATTTATAATCCTTAGTTATCAAATTCTGATTAACATAGGATTTAAAAAGCCTCTGTTTCAATGGTATTTGTACTAAATGAGGAACTTCTAGTAACACACTAATCTTATTTATGATTTATTTATATTTAACCTTAAACAGAAAGATCCTTGAAGTAGTATCCATATCATATTTTAGTTTATTCTTCGTCCAATTTTCCTGTACCATGTACAATAAATATGTTAGTATCGTTACAAAGTTTTAACTAAATTGAATAGAAATATTGGCTAAATCAAACTTTCTAAATTTAAAGAATTTATTTACAAAAATTAATAAATTTTAGGTTATCTAAAATAAAAGTGTTACATAACCAATTCTCACATAAGCTTCATGGTATCCTGCCGTTATGTACTTTATTTAGGTTGATATCCATGCTTTGGTTTTCATGATCAAGTTGGTACTTGATCTACTCTGCATTCCATTTTTTAGATGGATAGGGGAATGTGAAATCACAATTATTATTGCATGTTGAAGTAGGAGAATAATTTCCTAAATTTCACTTTATAGGTAGTGCAATATGATTGCCATGGGTAAAATCATTAATCTCAGACATTTATTTCTTACTATGATTGTGAAGAACTCTCGCGCCCATCAATAACACTCCAAGTCTATTAAGTATTCCACGTCTTGTGTCAGGTGGTTAGGTTCACAAATAAAATTCCATTACCCAAACCCAGTTAGATATAAGGCTCAAAATAAAATTCTGATTTCTGGCAAAATTATTTCCGATCCCGAAAAGTTCATGAGCTTCTGGTTGGTTGAGTGATTTACTCGGATCCATAACACCCTTAGTGATGTCTTTGTATTCAAAATTTAACTCTTTGTACTGGTAATTAAAGTGAACATAAATGTGCAGAAATATGGAAAAGCTTCATCTCACATATTATTAACTACAAATTTAGCAACCATTAGTGGATTATAACATTGTTTTTATATCTATTGATGTTTTTTTTTTCCTGGTATTTCCAGGTATGCAGATAAGATCGCCAATGCTAAGTGGGAAGTAAAAGAGCTAGGCCTCGAGCATAATGGGCAAGTGACTATTCTTTTCTTCTGTTTTGAGTATTTTTTTAGTTTTATTCAAACTTTTACTTTTTGCATGAAGAAATTATAAATGCATCGTAATCTAATTCTTTACAGGTTTTCTGAATCCTAGCATTTCTATTGGTCCATAATTTTCATTTAAGCAATCAGTGGCTATCTGCCCAAGCAGATCTCATGTTCTTGTTAGCTCTAAACATATTGGCTAGTCCAAGTTTCTGATTTTTCTTTGATAACTATAGTTGTCACTGGTAGTTTTTTGCGTGATCTGAAATGCAATGTTTTGCTGACTCTGGAGTATCAAATTAGTGAAACTTTGTTGCAATAAAGTTGTTCATTAGAAATTGCATACCTATTATAGCTGCGCATAATGACTGCCTGTCTAGGACTCTGAACTGTTTAAGCCTAAATTTTTTGATGTTGTTTATCCTGACAAGTTTAATATGTGTGCATAATAGGTATGTAGACTTGTTATTGGGAGAGTTCAAACATTATCGTACAAGGCTCGCACATGGTGGAATCTCTAAGGAGGTAAAAAATCATTCAAGCCTTTTACTTATTTTATCGTGTCTTGTATGATGGCAATGCTTACAAGTCATGCTTCTCTGTATAATCAGTTTGGAGCTTTTTCACCGGGTGTATCAAATTGTTCCCATGACACGTGATCTGAAGTCATCATTTATATCTTTAGTAAACATTGTTTCTTCTTAATAAGATTAATAAATACCCACCGCGGGTGACCCGGACGGTTGGGAGGTTCGAATATGGCTCCTACGGGTCTTGGGTCTGATTCCGGGCAAGGATATTTAAAAAAATACAGGTTTAATAAATATGCAATCATGAGAGAACAACATAAAATAGGAAGCTCAAAGTACTACTGAAATAAACAACAGAGAATGCTATCTGAGACCTTTCATATTAAGAATAGAATTTGTCACGATGCAAATGAAAGCTTCAAAAGGGGTTGTCAACCTGACATAATTGGTCTCAAATCCAGAAAATCTATGGTCAAGGGAGGGCCTTACCATATATTATGATGGCGAGTAAGCTCATAGCAAAAGCATCAGATACCAAATAATGAATTGATAGGGTCCAACTATGCGTTGAATTTCCTTGTTATAGATCTGCAGATAGGTCTTTGAAAAGTGTGATTCTAAAACTGACTAATGGCTATCATATAGTTGCTGCTATAGTGTCTTGTTTTTTAAGGAGAGCCCCTTGATTGCCGTTTTCCTGTATTTTACTAATGGTGTCATGTAGCTGTCATTACCATGTATTTCTTTGAAGAAGCCCCAATTTGTAGTGAAATTGAGAAAACACAATATTCTATGTTTATGTGTCCATGTTTATGTGTCCATGTTTGTGTGTTATGAATATTTATGAAGGTCTCTTTCAATTTACAACTAGAAAAAGTTAAAGCATATTAAAAACTATGCTTTTAATTTTGCATGTTAAAGACTGCGTTACACGGTATCAAAGGTTCCTTAAAATTAGTAATTTTCAGAATTTCTTCATGATACCAGGTCCAAGATCTCCTTCTAGACTATGGGCTTGAAAATGTTGCAGAAACACTCATTGAAGGTCTATCACGAGTAAAGAGATGCACAGATGAAGGAAGAGTGTTGATGTCATTAGATCTTCAGGTCTCAGGCTATGCTTTTCAATGCTCTGAAAATGGGGGAAATTCACAACTAACATAGGCATTTTATCTGTTAACAGGTTTTGATTAATGGACTCCAACACTTTGTCTCCGTTGGCGTGAAGACAAAATTGCAAATCGTCGAAACATTCATTAAGGTATTAATGTTTTGCCTCTTAAATCACCTCAAGTTGCTTCATCTTAAAAGTACATGTTAACTCCATGTCATGTATATATTTCTGAATGGCTTTTATTTTTTTTTATTTGCTTCTCAGAGGAATGTAATTCCGTATATAGCAAATGTGTCAACTGTACCCTTATTTTGGGTTCCTAGTCTATGAAGATTAGTGTTGCTTCTTTGCCACAGCATTAAGCCGCCACCACATGTAGGAAAATAAATTGCCAATAGATAGGTTGACAAACTGTTTCGATATGAATAGGGAAACACACACACACACACACACACACACAGAGATAGGAAGACAAATATGAGAAAAATGGGTACCCTTGGCACCAAGGATAAAGTCAGTCCTTGGTAGTGAGGTGGCCACATCTCAAGCACTCATTTAAACAGATTAAGTTGGATGGGAAGTGATAAATTTCTGTTTTACTTTACGATCTTTAGTTGAGTGATTGAAATGTGGTCACCTCACTACCAAGGACCAAACTTCGTCCTTGTTAACTAGAGTACTCGTTTTTCTTTGCATTTGTACATGTGTGCGTGAGATTCTAGTCATTCTTGCTAGAGTGTAATTAAGCAGATGGATGACTATATGTTCAACATTGCTATTATTGGCGTCACATCCATATAATATGTATATAGAAGTAAGATGATAAGCATTGTATGGTATTGTCTTCATATCACTGAATCGTAATTTTTGTGTGTTAATAGGCCTTTTATCTCCCAGAGACAGAGTACGTGCACTGGGCACGGTCTCATCCAGTAAGCAATATCCTTTATGAATGTTTAACTTGTACTCAGTTTTCAGCAATATTGTTACTCAGGAATTTGGGTTCTTCCTGCAGGAATATGCGAAAGCTCAAATTGTAGGATTAGTCAACTTAGTAGCCACCATGAAGGGTTGGAAAAGGAAGACTAGATTGGAGACAATAGAAAGGATCGAGGCAAGCAATTGAGTATTGGTGTACAAGCACGCATGTAAAGTCATATTTTGTGTTTTATTTATTTATTTTTCTTCTTTCTGTATATGTATAATAGATATCTTATAACCCCATTGATTCCGGCCCTGTATATCCTTGCGAAGAGGTATGTCATTTTGTATCATATGAGAGGAAGAAATCGGGATCTGCTCTGACCTTCCCCCAATAAAGTATAGATCACTATTATTATTTGAAGCTGCTCAGCTTTAAGCATAGGGTAGCTTATTAAGTATATGAATGTGTTTTTTCCTGATTTTTTGTTTTGGAGGAAAGAAAAATGTACCAGAAAGTGTAAGAACTGCGAAAGTACCTCTCAAAATATCTTCCATTTGTTGTATTTTTGTTCACCAGGCCAAAGACTAGACAACACCAACTCAGATTATTGTTTTGGTCGTGTTCAATTCAAATTTCATCAAGTGAACCTTGAAGCTTGTAGTGGTGTTTTGTTTCTGGTTAGTCCCATTTAAATATTAACATGTGAGTGTTTGTCTTTTGCACCCCCTCCTCTCTCCCTATGCTTTTGGGGGAGCTTTCTTTAGCCACTGCTGTTTTATGCGTGCGCAATTCATTGTATTCATTATTTTGCAACGGCCTTAGCTTGATGTTTAACCTGAAACCCATCACACTCCTACTTTTCTTTAGATCATTGAGTAGGGCCTTTCAATGGTTATTTTATGTGCGACATTGAGGAAGCCCCCTAGGTGCTAGCCGCATGCAAGCCTCTGAAGATGGTTATATTTTGTTTTATGGCACATACTTGCCGAGTATGCTTTTGGTGCAAAGTTTTTGGTTATCTAAGAGACCTTACTTTGACATCATGCTACTTATAATTTCTTCTCCCTTGTAAGTGGACTATATATGATTGTGAAGATGCAAATTGTGAAAGTATTCAGGCAGTTACTCCAGAGCGGAATGCTCCAAATAATGTACCAATATAGTTGTTTGCTTGTATCTCGAGTGTCCTAGAGCTTCAATAAGTAGCTGCGTTTCAGTAAGTAGCATTCGTTCAGGCTCACTCTGAACGTTATCGTTTGCTATTGTTGACGAAAGGAAGGGAGTGTACGTGATGCGAATCATTTCTCTGGGATTTTGATCTCCGATCTATTATCTCACTTGAGCAGTAGACTGTTGGTTTTTCTCTTAAAGAAAGGCTCCGTTATAAGTAGAATATGTGTTGGCCTAGAATCAAATTGACGGTAACCACTTGCTCTTCACACCTTGGGGGCAGTAGAAGGACGACAACGAATTGCTCTTCACACCTAGGGGTCCTGCCAGTAGAAGGACGACATATGTGTTCCACAGCATCTAGAGCAGAGAGAAAGACGTTAATATATAATCTTTTTTTTTTTTTTTTTTGTAAGTGCTTATCATTTGCAACCTCTGAACAGAAACTACTCCGCAGATCCTTCGTATTTGACAGATACGAGAGAATCACTTTATGCATTAGAAACGGTTATGATATTCTAAATTAACATAAATTCCTGAAACATGGTACTCCTCATTTTCCATTTAGAATAAATCATAGTCATCCATGAAATAAATAAATTGATTGAGCTAGATAATTTCTCTTCAGATTCTTCGCTACTAAAAATAAGGGCCTAGTCGGCTTTAGAATTATTACATCCATAGCTTAAATTATTCTTCTTGATGCGCCAGCTTCCTGCAATAACTATCCTGTCAATTATATGGTACATACCGTACCATGCGTCAGCCCCTTGACTACGAAACTTGAGAACCTTTCTATGAAACGCTAACAGATTCACAGTAGAAAAACAAAAATTATTCTATCACAACAAAAATGTTAAAAGTTATAATCCCCACCAGGGATTCTCTTATTAAAAATTGCCTGTTATATTCTGAATTTACAATGGTTTAAAGGTTACATCTCCAGCGTATCTGTAACAAAATGCCTGCTGGCCCTAAGAAAGAAATCTTCTATGTAAGAGGCTACATTGAAAGAAAAGGGAAAAGGGAAAAAGAATAATCCTTAAGGTCAGTTGGGCTCTTTATGTCTCCTCTACTCCTATGGAGAATGAATCAGTGTG
>JBAKGM010000200.1:13380853-13399718 GCA_037177215.1 Asparagus racemosus | reverse complement strand
GAGAGAGAGAGAGAGAGAGAGAGAGAGAGAGAGAGAGAGAGAAGAAGAAGAAGAAGAAGAAGAGGGGGGGGAGTAGTAAATAAAAGGTTTGAGCTAAAGAAATTAAAGCAATTGAAGATAAGCTACTATTCTTTAAGAAATAGTAAAATCTAAGAACAAGGATTTTACTGGGAGGGAAAAATCTGAAAACACCACAACATCGGCCCTGCTAAAACTGCTTTTCCACATGGTAACAAGATCTTCCTAATCTGCAGATTCATAAGAAGGAAGGCGCCTCGCAAGGATGTCTTCTTGAATAAGCCATACAAGTGGTACGGAATTAAATGGGTGCTCCATAAAGCTGCACAAATTTACTGCAACTATATATAGTAGTATACTACTAAGTATATAATCAATATATGCTCCAAAGACATACGGAATTAGATTCAAGACATAGAAGATGATCGTGCAATAGGACACATGCAGATTACCAGTCAATAAATAGACATTAGTAAGTAATATGCATGTGAATTTGTTACACTCGCTAAAGATGGTCTGATATTATCTCAGACCATCTGTAGTAAGTAATATGCATATGAATTTGTTACACTCGCTAAAGATGATCGTGCAATAGAACACATATGCAGATTACCAGTCAATAAATAGACATTAGTAAGTAATATGCATATGAATTTGTTACACTCGCTAAAGATGGTCTGACATTAGTAAGTAATATGCATATGAATTTGTTACACTCGCTAAAGATGGTCTGATATCATCAAGTGAAACTTGGATCTGATATTATCTCATTGAATCACTTGTTACAACCAAAAAAAAAAATTTTAACCGGACTTTAGATTTACCTTTGAATTCTGAAGCATCACCAATGATGAAAAAATTACTGGTATTGACATTATGAAAAGTAGATCATCAGGTAAACTGCAGATATTCTGTGTAGCTGGTCTACAAAAAGGTCTTAGAGAATCTTCCCTTAGTAATTTTTTGCTTCAACTCATGCTTTAATTCAATGAACAATGCACCTCAACTGCATGAATGTGGTTATTTTCTCTCAAATCTTTTACTGCGTCCCTCCACACCCGCTCAACATGTCATTTCATCATGTAATCTTTTCAGTGTATTTCCCTATACCTTGACCAGAATTCATGGATGGTCTTATGACAAGCCATAATCTTATAACAAGTGATATAACTCTTTTACAACTTCATGGAACTTCAGAAGAATTTTTGCACTTCATCCAGAATGCTCAGATCCATACTTAAGGCATCAATTGTTTTGGTTATTTCCTTGAAGCCAATATGATGGAAGGAATAATGCTTGAAATGTCATCTCCAATTACTACTCTAGTATTCTTATCATTTGATCTGAATGATATGAAGAATCAAGAATGGTAAATTTAACATGCCAAGTAGCTATGTCCTTTACTCCTATCACAACTCGAGTTAACCAAAATTCCTACTGCAATTAACCAATGACATAAGAGGAAGAGCCAGAAATAGCAAGCAGAACATGTAAGAAATTAGAACCAGCTTTTAGAATTTTCCTTGTCGTCAGGAACTATTGTGTTTCATTGCCTTGTGCATTAGCTCGCACTTGCTTCTTAAGGATATGAAATATTTTACATAACAGGAAACTAACAAAAAGTAGTATCAAGATTTTTAAAATGGTTCCAAATTTTCCTAATCTGGATAATACCAATTCTATCAGATAAGCCATAAGAACTTCAAACCATTGGGATGCAACAATCTGTTATTATCCTTAAACGCCCTAGAAACCAACAGTTATAAGAAGTGTAAGACAAAGTCAGTGCAATTGCACAGAAAATCTTGAGATAAAAGCATGAGAGAATTTTCATGGCTCAAGTGTTTTTCTTTTTTCTTTTTCTTTTTTTTTTAAAAATACCTCGTACATCTGCACAAATATGTTTCTAACAGGAACATCCACTATCTCTTCTTAGCTTGATTTATATCTAAATTGAATGGATCACCATCTTTATTATATATCACTTTATTGGCATATCCAAAACGAAAAGGAGTAAAAGATCTTTTATACACAGGTTCTGCTTTACATACTAATTTAATCTCCAATAACCATAAGCAGTGAGCATCTATATACGTAAAGCTTGGAGGAGGTAGAGCATAGAAAATAATATATTCATACCTTGAAATGACTCTTTCGCCTTCAAGAGAGCTCAGAATAACACCTTCAAAACTGTGTCAAACAAAAAATACATTATTAGAGGTAACACCATGCCCAAGTCCTATAAGATAATATTATCCAACATGTGAGCATCATTGCAAGAGGAACTTGTAGTCCGAGGTTGCATGCCATTCAGCTTTTAGTGTCAATAAGACCAATAATACTAACATAAAAAATCATGATGCACTCACAAGAAAGAAAAACTGAAAAACAATAAATGCACTGTACCGATACTTACTTTGTCCAATCAATAGTGCTTGAAGAGTCAGAGTGCAAAATTGATACTTTGACCAACATATTCGCATGAAGAACGAGCTTCGCCATCCTCTAATGCATAAACCTATGATAATTAAACTGGAAAAAAAATTAACAGATAGAACTCCTTAGTAGGAATGACTAATCATTATCGTGTCATAAAAAACTTCAAAATAAAGAAATACCAATTCAAGTAGCTGCCATAAGCAGGATCAGAGATTAGCAAATGAGAATCTGGTGGTTTCCCATCTAATCTTGTAACTTCTATGACAACCACTCAAATCTGCTTCAGAAAACATATTTTGACTAAACTGATTTAATGACTTCATAAAATTAGAGACCAGGTTCCACACTAAATAAAAATACAATACACGGAATTTACTCACCATGGCTGTGTATCCCAGCTCCCTAAGACCTTTCGATATTGCTAAGAGCATCAAAGATTGTGGATCTTTGTTCATATTTCCCAAAACCTGAGTTATAAGAAAAGTACCATCAAAAGAAAACCGAAATAAATCTTATATGACGTGATATAGAAACAAGAATCAGTATGCTTATGATGAGATTGTGAGAAAATCCATATGGACACATACTGGCCTATACCCTAATGTATTAGCCATAATTCTCTCCTTTTCAGATGAAAACTCATAAAAATAAAAATGTCACACTGCTTCTATGTCAAACAAAGTACAGTCCAGGAAATGTCTAGTTCTGAATCTTCTGATGAATACCTAACAATTGTTTAAGTAAAGTTTTGAAACTTAAACAGGCCTATCTCCTTGAAAACTTAAAACCATTAGTTCATATGAAAACCTTCAGTAGTACAAAATCAATGGACAAGGCATCCTGTCTCATGTCAATCTAAATTACCATTTACCTTCTAGGCATTTCTCAATACAGTTGGTACAAGATCTCGTTATAGCATGGAAAGATCAGTTTGCATTTCTTAAATATAACCTATATAGTACTAACTTTGTTATACATTATAATAATTGAGATTTATTGTCTCTCATTTATTGTCATTGCGGTTTATTTGCATGATATCCTTTAACTCAGTTAGAAAATGAGCCAGGCGCACTCAGAATTGCCCACTTATCCAAGGCAGAGAGCCATTACTGAAGGGAACCCATGCCTCCTTCGTGGAGCCACGCCTCTCACAGAGGTCATGATGATATAAATAACGAACACCCAAATACGGCCTTCAAAGCTCTACTATACAGCACAAAATAAGGCAGATTCTTTCTGAATGAATGATGCGCCTTTTCAAGTACAGAAGCCTGATAAACCTTCAGAAATCTGAGTTTCTTGGCTTCCATGAAAGCAGTGAATACAGTACATAGAGGATAAAATATTCCAAAATACATGTGCCAAGTAAATTAGAATCAGGATATAAGTTAGGATTTAACACATGTGATGCAGCATCAGAAATACACTTGCAGTGACACAAGTTCGGTGGTAACAATCTCTAAAGTGCATGTTCCATTGATCATAACTAGTATAGCAACGGTTGCAAATAGACTGATTTCTCACTAGTAAGGAAAGCTACTTTCTAGTTTAGGACTACACTGATGACTTTTGCAAAACTAATGTTAACCTAAACTGATGTTCACGTCTCAAAAAAAGCAATCAATGCTTGTTGACTCCACTGAGCTGTGAAGGAGCTCAAAAAAGTTGTGCTATGGCAAAACTTCACCCATAAATATCACCACTACATCCATTCAAACTGTATTTTCCTGATTGGGCTTTTTTATGTAATGTTTGTGACATAAGCTTCAGCTATAGTGATGTTCCGATTATCATAAATGTGCAGTACCAAAACAGCAACACCTAAGTTGTACGATTCCCCAGTGTGAACCCAACCTCTTAGTACTGTAAAGGAGGAAATCCTTATGTTACATACTGTTTTCTAAGGTTTGCATCTTTTTTAACAACTGTATTTTTTACAATAGCAGAATTTATTTCCCCCCTTTTCTTCCAATTTAACTGAGAAGACACACACTGAAGTACATTTCAATGAAATTATCACACTGCTGAAGACAATTACTAACGCTAATAATCATCTTACAAGAAACTAATGGTAGTCAGTATTTCCAGCTTGTTGCTGAACCATTCACATAGATTGTGTAGCACCTCCCCAGTGCACTCAATGTTCTTTTGTTGCCTCAATGGTGTCATATCCCCAATTCACTTATCAATTTTACATCCGTTTAGGAACCTTCTGGCTAAAAAGTTGCTTAATGAAAATGGCAACCTACTAGTTTTATGATTTTCTTGCAGAACTAGCATTATGCTCATCCTAAGATACTATTTTTTTCAAAGACTAAAACAAGGTGATTTATTCTCATCCGAAGATGCTATTTTTTTTCAAAGACCAGAACAAGGTGATTTATTCTCAAAAATCAAGATGATGGCCAAGACTACTGCAGCGCCTGTAAAGATTTTGACGTCTCCTTACTGCCAGAGGCATGCTACTCGCTGCCCTAACACAAAAGTTCAATTTCATATTCCAATATTTCCAGAATAAATTGTGTGCTCTTCGATAGTTTAGGCCCAAATAGCTGTGACATGGTTGAGGGTTATGAAAAGCAAAGAATCAACTCACCAGAGCCAACCTCGACGGCCGAACCCCAATTCTCCTCTCGGATCTCAACCGATCCAATCTCTTCCCCCGCTCCTCCAACCTCCTCAACAGATGCAACGGCCAAAACCTAACCACGCTCCCCGGCGGCGGCCTCCGCCTTGCCGGCGACAGCCGCGGCCAGCTCCCGTCCTTTGGATCGCCAGGCATCATGCTGAGCATCTGAGTCAAGATAGGGATGATAAAGATGAAGAAGACGACGATGGAGACGTAGAAGACGCTCGATCGCTGGCAGGGCGTCGGCTTCCGCCTCTGCCTCCGATCCGACGATCAATTCGTCTGCGGTCTCCGGATCGGCGTCGGCGCCATTGCCGATCGACCCTCACCTCGGACTCCGTTTCTTTGAAATTCGCGCTTCGATGCTGAGTTTGCATGAGGATGAGTGAATTATTATTTAAAGTAAGCGAAACGCTCTACTAGGGGTCTAGACACTCCGATGAAGTGATGATCCAGCTTAACGGTTGCGGGTCTGGTGGGCCTGCGGACTAGGTTTGTTTCTTATATTAATCTGCAGATCTTTGCATGGGGAACAGCAAGAATGATAACAAAGCACCGACAAACTAACGTGTGAGATAATACGGGCCGGAATTGCATCTGCTTAATTAAGCTAATAATTAAGTCGGTAAATAATAAGTTTATCAAAGGAATAGCTACAGTAGAAATTTAACACGGTTCGTTTCCCAATCCACATCTTCACAATCTCTTTTTTAGTTCGTCGTTTATGTCTCATCACAGCCTTTTCGTTAAAAGATTTTTTCTGATATTAAGCCCCCAAATATCCCGTGTTTTCAAATTTGTTCCTGAAATTTTCGCAATCCTCCAAATCATATCTGTATCTTTATATCCTAAACTGTATCCTTTAGAATACGGATATGGTTACTCAAAATTATAGCTAATAAGATATAGTTATGTAGTGAAATATCCGGATACATATCTGAAATATCCAACTATATGCCGATTATGCAGCTCCAATTATTTAAATCCTTAGATTAATGATTTTGAGACTAATTTTTTATGATCAAGAGAGCCAATCTTAGCATTTCACATATAACAAACATATTAATGAACTCTCTTGTATTATAAAAACTATATTTTTTATTATATTATTTCAATTTCTCATTTCTGTTTTATATCTGCATGTATATTTGTATCCATATCCGTTTTTAGCATATCAGTTATGAAGTTTTCTTACCGAAGTATATCCATATCCGCATTCGTATCTGTGAATGACAAGCGGATACGGATATGATAAGCATCATATATGAACTGTAGATGAACCATTTGCACCCCTAACTGCAACCACTTCATTATTTTGGGAGGGACGATTGTGATTAAAAAAAAAGAATATAGGATCAAATGATCATTGCATTTTTCAGCTCCCTTGTACATAAAATTAACCCCAAAAAAAACTCAAAAACAACCTGAAATCAATATCAAAACAACACACCACAGACATCAATTGCAACCAACTACATCAATATCCACCTCCACTAGCACGCTCCGCCGTCGTCTCCGGCTCATCACACATCGGCGACGTGAAGAAAAACGGGCCCACAGTGTACTTCACCATTCCAGGGTAAACGTGAGATGGCCGGTAAAGCTTGACACCTGACCGGCCATGACCAAAGTCGGTCATGACGTTGCAGGCCTGATCAGGGGAGGACACGAGCCTCACGGTGCATCTCTCTGGTTTTACCTCTTTCCCATAGACGTACTTGCTTACAAGCACATCGAAATCTCCTTGCTCGTCGGTGTCGTCGCTCACGTGATATACTACCCGCTTTCTCGCATCCATGCATGTCACGGCCACCTTGCTGCCTGCCCAAGGATCGTTTGAACATTTATCAATTTAATTGTATAAAATTATGTAAAAAAAATTGAACAAAAGCTTATATTGATCAGAAGTGCTATTGTAATCTTAGAAAATATGCCTTTTTTTCGCTCAAAAGAGTGAAGAAGGAAAACAGACTCAATTATTGATCTAAGCAAAGATTTTTTTTTTTTTTCTTTTTCTTTTTTATTGTTAAGGAAAAGCAAAGAAAATTAAGTATATACCTTTAATAGGTTTCGCTCCGTGTGTCCATTGGTTCCAGCCTTGGGTGCAATCTTGGCACATTACTTTTCCTCCAACGTGTATAAACTTGAGCTCCTCGCCCTTCCATCCTTTCTCCTCATCAACCTTCCATCCTTCAACGCTTTGGAAATAACCCAAGCTCATGGTCATCGCAATGTAGGCAACCGCTATCGCTACAAACGCCTGAGCTCCAGCCATCTCTCTCTTTCTTTTTCTGTCTCTTGACTTCAAATGATTATGCACGTACATCATTAGGCAAAGTACTAACGTATTTATGGACGTAGATGATTCAGGACGTGCAGCCCATTTTGATGATGATCAAGCAGCTATAGTATGCTCAACGTGCACTCCATTCTTGTTACCCACAAGCCTACAACTGCAAGTCTCGGTCAAACGGCACTCCTACCTTTTGAATATTGTGATTTGCAACAACAACAACAAAAAATTCAATACCTCAAAAAAATATTATATGCAAAAAAAATTTTCCGTTATATATAAAAGATACCTCAGTCTCCCTACCACAAGTCTCAAAACTGCAGACAAATTGCTAGCATTTTACAAGTTTGAAGAAAACTGCTACAATGTCTTTTAGTTATCCCCTTGGACGGGGTACATTTTACAACGGGACCTTGAAAGTTGAAAATATCATCATACAATGCGTCTTTACCACTATGACTTAGCTTTGATAAATTGAACCATTAATGCTCCACTACAAAAGTATTAACTGCATTTGGCTCTAATAAATTGTTCAGGTCTCAACCAAAGACCGTGTTCTTTTATCGATAACAATACAATATTGTAGCCTGTATTGCAGAAACCATGATGCATAATAATCCCGTTCTAAGGGTAATTAAAGACAGTTCCATATTATTGAATCGTGTAGTTTTATAACATATCCCCATGTGCAGGCCATTCGCAGCATTACATTGCATAACTACACCGATACTGAGCACGTATCAGTGATGGATATGGTACGTTAACTGCTTCCCTTTTGGCTGTTCAGCGCCATCACCTCCTAAAGGCTCCAGTTATGCCTTAATGAGTAAGACAATGCATAAATAAGGTCCAGGAAACTGAAAAACTATCAAACACCAATTTATCTTCATAAAATATGCTATTCAAAACTCTACTGACTCACGTTTCTACTCGTTATAGGCATCCAAAAATTGTCTAATTTTCCCCCTCTCTTCCTTTGAGAGATCAACTTCTCCTTCACGAGTCAATCGCTCTCGCAGTTCTTTAGTCTCATCCTCAGAACTGTTGCCATGTACCTGAAAGAGAATGTTAAAAACGGTCAAGACTGTTAGAAGAACGATCATTGGCTTCAGGAGAAGACTCTTACCTGGACATAGTTGTTTACATGACCATCGTTGTTTGGGCCTGTGATTAACTCATCTTTGTTGCATGTCCATTCACCATCTATTATATACTTGTACTCATAACGCCCCTCCTATGAGAGAAAAATTGATTATCAAGTATAAAACTATTAACTTATCCTGGGAAGGAGACGTCGGTTGCCAGCTACCAGCAAATTAAGTTTGAAGCAAACACTCAAACTGCAATATATTTATTTGCCAAAAACCAATGTTGATGAATCTACATTTATAATATCTGAAATGGCCATTATTTGAGAAAAGAAGAGGACACGAGTAAACATAGCATTGTTCTGCATAATGGTAGACTTACAGGTAAGTCTCTCTCAAGAATCCACGATCTCTTTTCTTCATCAAATATAAGAGGAATTCTCTACAACACAACATTCAGAACCTATGATGAGCAAATTATCATTTAATAATAAATAATAAATATAAATTATTTATTAATTTAAGATAGTGATGTTAGAAAATGATGAGATAATTGAAATTCTAACAAGAGAGTCTAGAGGAGCTGCATATGAAGAAGAAAAGTGAGCAAGAAAGAGTACATCTTAACACAGGGAACTCCATAATGGTATCCGTGAGCATTCTCAACTTGTCTTTAATAGCAAAGTGCAAACATCAGTTTGCTCATCAGAAAAATCACACCTTAGGTGCAAACAAAGAACAGCTATGTGATAGATAGATTACAGGCAAAACTAAGTGCATGCCAGCTTCACAGAAGCAACATCTCTTTGTAAGTAAGCTCTACTCTAAACCTGTGTAATGAGCAGGGGAATAATGACCCTGATATGTATCACCTGAAGCCGAATGCTGGTGAGGATTATTCTACCTAACAAGTTCATGTTTATCATGTATATGGTCTATGCCAACAATTATAAGCTTCCACACTAAACCATAAAGTATAGTGCATCACAGTGTATCCTGAGATCACATACAGTATCACTAAAACTTCGTACTTCCTCCAATATGGAGAGCAAAACTGTAAGGTTGTTATTTGCAGTGTAGTGAGGGGACAAAGGATTTAATTAAGAACAGCAACCTTGGTTCTATATTAGTAAGACATGTTGTGCAGTTAATAATCACCAACTCTCAAAGAAACCATATATGTGAATCAGTCCAGGTTTGGCAGGCCTAGAGGTTTAATGCAAATGGGGCTTAAAAACAATTATCACACCAACCAGAGCATGGCATGTTGAGGCTTAGAGGATTTGGAAAATATCTATGATATTTTTTAGTCTTTTGACCCTTTTGATGGCCCCAAAGTAGATAGTGTCATATCAATGTGAACCAAAAAGATGTTTGATATATAATAGTTCTACTATAACTCACCAATCAACCATTATTAGTATCTCTGCAGAAATAATGGATGATCTCTCAAAAATTCCTGCCTCGAGAACTAAATGCCTCTCGTCACTGTATGTGGTGGACATTGGTGAAGATTTGTAATAAAAGCTAACAAAGTGCATTAGATGGAAAATGATCATAGTACTTGGAAAAGTATAATCATGAGACAATGACGAAGAGAATGTTCTACAATCAAGCATATTAAATCCTTGAAATAACCACTGATAAACAAAAGTAGGCTATGGTTTGTCTCATTTTATTTAGATTTTTTGGTTGAGCAACAGCATGTAGCATACCATAAGCAGGATTTAACCATAACACTCACAGCAGGCAGCTGTCATGGATAACTCTATATGGCTCATTTACTTAGAAAATAGTAGATGGTCAACTTTCCATCTCATTTGCTCATATA
This sequence comes from Asparagus racemosus, assembly GCA_037177215.1. Lineage (NCBI taxonomy): Eukaryota > Viridiplantae > Streptophyta > Magnoliopsida > Asparagales > Asparagaceae > Asparagus > Asparagus racemosus. Next base: position 13,389,420 of record JBAKGM010000200.1, on the reverse strand, counting down.
GTCATGATCTGAAGTATGATCTACTTGTTTATGGAGCTAGAATAAGAAAATCCAGCTCAGATTAGACCTTATGAATTACTTAGGATAGTGCTCACGCTATGGACAACATAAATTATAGACAAATCTAACTGTTTCATTCAGCTTTCGCTCAAGCTGTTATTCTTCTCCTTCTCATATGCTTCTAGAATGCCCAATCATCCCAACCTAGTAGCTACCAAGTCCAATAGAAATCAAGAAGCACCAGTGGAGCTCTTCCCCTTCATGGCTCCCCTCCTATGAATCTCTTCCTAATGCTATGAGAATTCATCCATGAAAAAAATCCCAACCATCAATCTTGTTCCCTGAAGATCTGAAACTTGCAGTCTATGTTGCATGGGTATGAGTACGGGTCCTGGTATGGGTACCGGTATGGAACACGGCAAATTTACAAAAGGTAGGGTACGAGGACACAGCGACATAAATATTTATATACACATATTATATATTGAAAATAATAGTTTACGTGAGTTCATTATTTTTTTTATTCACATGTTATGAGAATTAAAAATTCGTATAACATTTTTATGTTTCTTTTATTATGTGGATTATAAATTGTGAAAACGCTCATTTTTTAAACTAGACACCCAAATGACCATTACAATCATAGTCTGGAACCAACGAGCTTCAAGAAGTGGACATGAAGTGTAGAATTTACGTCCATGAAACGTTTGACAAGTGTTCTAAATTAAGACATGTATTGTTTAATTGAGTACATGCCCAAATAAATGTATGCATATATGCAAGGACTGCCCAAGGAGTTGGGTACAGGTACGTGTCGGGTGAGGGTACGGCTTCAAGATAGAAGTACCCATGTAACATAGCTTGCAATCCTCTCTCCTTGAAAATAAAAAAACCAATCTGCAGTATCTTCCATTTCGATCACCTCTTATGGCTGAATAACATGTGACCTATATAATTATATGTTCACAAAAGAAAAGTAAATGCAAACAATATCCAGATATATGTTACCTGCCCCCATCCAATATCAAGTCCAGAGACTTCCACCGATGAGCAATTATCACCTTCCCACATCAACCTGACACGGTTCTTCGATAGGCCTGTGAGCTGCAAAGAAGATGCAAACCTGTCAGTCAGCTGCAATAACAAATTATAGAATTGAGCATGATACATTAACTGTAATCTAAAATTTATTGAATAAATGTGGAACATGTGAACAAACAACTTCTTCTTGAGTTTCACATCCAAAAGACTAGCAGCTCGCTCATGCTTGAGGACGTGTCAAAAGTCAGCATGACAAAACAGCAAGCAAAATAGTAATTAAGACAATTGTAAGTAATGCTAGTCAACTGATACATTTAACAGCTAGATACAAGGAATTTGGTTGAAGTCTAGCGGGAAGTTCAGGCATATCTAGTTGAAGTTCATTAAGCGTATTAAGCCCAAATAAGTTAAATTGCTTAAATTTTAGAATGTTACACAATCAAATCATCAGAACTATGAGCATGTTTTAATTGTGAAAAAATAATAGGTTTATGCGAAATTCACAAAACACGCAGTACGCCAAGAAGAATGGTACTCAGATAGAAAAACACTTATTTGCTAATAATTTCTGGAGACCGTCCCTATGGCAATGACAATAGTTGAATAATAAAATTAGACTATGAGAAAGGCTTCTAGAAGTTGTAGTCACGCTAAAGTGACCATATACATAATATAGTTATGCTACAAAGACATGATCAGCAAAAGTTATAAAAAACTAAGAAAGATATTAAATGTCTAAATATTCAAATTTTTAAGAAGGAAAAAAATGTAGTTTGGTTAAAGGCTATTATAGATCAGTTTAAACTTCACATATCACATTGTCCAGTGTAATGGTGGTGAAGAGGAGCTCCAGGAGGTATTGAAAGTTGAACCCATTCCAAGACAAGGATCCGGCACGGGGTTCCACAAAACTTCAGCTTTGGCCTTCAATGCTATATTTATAAATTTGAAGATATGGTTATCTAAAGCCTTTAAAAATAAAACATGAAAAAGAGAAACTCCAATAACTTCAAAGGCACTTCTTTCTGAGAAACTTATCATCAAACATTATTTATCAGCGCATACATGCGGATATCAAATTAACTGCAAAAACAAAAAAACAAAAAGCAGGAAAGGGGTTCTCACAATATCAGCAGTTGCATTCTTTATGGCTTCCAATTTTGGAAAGGATGGTCGCTTGCTCTGCAAGAAAAGTCCGTATAGTAAACCAAACTGACGGAACCTTAGCTTTGACGGGTTATGAATTGTGGTTGATTAGGTTGGCAGCCAACAATCTCAAGTCAATTTCAAGTAAAAAAGTTGCAGTGCTTATTGCATGATACAATGTAGATGGTAAACTAATAGATTTCATACCAACAATTGAAGACATTAGCTACCTGTAGGAACTTGTGTCCTTCGTTAAGTTTATAACCTTGAACCCAAAACATGTATGCCAACTGTTATTTGCAGAATATTCCGACATGTTAGAATATAAACAAATTGCTGATGCATAATAATAGAAAGGGAAATATCAACAGTTATAATCAACTTAATCAAATCAGTTAACAACCTCTAGCAAAATGATTTGAAAAGATGAGGAAGCTTACAAATGGAGCCTTGTCCATCAGAGAGGGAAAAAAGAATAAACTAAAAAGGAACAGTGACCAAATTTTATGGTAAGATGTAGACCTAATTTCAACCTTCCTAGTAGACACCATCCTTGTTATTTTAACATTAGAATGATAACCATCGATAAAACGTAGTAACCATTTGGCTTTAAATTCCACTGTGCTGGTACACTATGATAAAATTTTAATTTGTGGTTGCACTGCAAGCAAGTTCTAGAATTATCACAATCTACTTAATGATTAATGTAGTTCTGAATAAACTAAATATGGATCCAGAACTGAAACACAATTGATTATTAAGACTTGTTCTTTCTAGTTTTGCATCATTATGAAAGAAATCACTCACTGAACCAGAACTAGCACAAAAACTTCATATGGAATCACAGTTCGAAACCAAAAAACAGGATGGTAAGAAAAGAAAAATACCACAAGAAACATCAAAGTAAAATAATACATTAAGAATTTATGTGATAACGGTTGTTCCCGCTTGATGGAGGTCTGTTGATGAAGTAATAATTCTAGAATTGTGCTGAGCTTTCCTTTTCTACAAGGTACTCTCATCTTCTGTGACCTCACTCTGGTTCAACAACATTTCTGAAGCCCGACACATATAACTCTCATTAATTATGCATTGGTTCAACAATGTAATTTATTTCTCTAACATCTTCAAATAAGAGACCTTGCATCTAAAGATGGTGCATGTGCACTGACTTTAGAAGCTACTACAGTAAACTTGCAAAAACTTGGCGATTAGATTTTAAACAGAAATTTGGTCATTAGAAACCATTTATTAAAGAAATTCGGTATTGGTCTGAAGTGGACACAGGAAACAATAACATCTGCGCCAAAGTACCCTGCCCCATTTTCCTAGAGAACTTGTCTTTAATCTGTCTAAGATGGCAGGCTTCTGTCAATATGAGAGGTTTAAAAATATATTGAGCAGATGTAGCTCTCATGTTTCTCGTAACATCCCCTTTTCATCTAACATTATCTGTATTGGAATTTGGAAAAGATTGATAGTATGGAAGAAAAGGGTCAGCCCAATGCCATATGCCTACCAGCATTGCTGGGCCTTGAGTGATTCAGATGTGTGCAGCCTGACAGCCACACTGTGGACAAGTTTCCACGAGTCGAACTAGTGACCTCCTGTCAAAATTGACAATCTCACCGTTGTTTGAAGGCTTTTCCTCTATTATCTAATCTAGAGAGATATCAACAAATTGGTTCTCTTCTATTTCTCCCCTCCTATTTCCCCCATTGACCCCTTATTTCAAATGAGTAGATAGGCTAATAATAGTGCACCGCTATATGTTTCATAGATAATTGGTTAAATTGGCAATAAATAATAACAAATTAAGAGGATCGGTACAGATGGGCAATGAATCCATTCACATCATATATAGAAAGTGAAGGAAAAGGGTTTGACAAAGCCTATTACGCAAGTTATCTAGTACTGAACATTTATATATAATTTGATCTTAAACAGGCATCCTTACAGCTGTAGCAGGAGCTCTTCCAAGTCCTGCAGTGCAATGGATGTAAGTAACTCCACCATTTTGATTAATAGCCTTATGTAATTTGCTCACAACAGCTGGAAGCCTCATCCTTAAATCAAATGCATCAAAATCCCTGTTTGATTCACATAGAACAGTATGTAAGGCAAGCTAAGACAGAGGAAAAACCATACTTATCTAAGAACCGAATGTTAAATGCAGTTTCCTTGTGTCTTTGTTCTACATCATTGATTCATTTTATAAATACGTCTGCAGCAAAATGATGTAAATTATAATAGCTGGCACAAGCATCAACAAAATATTGGCTATGGAGTGGAAAGATACATCATATTCGTTTAAGCCTGTCCCATCAAATTTGGGGTCGTATACGGAGCAAAGCTTCATGAAGAATGTGATGAAGTTTTATAACCGGCTGTCAATCAGCTTTCCTCTCTTAACAAGTTTCAAGTTCCTAAAGGCTCTCAATAAGTATCAAGTTCCTAAAGGAGGCAAAAAAGAGGCAAGAGGGGCTTGCAGTAGTGGAAAGATCACCGAGTGCTTAAAAATAACAAGATAAAACAAACCACGCAATAAACTTTCTTCTTCGTCCATCATAGAACAGCCAAACGTACTAGAGAAAGATGATTAAATAGATGATAGTAGAAGCAGCTAAGGATTTTATAAGGCTAGGCTCATCTAAAACAAGTTCAGCCCAAAAACATATCAGAAGGCCTATACTGAAAGTCTGAGACCCACGAATCAGTCAGACTTGACTGGCTAGGGTCAGGTGCACCCGTATCGACGCTCGGAAAGTGCTGTCATATGTTTATCTAAGATATTCATATAGTTAAAGTTTTCACACCTTATATAATATATATTCTCACTGTTGGTCAGCTTATAAAACCAATGGTACGTAGAGGAGCAAGACACAAAAAGACACTAAAAATAGCAATACTTTAAGTTCGCGTAGTTTCTTGGGTCAAGGAAGTTGCATCTATTTATATCTACCAGATTTATATAAGGCTCTAAAAGAATTTAAACAAACTGTCAATAATGTATTATATTAAGAAAATCAACTGGTCAGATACCAACACATTAAATTATTTGGATCCAATATCTAATATGTCAAAACTACTCAAGAAAACAATAACTTTCCCCCATCTTACAGTGGATAAAATCCACTAATAAACATATTAAAAGAACATTAGCTTAATAATAGTGTGACATATCAATACATGCACTTTAATATCGAGCCTTCACCTGATTTCAGCACGAATGTGCTCGATATCCACACACTTCTTAGCATATTCTTGAATGGCCCTGATGTCGACCCCAAAATATCTAGCATATTAGTGAAGGAGAAAAGATGACAACTGCTAATTTTACGCATATCCACAATGCAGATTGTGCAATTAATAATACTGTGGTTAAGCCCCCTCAGAGCTCATCTGGTTGGATCCTTCAGATTTATAACAGCAGGGTGTTAACAGATGTAGCTTCAGCTTTAGTCTTTAATTAAGAGCTAGAGAATCATAAAACTTAAGAGTATCATCCTTGAGAAATCGACGGAAAAGAAAAAAAAATCAACTAATTAGAACATTAAAAGCATCTAGGGAAGCAGTAAGGATACTCAAGGTCTGAGTCTTGTTGCAAACAGAATATGGTCTTCACTCCAATTTTGTGAAGCTTGTCAACATCAGATGGATTCTGTGATCAGATAAATCAAATCAGAGGCTACTAAAAGGCAGGGCCAATAAGATTGTTTAGTCAATAAAGAAAATGAGAAGCACCTGAAGGCAGGAGCCGACAATCAAATCTGGAAGAATAAAATTGTAGTTCATTCCAAGTTCATGCCTATATGTCAACACTGGATCACAAAATGCATGTCAGGAAATAGTTCCCAAGTCCAAATATAGGTCAAAATGTAGGCATTGCAGAATTACCGGAAATAAATGATGACAGATGACCGAGCATGTATTATAATTGCATTTACCTGCACCCATTGCTTCTGTCATATTATTGCTATATATATCAGATTTTTCTTCTCGCACGTCAACATTGCTCTTTTCAGTACTTGAAGCAGAACTTGAAGCCTGAAAAATATAGTAGTAGAGAGTATGGAAAAACAACACCAAGATGTTTTGTTGAATGCTCATCTCCAGGTGAAAATTGTAAAGCTTCAATTCAATACTTAACTGAGTTCAAAAAGAAACTTGGTTTTTCTTATTCCCACTTCTGCCTCCTTTCTGTTTTCTTTGGTACAGTTCTCAAATGCTATACTAGATTCAACAGTTATCATTATTGCATATTTGCATCATTTCAGATTTAGAAAGATCCTCAAAACCGCTAACAGATTTAGCCTGGAGCAAGAATACAGGTCTTAAGAGTAAAGTAAGAGTTCTTCTTGATGTCAATGAATAAAATACTATCTGTAATGTAAATCATCTGCTCTTTATCATAATCCTGTACAGGAGATACCATTCCTTATAGTTCCGTTCCGGACTCCTCAACAATCTAGGCGAGTTGGAGGTCTGGTCCTCGGTTGCATGAATTTAAATAGCATGAGAGAAAAAAGGTTAGGCCAACCTATCGGTCAACTGGTCATTAGGGTTCTATTAGGGCCCTCAAACTCATAAGTTGCTTTGACGAAAGTTTAGAACTAGTAATAGTGTACTAAAAGACTGCTGTAAAGCTTGATCAAATTTCCGTAACCGTGACACAAACAGCTAAATCATACTTGAGTTCAAAATCTGAGCTGAATTATGAAAAAGGGAAAATTGAATCTCTATCATACCAGGAAGAGTAGTCATAACTGTACAGAAGAGTTATACTACTCTTGTACTATTACACACAAAAAAGTGTGATCTTTTCTTGTAAATTGCAAAGAGAAAATAATGAGCTGCTATGGACCCCACTTCTTTCTATTTAGTACAAGAGTAGTACAACTCTTGTAGTACACTTAGCATTTTCCTACCAGGAAAAGGTTTACTTATAGTGATGGTTAGTAGTCTCTTCAGAAAGTCAGTCTTTCACTTCAGAGTCTTTAGGTGTTCATATAGTGTGTAAATCATATAAAAATAGATTACAGATAAGATCCATCATCAATCAATGATGAGGAAGCTTGCTTTTGGTGCGCAATACAAATGATTCGTTGCTCCTCACATGGTTCACTTTGACTGCCACTATCTCTCAACCGTTAACGACTATAGTTCTGGACCTGCCACTCATTTTTCCTTTTAATTGCACATATCTTAGCCCCTGACTCTTGCCAACTCAATCCAATTTAACATGTCTTACCAACTCATCTCGAGTTCCTCTTTAAAAAAATACATGCAAACTTTAGCATCACAGAATTCTGCTACATGATTCACTAATTTTATCACAAATTTTTAAGTTTATTAATACAAGTTTATTAGTACTTTGAAATAGAAGTATAAACAACAAACTGCAAGAAAAAAAAAATTCAAAAAATGCACATCAAATTGTTTCTACATAAAAAGAAATTAAAAAATTAGGTCAAATCAAAACTTTCGAAACTCACATTCATCCTGATATTTCCACGGCGATCAGCTCGAACCATTCCCTACACAGAAAAAAGGGAAACAACAAATCAAATATTGTAATTTAACTAAAAAAATATTTTAAAAAATCGTATCAGAGATTCTTAGATTGGTACCAGGTTCAACAGTGGAGGCCTCTTCGACTGGCAATTTAGGGTTTTGCCCATTGGGGGAGCGGAGGATCTGGAGGAATTCATTTTTATAAGACAAAAATAGATCAACAGGGTAAGAAAATAAATAATTAAGATATTAATTGAGGGATTTACGAACTTCAGAAGGTTCTGAAGGCAGTTCATCGAAAAGAATTCAGTTAGCAGGAGAGAGAAACAAAAATGTCAATAGGGAGAGAGCGTGTCGCTTTATTATATGGGTTTCTTATTTATTAGCCCTTAAGTCATACGTAATTTGATATTCGCCCTTTAAATCATAAGTAATGTGATATTAGCCCTTACATCTTCATATTTTGATATTACCCCCTCAAATAGCTGTAATACGTTGATATGCCTCTATGGTTAGGTTCATATTTTGATATTAGCCTCTCAAACAGCCATGATGTGCTGATATGAGTCCCTCATATTAACACATGATAGTAACTTTAGAGGCAAATATCAAAAAATAAAGCTTTAAGGGGTTAATATCACATTTTGATGAGTAAGCGGCTAATATCTAAAAAAACCCTTATTATAGAGAGAGCAAATACAAAAAATAAAGCTTTAAGGGGTTAATATCACATTTTGATGAGTAAGCGGCTAATATCTAAAAAAACCCTTATTATAGAGAGAGCAAATACAAAAAATAAAGCTTTAAGGGGTTAATATCACATTTTGATGAGTAAGCGGCTAATATCTAAAAAAACCCTTATTATA
>JBAKGM010000200.1:13338904-13362678 GCA_037177215.1 Asparagus racemosus | reverse complement strand
TGGAATCCCAAAAAACTAAAAACCAAACTTCCAAATCCATAAACTTGAGATCCCAAATTTTTTTTGAAACAAACACCAAACTTCCAAATCCATAAACTTGAGATCCCAAAATTTTTTTGAAACAAACACCCCCTTAGATGAAAAATGAAGGTACAAGGTACGCCAGATCTGAGAATGTCCAAACCGGATACGGATCCTAGCTCCATCCTCCTTTTTCGTTTTTCTGAAGCTTAAAAAAAAAGCTATAATAAATTATTAAGAATGGATTTATTTTCTGACTTGTCAGTGGGTTTTATCAAATTTTAGAGATGTTAGTGACCTAGTGTGAGCAAAGAGAAGTTCTTTGCACTCTGCATTTCTGCAGCAGCACATTGAGCTCCATATATTCCTTTTTGACTTTGAAGGCAATATTTCCACCACCACTCGCCAACATGTGAAAGACAAATAATTTGTTGCTTGCATGCAAGTCAAATTACATAGCATTATATGGTCAAATAGCGTCACAATAAGAAAACTATATTAAATTGATTTTTGATAACTCTATGTTCCATCATACATAAATCAATTATGAGTAGAATAATTCAAAGTCAAATGCACCTTCACGAGCTTAACAACCCCTAAATCAAAATTTGGGCAAATTCATACATCGACGTTTTTTGACGTAAAATGTAAGAAATGGCCAACAAGACTGGGACCAATATTACAAGTCAAGGAATTATTTTATACAAGAAAAGGCAAACAATCATAGGGTATTCGGTCCATTATGAAAATGACATGGCATCTAATATATGAGCAAAGACCACTAAAATCACAATCAAATGCTGATAAAAAGTAGTATTCCCTTACCTTCTAAGCTAAATAACATTATTTTGTAATTGTGTGTGTGTGTGTGTTTTTTTTTTTTTTTTTGTGTGGCTTATTGTTAAAAGTTTTAGTGAAGTGCAGGTCATGTATGCACTCCGCCATTTTTATATTTCGAAAAGAATATTCCTTAGATTTTTATTCCTTAACACTAACCAGGCAAAACTAACTCCATTACTGAGGGGTCTAATTTGTGATTTCGTGCATGGTTACAATTTATTCTAAATGAAGAGTTGAAATGAAAATAATTCAGGGAGCTAATCAATTGGGAATAATCAGAAGAGCAACTTAATCATTAGCACACAATCTTAGCATTCCCTTCTCTAATCTTTATGGTCAATTTTGAACCAAATTTATTTTATTTAAAAAGAAAAAAATGGCTAACAAGATTGGAAGTAATATTAATTCGGAATAAATTTGAATAAGAAAAGGCAAACAATTCATAGTGGAACCGGATCATTGTGAAAATGACTTGGCATCTAATCTTAGCAAAGTCCATTAATCACAATCAGGTGCTTATGAAAAGTGATCACACCCTTAACTTCTAAGCTAAATTAACTTTATTTTTCAGTCATGTATTTTCTGTAGTGAAAAATTTGCAAGGAGAGAAGGTGTTCACATTCCATGATGTTTATTCCTCAGCGCCAACTAAATCAAGCCAACACAACTGCTTTGAGATTTTTTTTTTCCAACCGAAAATGTTTGTTATTTAATGGATGGTTGTATTTTATTCAGAATGAGAAATGAAATTAGAATTATTCGGGCTAAGTTTTTCCTCTTAGAAAAATAAATGAGAATATTCAGAGAGTTTCAATGATAAATAAATTTGAAATGGAATTGTGAGATATGATGGAAGATTATGTCAAAAGAGAAAGGGTAACAAAACAGCTGTGATAACTAAGGATTAGGACGGATTATCCAATAATAACGACAGTAAAGTACCTAATGATTATTTTAATAATTTCACCCGTGACAACAATTGAAGTTCACAGAAAGCACCCTTTTGCACCAACACAAGAACATGACAGGCCAGCATCGAAAATAATAAAGCTGTTTCATTTAAAAAACAAAACAGTGCCGTTGTTGTCATGTGCCCAAGCTCAGAGTCCCAACTCCAAACTACCCACTGTACAAACTTCGAATGAAAAATAAATTACAGATGGAACCTTTTTGCATATGATTCCCTGTGGAATACAAAATTTATGTATTTTAACTTATTATTTGCATATATAAAGATTTCCAAATTTGAATTCATGTACGTGTGAAAACTTATTTTTCTACTAAAAGCAAACATGTAATAGAATATTTTTGATTTACTAGGCAATAATAGAGTAGGTAAAATAATTTTTATATTTCTATATGCACACACATACATTAGCCGTAAAAGTTAGTAGAAAATGAAATTCATAACTATTTGTGTTAAAAGTGAATATTTAAAGTAAAACACTCAAGCAATGTCGTGAGATGAAATTGTATAATCTTTTCACATTGCTATATTATTTTTTAATTTCGTGCATCAAATATGTTTTCAAATACTAATTTTAGAAGGTTGAATATTGGCGTAGTAAAGGAGTTGGATCGGGTTAGTTTCTAAATTTTGATCTAGTCCATATAAGTTTGATCCATAGTCAGACCAGATTTAGATGGAATATATATATCTGCAATTGTACCCTTTTTTTTATTTTTATTTTTGTTTATAACAAACAGGTAATGAATAACAACAGCATGCAAAGAAATACATCTCATATTCGCAAACACCTTAAACTTAGGGGGTTTACCAGCAACTTTCCCAAATAAAAAAAACCACCTTCCCACCAACATATTCTTATTTTATTTGTTAACTAACACCAACAAATTAATATCCCCAAAAATAACCAACCTCATAAATTCCCATTTACCCAAAACAGAAAACTCCAACGACAACAGATTAATAAAACTCAAAAGAGAACCACACAACACCAACAGACTCTTTAATCTCCTCCCTGCCAATCTCTTTCTCCTCCATTCTGCTCCAATTTCTGAAAGCCTCATTTCACCAAACAAACCCATCTCTTTCTTCAAACTTTTTTAAAGCCCCCTCCTCACCATGAAGCTCAAGCTCAAACCCAACACCTCCCAGATGAAGCTCCTCCACAAAAAAGCCCCCCAACAATCTTCTTTTGTCAGAAGACACTACCGTCTTCTCCTCTGGCTCTCCCTCTCCCTCTACCTCTTCTTCTCCTCTTCGTCATCGTCTTCCTCTTTCTTCTCTTTCCCAAACCCATCCCTTGATAGAAGTAAAACCACAATCTTTTTGCAAAAAACACCCTCCAGAGCTCTCATCGAACAAACCCCAAAGCCCAAAATCCCTCTCAAAATCTACGTCTACAATCTCCCTTCACGCTACAACAGAGACTGGCTTGACAATCCCAGATGTGGGTCCCACTTGTTTGCGGCTGAAGTAGCGATCCACGAAGCTCTCCTCGCTTCGAAGTTCAGAACTTTGAGCCCAGGCGAAGCTGATTTCTTCTTTGTTCCCGTTTACGTCTCCTGCAACTTCTCTACTGTCAATGGGTTCCCTTCGTTGACGCACGCTCGCTCTTTAATCGCCTCTTCAATCGTTGAAATCAAAACAAAGTTTCCGTTTTGGAATCGGACCAATGGCCAAGATCACATCTTTGTCGCGTCCCATGACTACGGAGCTTGCTTTCATGCAATGGAGGATGTGGCGATCGCCGATGGGATTCCTGAGTTTTTGAAGAGGTCGATTCTGCTGCAGACGTTCGGGGTAATTTCACCGCACAGGTGTCAGGAAGCGGAGCACGTGCTTATACCGCCGTATATACCGCCGGAGGTGCTCCGATCGCCGCCTCCGGAGACGAAGAAGAGGGACATTTTCGTCTTTTTCAGGGGGAAGATGGAGGTCCATCCTAAAAATATTAGCGGGCGTTACTACAGCAAGTGAGTAGACAATAATGAATTAAAGTAGTTTCGAGTTATTAGAAACTCGGTAAATTTATTACGGAAATGGTCTTTTTACTACGCATTTCTCAAATTTAATCTGCTTTCAGATTTCGTTTTCGCAGTATGTCGTATTTACTAAAATTTATCACTAAATTCTCCCATTGAAGTTCTATACCTCTTGCATTTAACATTGAAGTTCATAGAGATAAATTAGTAATCACGTAGAGGGTATAACCTACAAATTAGTGGAACCCTTAACTATTTAGGAAAGAGCGAGGTATTCCGTCATTTTTATCCCCTTTTCAGTTTAAAATTAACGGTGCTAAATGGATGAGTATTTCAACTAAATGTTGAAGAATATTAGTGCAATTAGCAAAAATTGTAACTTGAAAAGTGGAATATGCGAATATGATTGGTTTAGTGTGTATATTTGTAAAAATAAACCCACGAAATGATGCATGCCCATTTGTCATATAAGCCCTCCCTAATTTTTAAATTTCCTTTCACAGGAAGGTGAGGACGGAGATTTGGAACCGGTACAGTAACAACCGGAAGTTTTACCTGAGAAGGAAACGATTCGATGGGTATCAGTCCGAAATATCGCGATCGGTTTTCTGCCTCTGCCCTCTCGGGTGGGCCCCATGGAGCCCGCGACTGGTTGAGTCGGTCGCCCTCGGCTGCGTGCCGGTCATCATCGCTGACGGAATCCGTTTGCCGTTTCCAGACGCCGTGAACTGGGGCGACATCTCCTTAACGGTGCCGGAGAGCGACGTCGGGGAGCTGGAGACGATTCTGGACCGCGTGGCCGCGAGTAACCTCACCGCGATCCAGCGGAACCTGTGGGACCCGGCCGTCAGGAGAGCGCTGATTTTCGACCGCCGGATCGAGGAAGGTGATGCCACGTGGCAGGTGATGAAGGGGCTCGAGGGGAAGCTCGATCGTTCCCGGCGGTGGAAGGCGGAGAGCCAATTGGACGGCGACACGTGGCTGGTGTAAGAATTTGGGGACTGGTCAGATTTAACCAGACGTTTAGCAGGCCCCACTGTACATATTACTGTAGTGGGCACGTGGCACTATTTGGTTTTTGGAATGAGTGGGCTGATCACGGACCGAGATGGAGATAATTAAAGCGGAGCGGAGGCTTGGTTATTAGGATCGAGGGAGAATACGAAAGTTCTTGAAGAAAGGGACGACAAGTGACAACGTAGGTGGATTATTAGAGGAGTAAATAAATGTACATCTCTATTTTTTTATTATTTAAACAATTAAAAAATAAAGGGTAAATTTCGTGCCGATCCTCTCTCTCAATGATTAGTGTTTCTTTAATGCTATTGCTTTTACCTCCTAGGTTTCGTGGCAGTGTAAATAAGATTTTGGGGTGCCATGGATGGTGTGTCACTGTGTTACCAAAGCGTTTGTTAGATAAATTAAGTTAAGAAAATGTAAAAGAATATGTAAAATTTATTTGAAAAGTTAGTAAGAGGAGTTAATATGAACTTATTTCACTCCTTGAAAATTTTAATAAAACGAAGGGAATGAAATGGAGTATATGTAAATTTACATTAATACCTTACATGTTATTTTATCCTTTTGAATCTCATCTTGATATAGAGGGTAAACATATTTTTGTGTAATATTCTCATTTTTCCATCCCCTTAACTCTTTCCTCATTAACTATCTCAAATAACTTCCCAAATCAGGGGTAACGTATTCACTATCTTCTCTTTACTCACATTACGGTTAGTTGTTCTCGTGACAATTTGTAAATAAATTATACTAGTATGTAGAAAATCGAAGGTTTCATGTTAATTTAGAATGATTATTATGAAAAATAAAATATTTTTTTTAATGAAGAGGATCAGGTCTCATACTCTAGATCTACTTCCTTATTTAGTTCTAGTTCTGTTGTCACGCGTATGTCTCATTCATATAGCTTTTATAGCCTTGTTCTCATATTAATCTCTATTTAAGTAATGTTTTTTTTTTCCTAGGCTCATTCAGGATCCTAAATCCTATTCACAATGCTATTCTCCTTCTGATCCTCCTTCAGATCCTGTCCCCTCTTGCTCCTACTCTCGTCCTAGTTTAGACCATATCTAGAACCTTTTGTCCAATCTAACCCTTATTCACACTTTATTCCTAGCCCCCCTTTTATTCCTCAAATGTTTCTTCTTTTTTCCTTTTTCTCTTTCTCAAACGGCAATTTTTCGTTCATTTATTAAAAAAAATCCAAAGTACAACTTACAAACAACGTGGTTCCAACCAGGATGGTTAATGAAGACGCCCAAAAATGGGGTTGATCCAAGCTTCTACAGAAACACAACCAATTTATGCACCGCCGAATTACAAAGATCTTCTAAGAAAAAAATTTTAAAAAAATTTAAGAAAAATAAAAAATATAACTCTACACTGTAACTTTACCAACATACTTAATATCTTCAATTAAATCTTCCACTTCTATATCAGGAATTATCCATTTGCCCATTTACCACACGACGCCTTAACCTCTGCACGCCTTCCCCCATTTATTACACAATGTCTCTTGCTCATTTTCCTATTCAAAGCTCTTCGAATCAAGCTAAGTATCCATTGACAAATTAAGGAGCCATATCAATCCAATAGAAGAAGAAGAAGAAGGGAAAAAAAAAAAAACTTAAACCAAATTTCGAGTTATGTCACATGAACACTCCTTATGATAGTGGAAACTTATTCAATAAGGAGAATCTTTTGCCCTCACGTGTTTTAGTTCCAATAGGTACAATACTTCATTTTTTAATAAATTTATTTTATTCAAAGAAAATCAGGGGGGAAAAGCTATTGTAGAGGTATCATGGCCTCATGTGCTTCGGGTATAATTTATGTTTGACTAAACAATTGTAAGATACAGATTTAGGATATACCCGTGAATAGAGGTAAATTCGAAATTGAAACTGCTTTGAGTTTACTTTGTTAGGGGATCAGCCTCTGATCGATTCAGGGTTAAAAAAAGTGTCGCTGCTTTCTAACGGATATATGCTGCCAACGGTCTCTGTTCTATTAATAAAAAGAATTCTATTCTGATTGACAAGTTATGCAAGTTTCTTTTTATATTCTGAATTCTATAGTAGAGCTTATGTATGTAGTCAAACACGCTTTGAGAACGGTTCAGAGCTACGTGAAAGCTAGGCGTGCACATAAGATGGATGGATTAATTATATTGAGCATCAACTTTAATCTCTTAATATGTCCCTATAGGTAGGTTGAAGGCCTCGTCGAGAGTCGAAATTTAGATTTTCCGAACGGTATCTTTTTTTCAATCCGCTTTAGAAACTCGTGACTAATAAGATTCCAGTCTAAATTGCTCTATTACCGTCTTAAAGTCAGTATCACTATATCAAAACTTAAAAGTTACAGCGATGAGTAAGTCAGGTTGCACAGCCGTGTACAACTGCCTTTGGCAGACAAGTGTCATTTTCATAGACAGAATGAAGTTTTAAATTTGGACGAGCAATGCGTTATTCTACACGTAAAGTGCTCTAAAGGATACCGATGTGGGCTCTCACTTCATTTAACAAAATGAGCAATCAAGAGATAGTATGAACGGTAACATCACTATAGTTCTTAGTAGTTTATTTTAGCAAAACCATAACATTGATGCGGTCCAGAAATTGGGTTTAATCTTAGCTCTGTAGCCATATGGCTGTCTCTATCCCTTTTTGTCTTTTTACACCAACCAGCCCTGCTGTGATCCTGCAAAGATTGAATCTGCCTTGCTGTCATCCAGCTAAGATCGAAGAAGCGTAGAAGATGGCTTTAACTACTTTTGGTTCTTTCCTAGTTCCAGATAACGTACATAGATACAGGGAACAGGAAAAAGAATTGGGAGCAATGTAGCTTACTTCCACAACGTGAACTAGAGTTGTTCACAACTGATACCACCAAAGTGACGTAAAAAAGGATAAATAAATTCGACAATTTTAAGTTGGGACTGTGGAAATTACAGTCATCACAAAGGCATCACAATGAATCTTTGAGAGAGAAAGTCAAAAGATGAAAATGAGAGTGTTAAAATTGTAGCACATACGCTAGCAGTCTCCAGCTATAGAGATTGGTACTAAAAATGCTACATGGGCGGTCCAAGGACTTGTATAAACATGCATGTGGTCCAAAGTATTTAAAAAGTTTGAAATCACTTTACATGGCTTTGATTATCACCTAAACAAAAGAACAGCAAATATGCGTTTGCGAAGAGAATCAATCTCCTCTCATTGCCAAAACGTCAATAGGGCATTTCTTAAAAATCGAGAATACAATCATGTTGACAGCACACGTTCCAGTATTAATAATGGCAATTCAGCACTTTCTTCAGCCAGATGAATTTTGACTTAATAAACTGAAAAATTATTTAATGGGAGATGATTTTCTGTATAGATACATGCTGAAAGTTACGTACTTCTCTAAGTTTGCAAATTATTTTAATGACCAGAGGATCTTTCTTCAACGGCTACCTTTTCGCGTGGGATTCTCTCCCCCTTTTCAGATTTTTTCCCCCTTCCTCCTGGCCTCTACTCTTTATCGAAACTCTCCAAGAGCTCACTGAATTTTACTTCAAAAATCTCAGCGTCAAACTTAAGCTGGATTTCAGAGAACAGCATGGAATGGCCTTAATTCTTTAAAGCATGAGAGCGTGCATATCCTACTATGAATATTACAAGGGTGTATATTTCACAAAGCCCCCAAGAAGGTAGGACCGTTCTGAGAAAACCCCCCAAAAAGTTTTGAAATGTCTCTTAACCACCAAAACTTTTTCACCAAAAGGTTGGGGGTTAGCTGAAAATAGGCTGCTAAAAATGCAAACGTTTGGGCATAATGTGACATTTACGAACTTATTGGGGGTTACCTCAAAATGGGCCACACTTCTTGGGGGATTTTGTGAAATTTACCGATAGTGTTATATCCCAAAAAGGAAGCAATTTGAGTAGCATGGTAGGTACAAAGCAGAATCTTCCACTGCCAGCGGCTGCCTAAATGGATTAAGTTGTACCTGCATAAGACATTCAAATAAATTGACAATAAATGTCAATTTACGAGGAGTTTGATTTTGAGCTGATGAGAGGAATAATGGCCAAGACGAAGGGCAAATATACATACCGGTTGCCTTAGAGCTTGGCCGGTTACGCTACTTATGCAATGGGCTGCTAGGTTTGCAGCTTCTTCGCAGAAATCAGTAAATATTGCCGGGATCTTCTTTTCCTTAAGCAGCTCCTATAAACATATACAGAGGGAAAAGAAACATTAATTATTAACATGTTTAGGGGAATTTCTCTCCTTTAATTGAAAAGAAGTTATGGACCTTTATTCAGTTAAAGGAAAAGAAAGTACAAAAGAAACAACTTTGATGCAGTAACATTATGATAATAATCATTACCAATATTTAGAAAATAACTGTAGCAAGACCAAGTAATAACTGTCTTCAAGTTTAACCAAATCGAACAACTTAAAAGTGATTAATGAGATGAATTTAATTATCTATAGCAAATGTCTAACCTCCCTACAAGAATTTTCTAGGCTTCTCTTCAGTCTTTAATTTTACTTGAATTCTTCTCAAATTCAATAAGTTGCTTCTTCTGCTTCAGAACATGAATTTCACTCACTATAGAGTATCCAAAAATCCCGTACTTGAGCATTTTTCATCACATTATCCATTGGAGTTATATCAAATATCAAATTATATATAATTCAAATGTAACATTTATAGAAAACAGTCATAGTCATAAGGGTGGCTTCTTATTAGCTAGCTAGATTCTCTCTCCTTTTATTTCTTTAGCCATTGGATCTATGGTTTAATGCACAGGTATTAAATAGAAATGCAAGGAAACCAATATTATGCTGTCATATATGTTGATAGGATAAAATAACGGACATGCATATAATGATGGGAGACATTAGCAAGTACTGGAAGAAAACATGTGAGGATAATAAAACATACAATTGTGGGTAACCAACTAGAATAAGCAGCAATACCAGCATTAGGAACAACAACCAAATGAGGATAAGAATCCTGCAAAATTTAGACCACAAGAAAATTTGAGATGAAAAAAAATATAAAAAGTTCTTTCAAAATAAAATCTCTAAATATCATTAAGTTGAGAAGTCCTGCTGAAATGAATACTGGATGTGAACTCATACTTCAACATACTAAATTGTTAATTCACTAGAACATACTAAATTGTTGTCACATCTTTCCCATGTGAGCAATTTCTCTGATCACTCATGATCCTAGTTGGCAAGAAGCAATGAAGCATAACCACGTTTATGCTTAACTCACATGATGCTACCTTCATGTGATAAACCATTATTCACCAATTCATCATAGATGATATGATCATTTTGAGTGATTATGCTTCCCCAACTTCTATCTGAAGCAACACCTCCAACATTATTTGGGATGATAGATCTGATGCTATTTGCCAAATGCAAGATATAAGAGCATGGACTGAAAGAACCAACATAGCAGCCTACTGTCTATGAAAATATGAAAATCATGATCATGGAAGAACAAAAAATTTCAGAAAAATCAAAATTGGTAATTGTAAAGAACAAAAAATTTTCAGAAAAATAAAAACTGGCAACTGTAGTTGGAGAGAGAATCATTCTGAAATTAGATATGCAGATTCAAAAGCAGTAAGAGCAAAGACCGAATATAAATATCACTGGAAAGAGAAGGCAAGAACTTTTGATGACAGAAAAATGCGAAGCATACGTTCACTTAAGAGGGGGTTCTGTGCAGTCGGGAAGGGAAGCCTTTCAAGGACAGGATGTTATAAGTATTACTCCATTTCATAATATATTGTAATATATATTGGGCCCTAAGATTATCATGAAGTTTTAATAAGTGTCCTTCAACTGACTTGCGGTGATAGCATTTAGTCAGTAACAATCAATAACCCGATGTGACACTATGCTACGGCACTGCAGTGAGATATTCACCAAATGCGTGTAGGCACATAGCCTCGTGCCATATTAAATGGTTTCATCGATTAAGTTTGCATAGTCTAATGGCACATGAGATCATTTCCAGACCTGTAACTTGACCTAATCCAACCCTTACATGACCACCATAGTCCCCATTCATGAATAGCATTAGTTCAGTGAAGAAATAAAGCTACAAACCTTTACTATATCTTCATATCTGTCATGATAGAAACCTTTATGTAGTTTTACTGTCAGTAATGAAGAACTGCCGTTTGGTGCTTCAGAAGCAGAAACTGTAGATAAAACCTTGCAGCAGCAATCCTCCTCGGAGCAATGCATATAGTTGCAAAGGCTTATCATCTCCCCATCCCTATCAGCAAATACCGAGGAACTTTATTTAATCAAAAGAAAATGATGAATCATATCTATATATTTGACTCATACTAGCAGCCAGATAAAAAAACAACAATCTGCATGCAATCACATATATTCAATGAGAATTAAGGCCCACAGAAATATCTATAGCTAGAAAACAGTCCAGAAGAAACATCTAAAACTGTCATGATCTTTTGTTTGTTTCTCGTTGTTTCGATTGTATAGTTCACTTTCTATATCATGCTTACTGATCAGAAAGGATAGCTCTCTTCAAATCAAAATGCCTCGATAATTTACTTCTAAGCTCTATCCAAGTTCTGTTAACTCAATTATCTGCATTTTTCAAAAGTTTGGCAAAACTTTACAGCTCCGATAAAAAAATCTCAGAAACGTTTACTGAAACATATGATGGTTGAAAATGGACAATTAGTTCCAGATTAAAGTACCACATCCTGTTTAAATACATCTATATACGAGACCGACTAGGCAGTTGAGTAAGGGTGTGCATTGTCTGTACTCATTGGGTTTGGCTACATCTTCGAACCTTCTTGAATCATTTCCATTGAAATCATCAAAAAATTGTAAATAACATGCTACAGAACGTGATACTGGTTTCCGTAACAAGATGTGTTCAAATGAAGTTGGTTGGTGTCTCAAGTCAACATAGAAGTTCTTGTATCTACCTAACCCATTGCTAATCATATACTACAGAACCCAGGTTGTTCTGTAGACCTAATTAGTAGTATTGTAGTTTATCAGTCCCATTCGATCTAGCTTGAGTTTCACGACACTAACTCATAATCAAAATACAGATCCTGAAACCAATAAAACTGCCTTTAAAATAATCTCCCATGCAAACATATATGAAGCATCATGAGGGGCACATTGTATCCCTTCCTGTTATTCTCCTCCTATATATTCAATAGATGGTCTAAGATCACTGAACCCCTTAATTTAAATTCGTCATCACTACATATTCCCGTGATTGCATTATATAGCTGAAAACATGTCGAAAAAAATGCAACATTTACAGTGGCACTTTGCAAATTTCTGCAAGCAATTTTCAAACAGCACATTCACATTAAGAATTTTCCTCACTCCTTCAAATGGTGCCCGATGGAAATTACTAAGCTGGAGATTTTTTATTGTTTTGATTTCTGACATCCACATGTTGATATTTGAATGTATAGACAAGATAGCACCAGACTTTTTTCCAGGCACTTTGCATGCTGTACTAAGGTTTGCTTTCAGGTACTTTAGAGTTTAGACGCTGTAGTAAGACTTGCAAGGTGCAATTTCAATTTAAATGGCAAACCACAAATTTTGCAGCAGTAGGAATTGATTCTGGATCCTACCATGGGAATAGATTTCTGAATCTCATTTTGCTATGCCCACGTGTCTATGCATCTATCCTGTATATTAAGCACAGCAGAAACATGCACATATATACAAGATGGACAAAAGTGAGCAAGCGGACAATCACAAAAACCGTCAATAAATCTTAACAAAATGCCTTTACGAGAAACTATCATCAAGTGGATAATGTAACTGACCTAAATTGTGGCACTGCTGGTCCAACAAATTCTATATGCAGCTGAATAGTGGGAAATAGTGCTCTGAGTTCACTAAAAACTCCAAGTTGCAGAAGCTCTTTCTCAGGCCCTTTAGAAATTGAAAATGAAAAATCAACAGTGGAAGCAAAAGGTTAACAAGTAAAAGAATGTAACCACTGAACTTTCTGCGTGTAAACAATACTAACAAACTTATCTATGGGATCAAACACGCATATCAACACTTGTGCTATTTATATAAAGCTAGATTCATTTATATAGCTGAAAAAATAAATAATATAAATGTAAACAAGACAAATGCTCTTGTAAGATCGATCTTCTTTCATAAAACACACACGCGCAAACACTCACTCACTTACACGCACACAAACACTTGTTTTACTTGTCTTGATAGATTGAAACAATAAATAAAAATCAAGGAAACCATAAGGGCGTTGAATACTTCAATTAAATTTAGTTCTTGTAATCTAACTCCTCAATTACCTAAACGTCTTGGCATCTACGATATTTATCATGACACTAGCAGTTCCGTGTTATTTACTTATATAAGTTAAAAGTATGAAAGCAAATTAATTGCATTTTCACCTATTTGCAACAAACAGCAGAAACAGAACTATGACACACATTTGTTTTGGTTATCTTGATCTGATTGAAACAGTAAATAATAATCAAGGAAACCTTAAGGATGTTCAATTAAATTTAGTCCTTCATAGTTCAACTCCTCAATTAGCTAAACATCTTGGCATTTACAATACTTATCATAATACTAGCAGTTTCTCGTTATTTACTTATAAGTTATAGTATAAAAGCAAATCAACTGCATATTCACCTGCTTGCAACAAACTGCACAATCAGAACTATGACAACAGTAAGCTATCTTAACTACAGGATGGCTAGGTTTTCAGGTAAAAGTGTAAAAACAAACTAGATCCCCAAGTTCCAGACTCTGCTAAATTTTGTTTAACCACAGTGCAGGGTTTCAAGAACAAGCAGCTTTACCTAGATAATGTATGTTCAAAGTGTTTGAATCTCGCAGCATTAGATTTTGAAGGCCAGAAACTTGAAAGCAGCGATATATTGTAAGTGGCTGCAATTAAAAGAACATAATCAGACATGAGAATGGAAGAGCTGAGTAGAATTGTTTTTCCATTTAGAATTGGATTATCTCATAAACTTAACAGGGAGCAAAGTAATATGAAGAGTCAGATTCACTTACAATGTTTATTTTTTAAATATGTAATAGGAAAGGCCAGACTGAAGAGTACACAAAACAATTTAAAGCTTAGTGAATAAAGTTATTACCCCAAAATCCAAGCTCGAGACCACAGAGAAGCAGGATCTATACTAGGATAGGTCATGGCTGGTGAAAGGAGTTATACTGATAAAATTCAGCAACACATCAATTATGAGTGACTGGAGAGGTATTTCTCAACTTTATTTCACTTCTTGGGTTGAATTATGATTGGAGGAACATGTCTACAGTATGTTAACCTTATTTTAATAGTCTTAGTGAACTTAGGAAGTAATGTTATTCGGTCGGAAAAGCAAGGTTGCGGATAAAGCGGTTGGCATTTGCATAACAAATAGCTCCAAAGTCCAGACATACGGGACGTGCAATTACACATCTGAATACTTGGATAATGGATTATGATAGATCAATATGCTTATTATCATAAAAGCATCTAGCAGTAAATGCAAACATTACAGAAATATACTTCACGTAAGCTTTGAAGACAGCTATAGGCATTTAACTCATTGGACTGCATTATTTCAAGGTATTATAAAAATTCCCCCTATGGTTTGTAGGAATGGGGGGAAACCCCCCAGGTTTTAAGAGTGAAACTTTACCTCCTACATTGTGAATTTCTACTCAAATAATCACCAGTTTTGGATGTAACCATTAATTTCAATTTATGTAGGAGTATGTATAATTGTCATATTATATGATCATAGTTTTTGGTTCCATATTAATTTTGTAGAAATTGAAGTGGAGGGGGTCAAATTGTCATACAAACCTTAAAGGATTTTCTGTAATTTACCTTATTTTAATTTCTATAGTCTAACAAGTGAATACACAATGCAAACTAGTAAATTAGTGCACATGGGTATGTATTTTCTTGTTCTAATGTTGCTTTATCAAGATTTCAGGTCTCCTCAAGTCATCTTCTACATATACATGTTAGTTTCAACAAGAAAAGATTTACATAATTATATGCAAGTAACCAGCTTCAAGAATAAATTCTACAATGTTATATGCAAGCAACCAACACAGTCAGTACATGACAACTATAATGCAATTTTCGGCTATGCGAACTAAATCGATGTCATATCATAAAAATAGACGTAAGTAACAAATGACCTAGCTAATGTTTAACTTTAATAATATCGGAAAAGGGCCTCTAGTCTACTCCATATTATTTCTGAATTCTGACCAGCGCTGATACAACAATTTTGCTAATCTGTTAGTTAAATTGCATAGGAAAGGAAAAAGACATAAAGAACAAGAATCTTTACAGATAATCTAGCCTACTACATCCGTTAATATCTAGCAGACTGTAAGATATTCAATTTTCGTAAAATATTGTAGCAGACTGCACATTCTTCCAAAATTGTCATGTAGCACTAAAGGAACTATCTCATGTGTCAAATTAGTAATATATCTTTTCCTACAGCCTCAAGCCAGGTTCATTTTGATTCTCCCCTATTGCGAGCTGATCCCTCATCCCCAATCTCACCCATGCAAACTGCACATCACTGTGGAACATGTACAAGTCATCTTGATGGAGGGAGGCTTAACTTATTATTGATGTATCCTTATCCGACTGTTTAGTATATCGCCACATATTCCATCTCAAAATTACTATTTTAGCTACTCAAGACAATGTTTCTTAATTTAAAGCGTTGACCCAAAAATGTCTTAATTTGAAGCATTGACCCAAAAGGGTGGTCATGTACTCATCCCACTGTATTTTTTTTTATTTTTTTTCTTTCAAAATTCACATGCATTTGCAGTCAATGCTACTCATAACTTCTCGACCTTGACCCATTTAGTTTTGGCTCTATGGAAAGTATCCACCTTATATTTCACAGTCATGATGGATGATTGAGCGCAGGGGCGGGGGTACCTGTTAGAGGGTGGTGCCAAGTAACACCACCTTCTAGCAAAAATATTTACTAAGATTATCATCAAAAGGTGACACCATTATAAGAGCAACGACCCATTTAAGAAATGTTGCGTATCCAAATACATATTTAAGAAATGTTGTGTATCCAATTACTACAGATTCTAGGAGAGATTGTTTTCGGCAATGAAAATCATAAAGAATCGTTTCTGAAATCAAATGGGAGATCAGTGGATGAACAATAGCTTAGTAACTTTTATTGAAAAGGATGTATTTAGTGGTATTTCAAATGAGATTGTGATGCAACAATCTCAAAACATGAAGACACGTGGGCCCTGAGGGCCAATTGTAATTGTACTTAGTTAAGCATATCTTTTATATTTCATTAAAGTTCCTAATTATATTTGATATGAGAAAAAAAATTAGTAATATCATCTTTATAAATAGATTATGATACCACTGTTATGAATTTTTGGCTCTGCCACTGATTGAGGGTAGGTGCTATAAATATTCAGAATTTATGTACTTCTTGGCCATCAAGGTGAACTGTACCTTGATTTTTGTTTTGTTGATTTCTTACAATTCATCTAATTTGGTTTTATCCTGCTCATACATTTTGAGATTCTAAAGCTTTACCGATATCATGGGACATCATCATGCATAAGCCTAAAAAAGTCCACTCAACCAATTCAATGGTTCATCAACGTAAAATAAATAAATAATGAAATGTGGAAAATCTGCAAGCAAAATCAGTACATAGTAATTATCTATAAGCTTAGAATTATAACATACACAATGAAGTAACAAAGCAGCAGGTGAATGGAATGGAAGTAATCTCCATTGATAATAATCCTTCCAACTACTCATATAGGTTGGTGCTGGACTTCTTGGCTCTGTTGGAATAAATCTAAGTAGTTAAATAAGCTGATCAACTATGGCGACAAAAGGTGTCCTAGAAGCATCAAACTTACCGGAACATGGGCATAATGAGCTTGGAAGACACCAACTGTCATTTATCCTACCAAAAGAAAATTTGTAGGGCGATGAACATTTGGATATTCTATACACAACAGAAATATACGCATACATGCAAATAAATAACAAATTTGAGCAACCTAGAAAATTTTAGTGACAGAAGAATTACAATAATTATAAACATCAAAACCCAAAAATCACAAAGATTATATTTTATACCAAATAGTAGTAGCTGGTGCAGATATTCCAGGCCTACATATGGTTATAGCTCTGCCTTTCCTTCTACTTTTGGTCATTACGTTGTAAATAGTACTTTTTCCTACTCAAAACAACTATGAAGTTGAAAGTTGGTTTCCCTACTCAATGAAGAAGTTCCCTAGTCAATGTAGAAGCAGTTTGCTTAGCAAAATATTATGAGAAAAAACCAGGTGGCCAAGGGGAAGAGATACTAAAGATCACTGACTAATGACCCATGTTTGGTACAATCACGTCCTTTCCACTTTTCATCAGTGACACCTTAATTCCCTATTACAACTTCGAGTATGTACTGCTTGTCCCTGTGGCTCTTGCTCATCTAGCTCGCGTCTTCGTGGGGTCGACCTCAATGGACACATGCAAACAACTTTTTTGATTCTGATCATTCATAGAATGAAGATGGTAGAATGGAAGAATCCACTGCTTGAGAACCTATTGTCGGAATAAGCACTGTGGGGACGTCTGAAAATAAAAATAAAAATCTAAACACCAAAAATTCCAGGTTTAATTCCCAATTACTGATGAAATCTCCTAAACGTCCTAACTCATCAGAAAACTTTAACATAAAGATGATGCACTCAATCACACCAATAGAGATGAACACATTAACCAGCATCCTTGCCAAGTAATCTAAGATGAAACAAGATCATGTCATCATCCCAAAAAAAAAGGAGCAGTTGTGCAAGTTATCCCAAATAAATAAATAAATACATCATTTTATCTTCTCCTTTTACTTCCCTTATGGGCTATGGCAATCATAAAGAGAAGAAAGGGCAGAAGGAAGAATATATATGAATTAAAATTTTAATTTATTTAATTATTAATAGTCCACATTCTAAATATTATTTCTGTGAAGTAGTATGCATACAGGTGTTCATAATAAAGCACGCCATGCACCTTAAACACCACACAAGGCCTAGGATTTTAGTGCACGTCTATTTGAGTTGTGGTGAGTAGCATAAAACATCCCATTGCCCGGAGCAGTATACTTTACCGATTTACCAATATTGATCTCAACAGGTAAACTGGAGTCAGAACAATAGCAGACATTGAAAGTAAAATCTCCATCTTGTCTTGAACTTTATAAGATGTAAAAATATGATAGTCCTACATGTCAACCGTTACTTAAGGACAGTCATGATTTCATATTGAAGGGTGTTAAAACTGTTAATGCAAAACCAGCAAAAGAAAACACCTACTACCAAATTAGTTACAGCTGATTGACTTAACAAACAAGAGAATAACTGGTATGTTCTCAACCTATTATTATCCTAAAGAACAGATGCAGGATACTGAACTCATAGAGTATATATCCCGTAGAGGACAGAATCATGATGGGGAAGGATTCAGAACTAGATAAACGTGTTAGCAAAGGCCAGCGCTGAGCAGTAAAAATAAATAAGCAAATACAAGGCTGTTCTCTAGAATCACATAGAAGGCATGAGAAGAAACCATGAACTTTTGGATGAGGCAACTGCCAGACTACAACTGCATTCAGATTTCCATAATTCAACATGGTGAAGGCCTGCAGATGTCAAAATAGAACATCTTGTCTCTTCCTTTCCAGACCCCTGTTAGAACTCCAAATGGATGTTATCGTCGAAATAAAAGAACGTTACTACATATAAAAGTAATCCTGAACCAAGAGATATAGAAATAACAAAGAATGATGTAAAAAATTTAATATTAAAATACAATGGAAGCAAGTATCTGCCACTTGTACAAGTGAATTGTAGATGCAATGAAATTATAAAGCAACCAATCAAGAATTATCACTGAAATAATCACGAGGTAGCAGAAATTAGTGTTAACTACAATTTTCTTAGTTCTTATAGATGCATTAACTGCATAATAAACATCGATACTAAATGTCAATAGAATGTTGCAATAAGTAGTTCCTCACATGATCATCTAATTGAAGGTTTTTAATAGTCCGAGATAGGATTTTGAGGAACATGTATTAGTCTTCAAGACTAAATTGACTTTTTTTTTAATGGGAAGAAAAATAAAAGTAAAAGAACTCCATCTATGCCATTTCTCAATGTGGAGGTAGAGATTTATTAATTCTGAAAGAACAGAAAACAGCTTATTCTCGTGAGACAGCCAATGAAACAAGGAGATGCTATTGAACCTACAACCTTCAACTCTGAGCAATCTAACACAGTTTGCACTTTACTACATCTTGAACTTGAACTAGTAATACCCTTGAGCGGAAAGCCTTAAGTACAATTGAGTTATCTAATCAAGCATTATCAATGATTAGGCTTTGAAATCTATATGTTATGTTCCTGGTCGTTTCAAGCAATTTTGGGTTAATCAGTGAGTGTTCTACTTAACCAAGAAAAGAGAATGCATTGTAGGTCTATTAGATATTGCTTCTTGTAGTTCATACCCAAAGATGCCTTTTATTTTGGTTGTCTTTCTTCTCTGAACACGGAAAATCTAAGAATCCCCGACCAATATTTACTTTTGGTGTGGGAACAGTACTTTAAAAGCAGGTGAAAATGTGAGTGACTAGCATGGCTGTGTGCTTAAGTGATCAGTGGTCGTCTGCGGACTTTGCTTATACATTTTAATTGTCCAACTGAATCTAAAAGTTTATAAGGATGAGAAATAGGACCCTGATTTGGACTATGATCACCCATGAATTTCATGATATCTGCTGTCCTCCTTTAATAAATGTGAGCAACAACAGATATTCTAGATAGCATGAAAAAAAAATTTGACATAAACCTACGTGATGGCTAATTCACCAAATAAAACTCATTTTCATATTGAAATAAGTCTCTAAAGCATGGCTTTCAACTCTGTTAAATTTTCTTTAGATATATTAACATCAAAAGGGTTTATTTAGATATTAGTCCCGCAAATCTTCAATAATTCCATATTAGTGCCCGAACTAAAATCTTTATAATTGCTCATAAGTCCCTAAAATCCTAAGGTGTCTTGCAAATAGGTCCCTAACTGACCAAAATTCCCTCAGCTTAGTCACCCCATAAAAAACCTATGCGTTTAAGAAAACATAAGGTGAGGGGCATTTTGGTCAACGAGGGATCAATTTGCAGAATCTGTAGATTTAAGGTACTTATGAGCAATTTCATATATTTGAGGGACCAACATGAAATTAATTTGAGGGACTAATATCTAACAAAAGCCCCTTACCAAAAATAATAATAACTTAAAATCAAAAGGTAAGCCAATTACCAAAAATGTAAAGGGAAAATCACTCAAACCACGAGCATGCTTCATTTGCTGCGCAAGCCTCGAGCATTCGTCTTTATGATCACTCCAATGCAACATCTAAAAACAACAAATAACAAAAAAATAAAAATAAAAATAAAAAAAATTTAAATTGGAAGAATAAATTGTTGGCCTAGGTTTTTGAGCAAACAAACACCTGATGGGATTTGGAACAGTAAGCAACGGCACCGCAAAGACCGCAGCGCCTCTTCGGTGGGCCCCGCAGGCAGGAGGTTGCCCTTCCTTTAGCTGCGCACTCCATTGGTAGGAGACCAATAATTGTGGGTTGAGGTTTTGGCCTCGGCCTCTTTTAGGAAGAAAATGCGAACGGGTTGCAACGCGGGTTCAGTTAGATATAACCCGACCCGACCCATAAATTTCAAGTCCCCGCCCCTAATTTTAAAAAACGAGACCAACTAAAAATTGAGCGCCAAGGCAGCTGCTGCTGCTGCTCTCCCTCCCTCGTCTCCTCCTCGCAAGCTCTCACTGCGATCGAGATCTGAACCATCGAGATTAAAGATTTAGGGTTTGATTTTATCTCAATTTACCTATTCGTTCATCTCTGTTAGTTTTATTGAAGATTCTTGGATTTTGATTTGTTTTGTGTTCTTTTGTTGTAGTGATCGGGAGTAGATCGATCAAGATTGGTGTAGATCGATTAAGATTTCAAAGGATAGAATTCTTCAGGTTCGTTCCAGGGCTATCTTCCTTTCATCTCAATTTTTTTTATAATCATTTCAGCTAAATATAATTTGAGAACTTACATGAAAATTCGTGCGTTTGTTCTCTGTTTTCAATTCTTGAGATTGATCGATTAATTTAGATTCGTTCTAAGGTTCCAGATCTCCATATCAATTTTTGATCATTGCGGATAAATCTAATTTCGGAATTTAGTTGAAAATTTATATCTGTGTTTTCCGTTTTTTATTCTTGAGATTAGTTGATTAATTTAGATTTATGGGTTGATGAGGTTACTGCAGGCTTTTAAAGATGAATTGTTTGATGCATTTACTTCACTCAAGCGAGGGAATTTCTGAAGAAGCTGTACTTGTTGCGTTCAGACTCTTCTGGGAGTCCGTTTCAGATGAAGTTGAGAGTACTAAGGAAGAAGATGTGGGGAATGAAGAAGCAGCTGTTCTTGTTTCATTTAAACTTTTTTGGGAGTCTGTTTCAGATGAAGTTGAGTGTACTGAGGAAGTAGATGAGATTTCTGCAGAGGAGGAATTTAAGTTTGATCAAGTTGAAGGTGCTGAAGAGCATGAAGAGGCTGCATCTATTTTAGACAAACGTCTGCATTGCATTTACCGTCTTTATCAGATCACAGAAATCATTCAGCGTGACTTTCATTCCTTGGAAACTTTTTTGAAAAATTTAGATGGCTCTGATGTAGAGGGTGTACTGGATTCTGCAAATATTCTGATTGGTCAGATTAAACACCTTTCATTAAATGTAGGGGTTTGTACGATGATAGATGGTCATGATTTTGAAATATTGGTCAAAAAAAATTTGCCAGCAGCTGAGAACCGTAGTTTCTGGAACGTGTTATGTGGACTTAAAGAGAGAGTGAGAGAAAATTATGAGAAGCTTAATGAGTTGAGGCAACAATCTATATTGAAGTTTCAAGATTGGGATCAGGAAGAAATCAAATTCGTGGTGGAATACTTGGTCTCAACTATGGACACATTGGGGCAGAAAATTCTGAAGATGCTTGGATCTTCATTTTTAATGGAGAGTCATGCGCACATGTACTCGAACAACATTCTGGAGAACATGAAGCTTGGGGAAGAGGTGAACCAACAGGGAGCAACAGATGAAGAAGTGCAGGGTTCATGAAATTCACTGCAAAAACTCTTCAAAGAGTATTGATACTTACGTCTCCATGACATTGCACGCGTTAACAGTACTTACAATTAGACGGAACCTCAGACAGTTCCTTAGTTCTCAGGTTTGTTTGAAGGAGTTTACTTAGTTCATTTCATTGTAATAGCTAATCTGACAGTTTGTGTTCGGGTTGATAGCCTTTGTCTTTCTTTGTGATCCATATACCATAAAAATAGTAGAATAAATTTGTTTGATGCTCTCAACAGAACATATTTGATGGCATTTATTGATTTTGTTAAATGCTCGTTCAAAACTTCACATTAGCTTAAGTATTTAAGTTTTAGCTGGTATGTAGTTGTAATGGATGGACTAATTTCTTTAGTCAAGCATTATGCTAAATTATGCTAAATAAGTTAAGGGTGAAACTTATCAAAACCTAAAAGGAATTCAAAATCAATTTGGAAAAGAGGGGCTTAAATTTATGTCATTTATAGATTTAGCATGAGAAATTTCAGAGAAAAATTAGATACACTCCCTAGTTAAGTCGAAAGATTAGTTTTTTTCCATGATAGATGTGTGATGCAGTTTATTTGCTGTCAAATCCTCAATGATGAGCAGGACAATATGAGTTTTTGGCGCACTGGAAGTGTTAGGGTTTTACTAAATGAGATAGTATTGTTTTGGCAGTGGGCATTAGTTTCATTATGCACAAAAGTCTGTTAGCCTGAGTTGAGTAGTAGATAAAAATACATTGTTTCAGCAAATAACACTATCTGGATAAATTTGATTCTTGACATGTCCTGTTATACCAATTTTATGCGAGATAACTTACTATTTGTCGGTTATCTATCAATGATATATATAATGGTTGATTTGATTCATGTTGAAATAGAACCACACCAATAAGTATCCAACTCCTTCGCGAGTTATTTTACTCTTCATCTATTAAATCCTCTAAGCAACTCACTTAAGTTTGAAAGTTAAACATAACTATTAGAAATTTTTCTATTGAGTCAATTGTAACGATAACTATTTCTTCTAACAATTCCTAGTCTACAGCGAGTTTAACAAAATAAATGGAATTTTCTTGGGCCTAGCTCTCATACGAATAAATCCATGGTAATCAACTTATGGATTTCCTATAAACCTGTCCTTGCTTTAGGAAATAGAGATATTAATACTTTTGGTTGTGTCTAAATCTCAAGTGTTTTTTATTTTCTAGGATTCTCATTTTACGTCAGGAGTCAGCATGTTTTGCTATATGCCATGAAGTCTTACTAGAATTTAATATTACCACTTGATGCTGAATGTTTTTAGCTGTGAACAAATCTAAATGTCAGTAATGTAATTATTTGATTTTAAACACTCACCTAACCCTCTACTGTGTCACCTAACCTCTACTGTGCCACTAACCCTTTTTTAATTTTTTATTATTTTCTTATGGTTATAGGGGGTGAGGGGAGAAGGTTTAAGCATCAGATAGAGAAAGACAAGAGAGAGAGGTAGAGAGGAAAGAAAAAGAAAAGGGAGAGAAGAGAAAGAGAGTTTTTTCTTCTGAGTGTTATTCTCATTAAGAGTTCGGGGAGATATTAGAGTGGTCCCCCGTTTGTAATCTTCTCCTCTGATTAGTGAAAGTTCTCTGCTGTTCTCGCCCGTG
>JBAKGM010000200.1:13265201-13278000 GCA_037177215.1 Asparagus racemosus | reverse complement strand
CTTTACGAGGTAGTGGCGGGGACTGAGAAGCTATTTTTTCAACGCCTACACTTATGAAGTCTTATTTATAGAGAGAGAGAGAGAGAGAGAGAGAGAGAGAGAGAGAGAGAAGATGCCTCAGAAGAAGATTCTAAGAAGAAGTCGTTAGCCTTACGTGCAAAGAAGGAAAAATCTTGATTGAAGAAGAAGATAGATTCAGACTAGAGTTCAGATGATGAAGATGATCAATCTGCATTTATTGCAAAAGGGTTCAAGTCATTTCCAAGATCAAAGAAAGGACAAAAATATCTTCAGAAAATAAGAAATCAATCGATTAAATAGGTAAACAATAACTCTTCAAGTGATTTTGAAACTGATTCTATCTATTTTCATTGCAGGAAATCATGTCATTACAAAAATCAATGTCCCTTGAACCGAAAAGAAAAGAAGAAGGAGGGCAAGAGTCTTAAAGTTACAACCTAAGGTATATCAAATGAGTTTGAAGCTGATGCAAGTAAAGATGACAAACAAGAGAATAAGTGTTTAATGGGAACAAGCACTTTGTTTTCAGATTTAGATCAGAGTAATTCAAGTAGTTCTAATGGTGACTATTCAGAAGAAGAGGTATATCCTTCTTATGATGAGCTTTATTCTAAGTATAAAGAGATGCTAATTCATTTTGAAAATATAGCTCATAAATATGAAAAAACTAAAAAGAAGAGTACAAACTTGAAGAAAGAAAATAAATTTTTATCAAAGAAAGTTAAATTTTCCTCTTCAAATTTGAATTCAGTCGACTCAACCTCTTTTGAGTACATACAATGTTCTGAATTACAAAATCAAATTTCCTATTTATCTAAGCAACTCCAAAATATTCAATGTGAATTTTCCTCTTCAAATTTGGATTTAGTCGATTCAACCTCTTTAGAGTGCATACAATGTTCTGAATTACAAAATCAAATTTCTTATTTATCTAAGCAACTCAAAAATATTCAATGTGAAAAAGAAAATTTAGTTGCGAAGATAAATGAGTTATTTTGTGATTTATCATCCGAACAAATTAAGTTCAAAATCTGATGCACAACAATTATTTTCAAAAATGAACAATTAAAGTCCAAACTTAGTGATTTGAAAAAAGCCGTGAAGAATTTTTCATTGGGCTCAAAAGGTCCTAACATGGTTCTTTCCAATCAACGATTTGCAAAAGCTAAAACTGAACTTAGTTATTCATATTCTAGAAAACTTAAAAAGTTTCAACATTCTTTTGTAAAAGGTAATTATTTTGGTTGTTCTGATTCTATTTCTAATGGAACTTATCTTCTATATACTCATTGTGTGGAAAACAAGGACATGTTTCTATGAGAAATCAGTATAAGGTATAAGATTAAAATAGTCAAATAAATTTGGACACCTAAAGGCCTTATTACCAACCAATGTAGACCTATGTGGATACCCAGGTCACAACTAGCTGATTTTATGTAGGCCTGCAGGTCGACTGAGGATTGATGCAATATATAGTGGTTGCTTAAAAATTCATGTTATCAAATCCAATCCTTGGTCTGCATTATGAGGAGATACAAGTTTGATATATTTATTATATATTATCTCTTCATACAGGTAAGTATTTCTAACCTTGTATTTGTTTATATAAAATAAAAATAATTCTTTTTCATCATCAATGGTCCAAGGATGAGATCATCAAAGGTGCATCATTGCTGGATGGATATAAGGGCAGTTTTTTTATTTTTAATTTTTTTTACTTTTACCCATTGATCTCTCCTCTCTAAATCTCTGAGTGTTTTGAGTTTTCAAGTTGGTTTTGGATTATTTTTGTTGCTCTATTATCGTCGTCATCATCTCTTTTATCTTTCAAATAAAATCAAATTGAATGAGGTGTGCTTCCTAAACCCTAGTTTTTAATTTTTGAATTTCTTTGGTTTTAGCATGTTTTTATGGATATATATATTGTGTGGATAGATGATTGATGAGTAGTGACTTAGTTTAGATCTTTGAAAATTGAGTTTGTACACGAGATTTGATCGAATTAGGGCAAAAACTCGTCGAGTTCAGTTCTTGGGCCATCAATGGTCGAAGAACACCATCGATGGTGTGTTCAAACCATTGATGGTTGATAGTCATCCATTGACGGTCAGTAGGTTGAAATGGCATGCTTTGTCTCTATTTCATAATTTACTCAACTTTCTTTATTTCTAAGCTATCCTTAGTATGTTCTCTATGCTAATATATGATAGTTTGATTTTGTAGAGCATGTCATCCGGAATGAGAGTACGATCTTCACAGTCTACTTCTCAAGATCTGCTTCAGAAGTATCAAAAGTTCAACATTATTTATGAGCGCAGAATAGATGTGGCTCCTTTAAAGGAGTACCAGAATGTGATAGGACTATTGGACGCCGTTGGACTAGGAACGATGAAGCATAAGAGAGAAGAGAAGGCCAATGTTACCTGGGTTTGAGAGTTCTACATGAACTTCAATCGAGCCTATGGATCTACAGAGGCTAGGACCATAGTCAGAGGGTGAGAGATTAAGATTAGTGTTGACTACATCCGCAGGCTTCTTTATCTTCCTCCTCCACGGCCAGAGTGTACCAATGTTTTCAGTTTTCTAAGAACAGCACTATAGGTTATCTAGAGTACACTTGCATGGCTGAGTTTCTTTCAGTTAGCTTCACTTCAGGGATATTCAACTTAGGTTACCTGACTATATTCTTCCTAACCTCTTTCTTAAGTTTGATTTATACCCTAGCACTGCTCACACCACTTTAACTGTTAGAGATATCATCCTGCTCTATTGGTTAGCCACGGGTCAGTGTTTTGATCCAGCTCAAAGTTATTTTTATTTGGATGTCATTTGTTACTACTACTACTAGAGAGATGGTGGAGAAGAGGAAGAAGTAGAATCTAGCTAGTTTACCCTTTCCTGATCATTCGTATCTGTAGAGACTAGAGGGTTGCATCTATTCCTTCAGATCATATGGAGAAAGGGAGAGCTGCTTTATGTAATGACACGGTCAGGAAGAGTCTTTGAGCGAGAGGTAGGACAGAGTCTACAGCTGGTCCACCATCAGGGTCATAGCCTGTAGACAGTGTTTTAAATGTCGGCCACCATGCGGACTTGTCAGCCGACATGTCAAATTTAGGAGCCAACCGACACGATATGAAGCTTTTTAATACGTATTGCGTTTTCAGGAATCATGTCGTATATATCGGGGAACATGTCTGATATGTCGGGTAGATATATCAGGGGATATGTCGGCTACGTCGACTAATTTTTCAGTCTGAAAATTTTGCTGATTTTTTGCCTGATTTTTTTATTTTTTTGGTTATGTTTATCTAGTCAGGTTTGGATTTAAATACCTGATTGTCTTAATATTTCCTTCAAAAACAAAACCCGATCAGTTAGGGGAAATGGAAAAAAGATCGAAGATCACTCTTCTTTTCTCTCTCCTTCGACATCTCATCGATCTTTTTTCTGCGTTGTTCCTTCGACATCAATATCGAGCGATCTTCTCTCTTTATAACCGGCATCATCGGGCTCCTCTTTTTTCACCTCTTTCCTTCAACATCAACCCTAAGTATCATAAGTTGTTTATTTATTTATATGTTTAGACAATAGAATTTATTAAGTATGTTTAGATTTCATTTATGATATTTATATTACACATATGCACACCATCCGATATGACAATCCGATATTTTTTTCATGTCCCCCGACATATTCCTGATTTTCGCTATCTGACATGAATTTTAGCCGTCCGACATGAACCCGACATCCGACATTTAAAACTTTGCCTGCAGGTGATGATATACCCGATATTTTTGGAGGTGGTGATGCTCGATGGACATTGGATACACTGGGAGCGAGGGTCGAGGAGATTTAGATGGAGATGCAATCGCAGCACCAGTACTACTATGCGTCTCTACAGTAAGTGATGAGAGCTCTCCACCGATTTGATCCCAGTCTATCGCCACCACCAGTCTATGGAGACTACATGCCAGAGGCAGCTCGTGGATATGGCCATGAGCAGATGGAGAGAGACGACAACCACCAATGACGATGATGTTTTTTTTCTTTTTCTTTTCTAGGTCCAGGTATATTTTCATCTTTCTTTATTTTTTAGTTATTTCTTTTAGTTTTATTCTGGGCCTATATTTTCAGATGCATGATGAGATACACTGGCATGTACTAACTATTTGCACTCACATCATATTTGTTTAGTTAGTACTCATATGCATGATCATCTATCATATTGTATGTACATAGATTAGATTTGATAGATTTCTTAATTTTTTTTTTATTTGATTTTATCTTGAAATTTGTACTTTTTCTTTATTTTTTGGTTATTTTCATATATTGAAAAACAAAATAAAATTGTTTTCTTTCTTTTTATTTTTTTATGAAAAATTGAAAGTAAAATAAAAATTTCTCTTTCTTTATTTTCATTTTTTTAAGTAAAACTAAATTTTTTTTGAAACATGCCTACGTATATGCTTTTACATGAAATATTCATATAGGGTAATCTATTGATATATAGGCATGATTTTTATCATATTGGTTCACATATGTTTTCACATCTATCTATATTATATGTGCACGAAAAGTTTTACATATTTGATTGAAAAAACATGATGATTTATAATATTCTTCATATTAATTTTCACATCTTAGTATAATCTTATCATGTTTAGTCTTGTAAAAGTAAGAATAAAGGTTTTTATATGTTGTTCATAAAAGGTTAAGTTTACATCTTTATATTTACAGATTATAGCCAGAGAAACTTGAAAACTTAACTGATTTGGGGGACTTGGTTAAAATATAAAAGTGCTTTGCAACACTGATCTTAAATGCATTAGATTTTGTGTAAGAGTCGTCATAAGTTGATAGATAATTGGCACTTTGATGCCATTTCACAATTTTGAACTTCGAAGCCATAAAGTTTTACACAATACTTCTTTTTAATTTATTTAATTTATACTTTGTAACACCAAATTGCAAATTATCCATCTTAAAATTAAATTTTGTGGTATTAAATTGTCAAAAAATAAACTTTACGGCATCAAATTTGGAAAATGTGATAACTTTATTGCACCAAAGCACAAGCTAATCTAAACTTCTTATCCATGTCCAATTTTACTTGAGATGATCAAAACTGATAATCAATTTATCTTGATAAGTATAGTACACACAGATATTTTTTTTCATTATTTAATTCATCTCTAATAAACTGATATACACACAAAAGTCACTCAAATCACATTCCATACATGAACATGGATGTGTTTTGTTTATCACTTATATTCTTTGGTTAAACCCTGAAAAGTTAGACACATCAAAGACTGTCAAAAGATAGAGCTAGTAAAGAAATTACAGGTATTGCTCTATCAGTACATGGCTCATGTTTTTTTGCTTAGAGAACCAGCTTAGTTATCATATAAACCTTACCCTTAGCTTAAAATTAATTTAGAATAAGTATATGCTTGCAGTCGTAAGTTTTAAATTATCAAATCCATTTGCACCTCATTACCCATTATTTTCAGAGTAAATACCGGCCATTGGCAATATGTAGCAATCAAAAGACAGCACTAAAGAAGTTGAAACAAAATCCTTTTTTTTTCCCCCTTATATATAAAGAATGTGCCAAACAAAATCACATAGCAGTGAGAGCAATATTTGTTTCAGGACAAGTTCAATTGAATCAATCATTAATTCACGAATTACAATTGGCGGGGTTCAACCAGCAACAGAAGCAGTGGCAGCCCTACCTTGTACCCTACTAGATCTTGAAGAAATATCAAGAGACTTATTCGATCCCTTCTCTTTCTTCTTCATATTAATGTTCCTGTCATTTGCGTCATCGATTTCGATTTGCTGTTGCCTGCATTCTTCGCTACAAAAGGGAGCATCTCCTCTATACATGTAAATATCATCGCCGAGATGAATCGGGGTTTTGCAGAGGAAACAGGAGTCGAGAAAAAAACGTTGAGGCTTGTCGTCATCTGGAATTGACTCACAAAAGAAGAGAGATGATGTTTGCTTTGTGTTTGTACAGTCGTAGCGGTTTGAAGGAGGGAATATTGAAGGGTTGCCCATTTTGTTATTGCTTTTGTTTGGTAGGGAATTTTTTGGAGTGGATTTGATCTGAGAAGAGTTGGAGGTTGGAGGAGTCTATAAAGAAGGGAGGAGATGACTGATGAGATTTAAGGACAGGTGGCGATCATAGAGGCTACTGGTTAAGGTTAATGAGAGCTCAACAGGTGGCTTCAAACGCATGGGCAGAAGCCAGACCCCCCCTCGAGCCTGCGATATGTTTTTTAAGGAATTGTTAACAAAGCCCTTGTACTTTAAGGTTATTACGACAAAGTCCAAAAGGGGACAAATGCTGGGAACAGAAATTATTGTCTCTTACCCTTCTGGAAAATTTTATCAAACTTTTGTTCCGTTAACAAGAAGATTTTTTTTTTCCCCTTTTTTTTTACCGCCGATACTGGTCCCCAAGTTTCTTTCATGTTCTCAATTAGGAAATTAGTCTCCTAAATCTTTAGTTATTTTAAAATTAGTCCCCCAAAAATTCATATCTTGAAGGTAGTCCTGCAAATCTTTCAAATAGCTACTAACTAGAAGAAGTAGTTTCAAAAAATTTAAAAATTTTGCCTGATTAACTTCACAATATGATGATTTTTTGAACTAATTTCAAAATATAAGGATTTGAGGGACTAATTTAAAATTATGAGTGGAGGACTAATACGGAAAAACCTTAAAGAATGAAGTTCTTTAAAATTGATAGGAACGTTGTTTATCACTAATCCTTCAAAACTTTCCGGCTAAAACACTCAAATTAACAAATATACAGCTTCTCCAGATACATATGTAAGTAATATCGATTTGAGAAATGTAATGGAGAAAACAGCTTTTAATAAGTTATAGTTTCAATATAAAATTCATAGTCCGTATACCCGTAGATCCGTTACTCCTTTTTTGAATTTTTTCCAAAGTACAAGGGAACCTTGGGTAGGAAGAGTTACAAATAGAGTGACAATCTGAGTTGGAATTCTTGAGTCCTCTCTCGGACATTGTACTTCTCTTACCATCTAACTAAGAAAACCCCGAGTGTTGATCCCCATCTAATTATACTTTTCGAAAGAACCAAAAATCAATAAATTCAAAACAATATATTAGAAAATTTATGACAACTAATCAGGGGTGCATACAGTCCGAATACGGCTCGAATATGATACTTAGTATATATGTATCTGCTTACTAATCACAGATATGGATATGCATGCGGATATATAAGCAGATAAACATGCAGATACAAAACGGATATGAGAAAACTAGAAAATATTAGAAAAATATATAGTTGATATAATACAAGAGAATTCATTAATATGTTTGTTATATTTGAAAAGCTAAGACTAAATATATTGATCATTAAAATTAACCTCAAATTTATTAATATAAGGATTATAATTGTTGCCACAATATGATCAATATATATTCTAATATTTTGAATAAGGATCCGGGTACTTCACTACATAACCATATCGAAAACCATATCTTATTGGTTATAGATTTTTATAACCATGTCCGTATCCTAATGGATATAGATATGAGTATTCCCTTAGATACGGATATTTTTGTGCACCCTTACAAGTGATGTCTAAATATGCAATTAGCTTTCTAATGATTGATCCTAACAATCAAAAAACTCTACATCCCTTAAAAAATTAGAAAAAAAAGAAAAACAAATAAACAACAATTAGAAATTTATAAGTATTATTGGTAATGGCGGATATAGAAAACGGAATTAAGGACAATAACTGAAATGAAAATAAAAGGATCCTTGATGCAAGTTATGTCACTTCGACTTATATTATTCCCGGTTCGAACTAGACATGCACATATGCACCTATGTTTATACAATAACTAATTATCATGATCCCCTTGATAATTAATCGCGCTTTGTTAAATTGTTAACTGTGACGCTCTCACGGTTGCTCAGCACTCTTAACTCTCTGGTGTCTCCTCTCTCTCTCTTGTTAACTCGTCTGTCATTGCTTTGTTCTTTCACTTCTCCTAGTAAATAGTTAACTTAAATAGTAGTGCAACTTAATTAGGAGCAAAAGATTCTCTTGGAACTTGTGATTAGTCATTAGCGGACGCGTGGTAATTAATTAGGCTTTAAGAATCATCAAAGGGGACTAGGCCAATATATGTTCTTAGGGGGCGTAGCTATCATCAACCTTGATTTCTTGAAGAAGCTTTTGAAGCTAGGTAGCAAGCAGGGGTTGGTAATCAAGTTCCTACTCGTCAGATTGACACAAACCTAATCCAGAACTATAGAGTAGGACTACAATACTAATCACTAGACTACAAATTTCAAAGGTCTTTTCTCTTGAATTGCTATTAAAATTTGATGAGTCAATAGGGACTCCGCATTTTCGTTTCTAGCAGTACAAAAGTAGTTTGTGATATGTAGTATGGTCATCACTCCTCCTACTATCGTGTACGGATCAGACATATACAGAGATAAACTCACAGATAGTCAATCTATTTAACCAGCTGACTAATAAATATGTCACATAACAATAAATCACATAAGAATAAAGTGGGTTCACCGAATTAACTCTATTTGATCTGAAAGCAATCAAACTATTCTTTTTGAATCAAACATGAAATAAATAAATAAAAATCTCAAAAGACAATTATGTTCAGTGCGATTAGAGTGTTCAGTGCAAATTTAGTATTGCAACAAGCACTATATATATTCACTTTACAAGGTAGAGTTTTTGCTCATGTAATCGGTCCGTGATTTATTCTTTTGCTTTTTCTTCAAATCTTAGATGACGTAATCAAGATATTACTCTCCGAAGTAAAGGTATTATCGTAAAAGAGCTTTTTCCTAATAAATTTACAGGTCTGTATGTAACTAAAGAATATATGCTTTAAAAAACCTTGATATCCTTGTTAATTCGGTTATCTACAGGAATAAATCATACATGGAATAAGGAGGGAAAAAGTTTGAACTCAAACTACATCAAACATTTTCTTGATCATAATAATTTAGGAGGATTAGTTTATACTCAAACATTAGTTAAATGCAGTTATCTACAGAAATAGGTTTCTGGTGAACCTAATTTACAAGAAATCGTATAGAAAAAAACGTCTATATAAGAGATCAGAATCTCTAACATCCCACTAATTATGAATCTTGTAAAAAAGAAAGTATAATCTTGGGTCCGACTTTACGGTTATACCTTGCAATTTTTATCCGATAAAAGTAGCAAAATTTTCATTTTATTTTTCAAAAATATACAAATACTATTCCCACAATTCATAAGTACATGCCTGAACTTGCAACCATGGAGATGAAGGTATTAGCCAATAATTCCACTCGATTTTAGCATGGCAAGTAATTTTGATTGGTTTCTAGTAATAGAGAACAGCCAAGAGCTTCGCCCTATAACCTTTAAATGAACAACTCTCAAATTTCAACAAGCAACAGTTGCAGTAGTCTTCAATTCCCTTACTTGAA
The DNA here is from genome assembly GCA_037177215.1 of Asparagus racemosus. Classification (NCBI taxonomy): domain Eukaryota; kingdom Viridiplantae; phylum Streptophyta; class Magnoliopsida; order Asparagales; family Asparagaceae; genus Asparagus; species Asparagus racemosus. The sequence continues at coordinate 13,268,468 of JBAKGM010000200.1, read as the reverse complement.
TTGCATTAGATTTATCAGATTTCTTTTCTTTGGCCTTCATTATTGACACCACTGCTTTCTCCATCTTCTTCCTCTCGCTGCCTTCATCGATCTCGATCTGTTGCTGCCTGCACTCCTCGCTACAAAATGGCGTGTCTCCTCTGTACATATAGATATCACATCCATCACCAATATTTTTCTTACAAAGATAACATGAATCAAGAAAATAGAGAGACATTCTTGTAATTGCATAGTTCGAGCAAGAGAAAGAAGATATGGATTCGAAGGAGGAAGAAGAAGCGTGAATGTTCTCCATGAGGTAGTGTCTTTTTTTTTATTTGTTATTTTGGGAGAAAGAGGAAGAAGTTTATAAAGAGATGGATGCAGCCTAACGTATCAATAATTTGTGACTGTAGTAGATTTGTTATGTTGCGCAATACAGTGACATATTTTGTGCTCTTAGTAGTGAAAGGGAGTTAAAGATGCTTGTGTAGTTAATTAGAGAATCTAGATTATTGGTTTAAGAATAATAGTAATAATAATAGATGGGGGACCATAAGTTTTGTGGTTGCCGACCCCCATAAATCTCCAATTTTTAACGGAACCATAACAAATCTTCACATGCTTACCAACATTTCACCATCCTCTGACATAAGACTAACATGCTTTGATACTATTTTATTAATGTTAATGTACTTCTAATTATAGAATACCATAGATATTACAATAAGAATTAACATGAAACAATATGAATTTATTTTCAATATAAATGGGTGTTGATATTTTAGCCTTTTTAAAGATTTATCTGATCTGTTATTATTTTCCAAACTGTTAAAAGTAGTAAAGCTAAACAGTCTAGTCTAATTCTAATACTTGCATTTGCTGATGCAATGGCCATTGGAAATATATTGTCCCTAGCAATGCACACACCCTTGACGAAGTGAAAGGAGTCAGAGTTTTGCTTAATAACAACTAGTTATCTGCACGCGATTCATATAGTAAACTTATGTGTAAAAGAATATTTTTAACATCTTAACAATCAATACTGATATAAATAGATTTTTAAAAAAGTTATCGTCGAAAGTGATATAAAGTATCTTACTTTTAGAAAATATGGAGAGTAAAGAGAGTTATCAAATATCGGATGGTAGTTAGGATGTTATTAGATCTTTTCACTTTTGTTATTCTAATTAGTTTCAGGTTTGGCTCCTCTCCACTATCAAAAAACTAGTGGAGGAATCACTAGGATCACTACTCTTATAATTATTGATTATGCATTTGATAGTTAAGCTTTTTTCTTGAGTGCAAATTAGAAATGAGTGCAATTCATGAGATAATGATGAGTGGTAGATTTAGAAAAAATCTCAACCGCCCAATAGATGATCAATGGTCGTTATCAAAAGTAGTGGTCTCTCAGTTACTTTTTTAAAGTGCACAGGATCCAAATCCGTTAGTTTCAATGTACAATAAATTGTTGAGAACAAATGTAGAATTTTTTTGAAATCTTAACACACATAGGGGTAAAACGCAAAGTGTGGCTTTTTTTTAAATAATAGTAACAGATAATACATGTTTCTTTTGTAATTTGAACTTTCTCTTCACGGATAGAGCTTCGTTCTAATGTATTTGGAGTGGTTTACTTTTCGATACTCTTCACTAGTCATTAATTATAAAGTAAAATATAAAACTACAAGTTTTTACTAGAGAAAAGTAAAAGAAAGATTAATTTTGATGATCAAGATATCCTATCTTATCTTTTTAGATATAAAGAATATATTAATAAACTCTCTTGTACCATATGAAATCTAAATATTTTTTTCAATATTATTTAGTTTTCTTATATTTGTTCTGTATCTGCATGTATATTCGTTTATATTTCCGTATGCACATCCATATCCATATCTAATTTTAGTGAATATGTATATGAATTTTCCTTAATGAGACATATTTATATCAGTATCTGTAACTGATATGTGAATACAAATATGACAAGTATCATATCCAAGCCGTATTCAGACTGCAGGCACCGCCTATTCAACATGTCATCAAGGTAGGCTGTCTAAAAAACCCGTCGGCCTAGGCCTGGCCCGGCTGGGCCTTGCCTGGGCCCTACCCGGGTATGGCCCGGAAATCCTGGGCCAGACCGGGCTACGAGCCCAGACACGGGCCGGCTCGCTGGCGCCCGGCCGGGGCCCGGCTCGACCCGAAACAGTGTCGGCCAGGCTACAACGGTCACCCCAGGTGACCGTTGAGAAAATGCCGAGCCAGCCTGGCCCAGCCACAACAGCCAAAATGGCCGTTTTGACCGTTTTGCCCCTAAAACGGTCAAAAAACGGCTATTTGATGAGGGTGTTTTGGTCATTTGTCTAGAGGGCTGCCTCCATAAATAGAGGGGGGTTTTCATTCATTTTTCTCACATCAAAACCCATCTACTTCTCTCTAATACTCTCTTATACATTCTTATACTCTCTAATTCGCCAATCAAATGGCTTCTGGAGCTGAATCGTCTGATCATGAAGTCTTTGAATGAGTCCTCCTACTACAGCTTCTCAGTCTTGTTCTACGCCTTCTACCGGTGCTAATCCCAATCCGATGGAGACTATTCTACACCAAGAGCTCCTAAAAGGCCGAGATCTGATGTGTGGAATTTATTCGAAAAGATAAACGTGATCAAGGATGAACACTGTAGGATCATCTCCCAGAATGCTAAATGTGCATTGTGCGGTAAGATTTTCCAGGCTCATCATAAGAGCGGCACCAACTACCTCAAACGTCATTTAAATAAACACAACAAAGGCCAGGCGCCTCAAGGTGATATCAGAAAAACTATGATATCCTAATCCTCATCTTCTGGTAGTCTTAGGAGTTAGAATTATGACGCTGCCCGAGCCAGAAAATACGTCATCAGGTTTATCATTCTTAAAAATCTTCATTTTAGATTAGTAGAAGACTATGAATTCGAAGATTTATTTAGAGATTGTTTTTAACCTATATTTAAAAAAATTTCTCGTTAAACTTGCCAACGTGATATGTTAAAATATTATCAGGAGGAACAAGAAAAAATAATTTTTTATTTTCAAAGTTTAAACTGTAAGTTTTCTTTAACTTCTTATATTTGAACATCTAGAGCACAAACTAGTTATTTATGTATCACAGCACATTGGATTGACGAAAATTGGTAAATATTTAAAAGAGTTATTTCTTTTATTGTAATTGAAGAGTCACACACTGGTATTAATGTTGCAAATTTAATAATTGAAGAGCTTTTAAGATTAGAAATTTCAGAAA
>JBAKGM010000200.1:13244945-13255518 GCA_037177215.1 Asparagus racemosus | reverse complement strand
CCCCCCCCCCCCCCCCCCCCCCCCCCCCCCCCCCCCCCCCCCCCCCCCCCCCCCCCCCCCCCCCAACTTCACCTAAAAAAAAATATGTACTACATAAATAAAATCAACAGCTTGTGTGGATGCTATCAACAAGTATTCCAACATATATGAAATATTCACATCCAAAAAAAAAAAAACAAAATATGGTTAAAAGGCACATCCGGTGGATAGGTCTCCTTAACTATTGCCAGTAGTGGATAGACCCTATGCAATTCTATTGTTGCAAATGTATCCCCGAGTAAACGTCTTTTTTTTAACTCTTAGAGAGTCTATTTATCAAAAGAATAATAATTTTCTCTTTTAGCGAAGACAAAAGAATTTAAATAATTCACTCAGAAATGTTTACTTGCAACTAGAACTATAGAGGGTCTATTCATAATTAGACAATTAAGCTAGGCCCCTATCCACGGTGGGACATGATTTATGTTATTACAGCTTCCAAGTGTCTTTGTTTGACGGAAAAAAAAATGGGGATAAAAAAGGAAGAAAGAAAGAGAGGAACAAATACATTTGGCATTATGAAAAAAAAATCAAGGTGATTTGATGCTAGCTAGGGTGGAAGACAAGATTGCTTTCTAGAAAGGACTTCAATTGTTTGAACAAAAAATGAGTACAAGACAATTAGGTTGTGAGAATTCGGCAAACTAGAGATAGGTCAGCTCTACTGTAGAGCATGGCGGGCTTGCTTTGGATTCTTTTGCTTTACGCACCTAATGCAATGTTTAGTGTCCATAAAAATCAAATTATATGTAAATAAAATGTGCTACCTGACTCAAATTGATCAATAATTCTAAAGGGGTCGAGCTCAATTCACATGAAAACGTGATAATTGGACTTTTCCAAACTTTGTTGTTGTATTTTCTAGAAAGGTAATGATAATTCTCGAGACTTCTGTGAAGGAGACTATAATCTTTAATTAGCAAAGTAGAGTCGTGGCTATTAGCACACGGACAGATAGAATGAAGCTATTTATTTATGGGGGTAAATTTCACAAAAACTCTCAATACTTTGGGGTGTGTCCCGCGAGGCTCTCTGAACTTCATTTTTATTCCAATGGACCCTACTACTTTCAAATTTTACCAATGATCTCTTAACATTGTTAATGGATCAATAAGTTACACAATCAAAGTTAAGGGGTTTTTGTGCAAAACCCCAAAAGTGAAGGGGGCTTGTGAAGAATTCCCTATTTATGATAGCCACCCTTCCCTTTTGCATCTTGACGAACACGCTTTGAATTGTATTGGTATGCAAAAATTAGGAACAATAACTGTCGTTGGGAAAACGAACATTAGAAAACGTTGCGTTCAAATTGACCACAAATCATTTTCCGTAAACTGATGCATTTTTCCGATTACAGCCACAAAATTAATGTGGTTCTGGGGAAAAAACTGACAATGTAGCTGTAAATACCATTTAGTAAATTAAAATTGGGTGGAAACCAGCTAAATAATAATTAAATAGTTCGTTCATTGTTCATCAAACTAGTTCAATTATATTTGAGTCATTAGACAATTTAAAAATAAACAAATAGTTTTAGCCGTCAGTTCATAAACAAATAGAATTTAACTAGATAAATAATTGATTTGTTTAATTATCAAACATTCTTTTATAGTTTTATTCCATACAGTTTGTATTATTACATGCATCATATTATATTATTGACCCATTTACATTGCGTAAATTAAGTCTTATGCTAATTTGACAAACTTAGAGAGCCATAAATCAGTTTTTAAATAAAAAATTAACCAAATAAAAATCTCTTTTTAATTGCGTAGAATTTTATTCATAAACTATAAATTATTTATTAAACAAATAAACTATAATATTTGATAAATATTAGTGAAAATTCGGAAAGTAAGCATGATAAAGCAACATAGAAAATTTCAAATGAATACAAATATGAAGATTGCATATTTGATTCGACTAGCAGCGCTTTTCACAAACTCACAAGCTTTACAATCTGGAAAAAAAAAGAAGAAAAAAAAAAAGATGTTTTAGGGGCTGTTTGGTTAGCTAAAAATATATGGCAAATGGTGGAAAACTATCACATGGAAATCTCCAAAAATGTTTCCACGTGCTGAGTAACTTTATAGAAAATGCATGAAATGTCATGAAAACATGAAAAATCTATTTCCAAGCTTTTGTTGGAAACCTATTATTAACTATTAATTGAGGCATTGAAGCAGGTTATGACGAGAGTCTTTTTCAGTTTTGATTTCCTCTTTTTTTTTTTTTTTTTTTTTTTTGTAAGTTTAGGAATCAAATAATGAATTGTCATGAAAATTGTTTTCCACCCTTGATTTTAGGCGAAACTAACACGAAAATTAGATTTTCAAGAAATCACTCAAAAAGGCATGAAAACTGGTTTTCAGCATGAAAACCTATTTCCTCTAATTTATAGAAACCAACCCCTGTTGTATTCACAAGAAAGTGCGGAGAAGATACTCAAATTAATCGCAGAGGGTATAAGCAATTAGAAATAAGTTATTATTGTATAAATTTATCCATTCATGTCTAATATAAAGTTGAAAAACATCAATAACAACTTAAAACTCAAAAGCGTACTTGAGTTTTTTTTCCTCCCCCTCCTCTCTCCTGCTTGATTTAGCCCAAGTCAACTTCTCTATAGGATTAGGATTCTTAATAGTAACTAACAAATGCACATCATTCATAGGGGTGGGCACCGGGCCAGGTAGGCCCGCGAGCTCGGCTTGCTTTTAGGCTCAGCTCGATCTGGCCCGGCGCGGAACGGGTCCAACTCAGCCCGCTACAGTAGTGGGCCATTGAAGCCGACTGGGTTAGCCTTTGTAATAAACGGGACAGGTCCAACTCGGTCTGCCGAACCCAGCAAACGGGCTTGACCCGTCCCGTTGGCTCGCTTACCCTAAAAAATATTATCAATTAGGATAAATTACACTATATTCCCATGAACTTTTAGTTGCATTTAAACCCCATGTACTTCAAATTCACACTAAACCCCCAAAAACTTTTGTAGAAACACACAACGTATTTTAAGTAAATTATATTAGACACAATTGACTGTTGCGCATGTAGAGATATGTGTTTGCTCGAAGGATTGGTTAGACGCAAAAGGACGACTATAAGGAGGACGCCCGGCTTTCTTTGAGGAGGAAGACGAAGAGAACACAGAAAATTAAACTCTATTACAAGTTGGCGTATTTTCTCTGTTTTTATTTGCTTAAAGTTTGTTATAATTTATTTCTATATTTTTAAAATACTGGAATAATTAGTTGCCGCCCGTGGAGTAGGACTTGCTTCGAACCACATAAAATCTCTGTGTTTGCAATGTTTCTCTCTATCATTCTACACAAATATATAGTTTTACTTAATAAAATTATTTTTTATTTCTATAATGGTTGTATTGTTAGTTAATTACATAAACTTTTTAAGTGTTAAACAATGCTTATTTAAAAAACTAAAAACTATTTACAAAATTTTAAAAAATAAAATACGATGGGTTGAGCGGGCCGGCACTTGTCACCACCCACCCCGCTTAATCTTGTCCCGCGAGCGGGCTGGACCGAGGTCTAAACCCGCAAACAAGCGATACAACACGACACGCTTGTCTTGCGGTGGGTCATGGACCGTCTCGGCCCGCCGCCGGGCCTGTGTAGGCTGGGCCACGGGACGACCCAGCTCATCCCGTTGCCCACCCCTAAATTCATTCATGTGATGGCAAGTTACATTATCAGAAGAACGCAATGTTGCCGGTTCCTTGTACCTAAATTAAAACATACACGGTATACTTACCCCTAAAAACAGAAGAAATAAACCAACAAGGTATCTACTTCCCTATGAAATCTAAAAAGTCAATAATAAATCTACCAACTGGCCAATTAATATTTGGTAGTAAATCTCAACATATAAGTTTTCTCACAGCCAAGCAAAATTAGGTGAAAAAGCCAAAAAGGAAGGTACAGAGAGCGGTTGACGGGCAAGGGCTGAATGAATCTTCAACCCAAAGGAGAAAAAATAATAAAAATAATAATAAAGGATAAATTACAGATAACCCCTTCACATATACATTCAATAGTGCATCTCAACCCTCCACCCGTGTTTAACACCTAACAGAAACTCTGAATTCATAAACAGGATGGGGTTATTGCAATTTACCCAATAATCCAAATTAAGAATAAAATTATGAGAAGCAGAGAATCAATCCCCTCAAATTTCTCCAATACACAAAACAAAACGCCAGCCTCCTCGTCATTCACTCATCTCCTCCCCCCACACGTCAAAAATTAATTATCGAAATTCCAATATTACTAATTACCAATTAATAATTCAGCAAATCCGCAACTAAATCCAAGCAAATAAAAAATAAAAAATATATAGAATCCCCAATTAAAGCAAGTGAATTGTTAACAATTTAAGCCACAGCCACGACCAAAATGGTTGGCAATGGGCAAAGCTTTCCTTGTGAAAAGCCCAACTCACCTCTCTCTCACCCTTCTCTCTCTTTGTGAATCGCGAGAATAATAAGAAGAAAAGCCGTCGGCTTTGGACTCATTCGTTCGTTTCGAGCGCTTCTCTCTCTCTCGCTCTCTTGCTCCGCTCTCCTTTTTTTTTTTTTTGTTGGGGAGAACAAAAACAAGCTCTCGCCGCTTCTTCCTCCTTTATTCTCCTCCTCTCCCACTGAAGAATCCGCCAACTTTGCTTCCTCTGTTTTCTCAATGGCTGTTCAAGCCCAATACCCATCAAATCTTCTTCTCTTTAACAGGTATCGCCTCTCTCTTCAGTTTCCCTTAATGGGTCTCTGCAATCCTCCACACTGTCGCTAACGTTGGGTCTCTGATTGCAGAAGTGGTGAGCAAGAGAAGAAGGAGATGGACTACTCTCAACAGCCATCTGGGTTTTTTGAGCGAGCCCCTCTGTTCTTCGCCAATGGCGGTGAGTTTAATGATCACGGGGTTTCTCTCCGATTACTTCTCTGATTTCTTGCACGTGGGTTTGTTTTGATATTGGTTTCGATTACTATTGCAGCGAATGGAAATCAGAGGAAGAGAACGAGAGAGTCCTCTGCATCTACCTCCGCCTTCCAAATGCTACCCAATCCTCAAATCCAAATGAACCTCTACTCTCCCTCGATTCAATCTCCGGCTCTTATAAACCTCGCTCAATTGCAAAACCAAACTCATCCTCCTCCTCCTCCTCCCCCTTCTCTAGTTTCAACTGGCTTAAAGTTGTCCTTTGAAGACAACCACCAATCCCAGAATCGGTCCCAATCCCAACCCAATCCCTTCGTTCAACAGGACCTCGCCTCTCTAATCAACCATCAAAGAGACGAAATCGAGCACTATCTCGTTACCCAGGTACCCAGATTCTCCCTCCTCACGCTTCTTTCACCCTCCACTTCTTCTTTCTTAAATTTAACGGAGAATACCGTTACTCTCGCAGGGAGAGCAGCTGAGGCGCACGTTAGCGGAGAGAACTAGCAGACACTACCGTGCGCTGCTCGCCGCAGCGGAGGAGACCGCCGCCCGGCGGTTAACAGAAAAGGACATGGAGCTAAACCGGGCACTTCAAAAAACCGCCGAGCTAGAGGAAAGGATCGCCCGCCTTCGAAACGAGTCGCTGACGTGGCAATCCAAGGCAATCACGGACCAAGCAACGGCCTCCTCTCTCCACGCTCAGATTGAACAGGCGACGGCGATGGCCTGCAACAAGGCGGAGGAATGCGGCGATTCGTGGGCCGAGGATTGCGAGTCGGCCCACGTCGACCCGGGCCGGGTCGAGGATCGAGGGAGGGCGTGCCGGGTCTGTGGCGTTTCAGGCGTTTCGGTGGTGCTGCTACCGTGTCGGCACTTGTGCCTTTGCTCCGCGTGCGACGCTGCCGCTGGGAATTCTGACGCCGCTTGCTGTCCTGTCTGCCACGCTGTCACCACTGGCAGCGTTCAAGTTTTCCTCTCTTAATAATTCATAATAAATAATAATGAAAAAAAAGAAAAGAAACCAGTTCTGTTCAGATGTCTTTTTTTTTTCAAAAAGAAAAAAGAAATTCAATTTATATGTTAAATTGTAATGCTTTTGTTTGCGGTGTAGGTATGCATTTCACTCGCGTGGGTATTAGCGTTACCGTCCATAAGCTAACGGTTATTTTCTGACGATTTTGTTTTTTACATATTAGTCCCAGGCATCTTATAAATTTTTTAAACAGTATCTCAACCGATTAAAATAGCTATTAATAATCTCTCATCTCTTATAAGCGGTCGCGAAGCTAGTACTTAGAATCATGCAAATATAAAACTTCCACGCCTAATAACATTTTTAAATAAAAGCAACAAATTTTAATCCACCGTGGATGATGTGGACGGCTGAGAGGTTCCAAGATGATTCCCATTGCCTTGTTCGATTCAGGGCTGAATTATCATAAAAATAAAATAAAACAAGAGTAATTAATTTAAAAATATTAACTATTAAAGATTTAAGGGACTATTATTGAAAAAGCCTTTTCTTTTTCTTATTTTTTCCCCACCATTTTCTAGCTTGTACTTACGTTCGGTGCACCAGATGAACAGTGGCAGCGTAGCAGGACAAGTCCGACGCACCATGCACGCGACTCCGTTGTAGGGCACACCGTAACGCGCGTACATCACACGCCACGGTGTGCTGTGCTGCGGGTAGTTGTTAAAACGGGGATGAGTACAGATCTGGACCGTTGAAATCGTGATGAGTGAGGGGCGAAGTTTGGTGTTTTCTCCCGCGATTTACCGCACCGGGGTTGGGCTGGCCGCTTGGAGTTACCGCTATTAATTGCGCGCCACGCTTGCACGTGATTTGGTTCGGTTTGATGGGCATGGGGACGTGATTCATGAACATATAAGCAGTTTACGAGTTTAACTATGAGTAAATTACACTAAACTCCTATGAATTTTCAGCATCTTATAGTAAAGCCCTTTAATTTTCAAACTCACACTGAATTCCCAATAATTTTTGCTGAAATCCCCCAACATCTTTTGTATTAAATTACAGTAAAACCCCCCCAAAATGACTTTTTAATGTTGTTTTTTCTTTTTTTTTTGGTTCGAATATATAGAGATTATTTGCGCAATAGTGGAAACTTATTGAGGGTTTTATGCAATTAAAAAAGTTATTGAATTTTATTGCGATTTTGAAATTTTTTTGGGGTTTACTGTAAAACGCTAAAATTCTTTGGTGAGAATATGTGGATAATTTGAAGGAAGAATTTGGAGCGTGCACAATTTGTCAAAGTTTGAGCGAGAATTTGCTATAATGTTGTGAAGGAAAGAATTCTGAGTTTGGAGGGAAGGATTCGAATATCTTGATTTGGAGATATTTTAATTTTTGGGGTAAAGATTAAAGAGGGATAAGAATTAATTTGGAGATATTTTAATTTCTTTGGAGCGCAGATTAAAAGTGGAAGAATATGAGGACAGCTATGGAAGAAATTGGAGCGGTCCCTATTTGTTGAAGTTGAACCAGAATTTTAAAGAAAGTTGCAAAGAAAAGAATTCTGCATTTTGAAGAAATGATTCTGAGGGAGAATGTATACATAAAGGAAATAAAAGTTTTAGAAATTAGATTGAGACAGGATATACATAGACAAAAATCAAAGGATCTTTTATCGGTGGAAGAGATGGAGGCCTTTGGATTACTTGATGAGAATCTAAAAGCATGTTATGAAACTTAAAGTTTATCTTCTAATCTATGAACTTATGTGGACTGAGCCACTCAATTATATGGAGCAGTCCCTATAAACCCATGGGTTTCATGTTACTGGTATTTTTTTTTAATAGAAAAATCCCTTCTCTCTGTGCTCGTTAGTCGTTCTATTGTTCCTCTCCTCACAATTCCGTAATTGAGGGGATAGTTTCTGCCTTTTGAATCCCAACAATTTTGTAGACAAATTCATAGACTTTATTTATTATTTGACTAAATTTGTTTCAATCCCACTATTTTAGTGGAAAATATTCTATCTTATAATATAATTTTTGTTACTATCTTCATAAAACAGTTCTCGATTTACGCTACATTATGATTGTATCATGTAACAATGTAACTAAACATCAATAACCAATTTCACAGTACATATATGAAACTTGAATACCCAAGTGTGTAAAGATATAACCCGAGTGGGTAGCTCAGTTAGTTGGCATCCTGAGATCCTGATGGGGAACGGTCCATAGCGAGAGTCCCGTGTTTAAATTCCCCTTCAGGTAATTAATCTCCCCTCGAGTCAGCATCTACGCAGCGTCTGCTGCCTAGCGCGAGTAAAGGGTAGTCCCATCCAGTAGAGTGGGAACAACTCTAAACGGGAGACAAATCCAAACGGGAGTTTTAGTTTTGTTTTTGAAGAAAAAAAGATGGGGCATCACACAGGGCCCAGAATATCAACTTGAGACGGGATTTTCCTCTCAAAAAAATTCAGACCAGAGTGTTTGCTGCGATAAAACTTGAGTGGACGTGTATAGATCCATAATAAAGTTTTTTTTTTTTTACTCTTTTGCACCTTAAATTCTTAAATTTCCAATTTGATAATCTAAATAAGGATTTTACTTGATAAAGCTTCTGCTCTTAAATTTGTCCTTGACGAAGAATGGGCGTTAGTAGCCGTGTTGAGAAAGTTATGAAGCTTTTTACTGATTTTGAAGTTGGTGTCGGTTCGGACACAGAGCTATCAAATGCCGGTGTTATCCATCGATAAGGTCAAGCAATTAGAAAAAGATATACGCAATCATTTTCTTTTTCCATTTTTTTTTATTTGTGTTGATTTTTACGAGTGTTTTTTTTTTTCTTGGAATATTTGCTGAATAAGTTAACAATGCTTATAGGATAAATTGTACAGAAAATTCTTTGAACTTCCAAAATCATATTAGATGCCTATGAGCTATAAGAAAATTTCATAAGAATGACGTTAAGGAGATGAGTAATACGTTTTAATTATGGCAAATCAAACTTTTCGATTGAAATTTTGAACGGAGAACGTTCATGTGAATGAGACATAATTATTAAATCATATTTTTAGACCTTTTTACGTTACACATTAATTTACGATGGTCTTGTAAGTTGTAAGTATACATTAAAAGATAAGATAATAAATAAGGGGTAGGGTTACAATACGTCACACCTGTAAAAATACATCTTTGCCCATCTATTTTGTAAATGCAAACTGTTAATTGTAATCTACGTGTAATAAAATGTATGTGGATCAAAAATCATGTGGTTTGAAATTTTCTATCCTATAAATCAAGCAACTCAAAATAAATGACATTTTGGACCATTACAGACCATTCATTTCTATGTCATTAGATCATTTTGGACCTTTACAGACTATTTGTTTCTATGTCATTAGATGTATAAACTAGAAACATCTAATCTAAGTGAGTTTTGATCTTTATGAAATTTTAAATGCGTAGATTATAATGAACGGTTTGGAGCGTTAATATCCATGGTTAGACATGTATTTTCACAAGTGTTTGTAACTAACTTAGTTACACCCTAGGTGTATTGTAACAGTACCAATAATAAGTATATCAGAGGGATATTAGAGGTTGCCCGTATCGAGGATAAAATGAAAGGGACAGCTGCAGTAGTTTCATCATGCACAACAGAGATCTCTTTGTGTACTAGTTAGGGAAAATAATAATTTTATAGTTAATATGGCAAAGAAATCCAAAGGTAGACCTAAAAGGAATTGATTGAAAAAAATTAAGAAGAATATAAGTGTTAAATATTGTATATAAATTAAGAAGAATATAACTGTTAAATATCGTATATAGAGTACTCTTGTTTAGTTCCACATTGGGTAGAGTAGTAGAACAATCCTATTCATATTGTATATAGAATACTCTTGTTTAGTCCCGTATTGAGCAGAGTACAACAACAACAACAAAATCCACCAAGCCTTTATCCCAAATGTTTAGGGTCGGCTACATGAATACTATGTTTCTATTCCACTCTGTTGTGGGTCATCTCATCCGTTAAGTTAGTCCTAATCATATCCTTCTTAATTATTTCTAACCAAGTCATCTTAGGTGTACCTCTAGATCTCCTAGCTCCATCAAATATTATCTCATCACTTCTCCTAACATGTATAGGACAGAGTAGTAGAAGAATAATGATAGCTAATTTAACAGGGGAAATGACCCAAAATAAAATTGGATGGAAGAATAAGAGTCATGTAGCAGATCCCAAAAATTTTGGATAAAGGCTTAGCGCCCCCCCCCCCCCCCCCTTTTTTTTCGGATGCGAGGGAAACTTGGTAATGTAGGAGGATCCCTGAGCCAAGGCCCGAGTTTGAGCTCCCCACCCTTACCATTAAACCTCGGGGAGGTCGTGGGCGGGTGGGGTGATAAAAAAAATTAGTCGTTGTTGCTGTTGTTACTTGACACGTTAACATTGTTTATGAGATTTTCCATTTGTTTAGAGAATTTTGGTATATGATTCCGAAAGTTCAAAAGGACTATCCCCCAAAGCTTTTGACTCGCCCTTTCTTAAACATTTAAAGGTATATAGTAAAAGTTGAACTAAGCAATAAACACAGGCAATTTGC
>JBAKGM010000200.1:13211423-13238349 GCA_037177215.1 Asparagus racemosus | reverse complement strand
TATATATGAAAAAGTTAAGCAACCCTATTCACACGCCCGCCCTCCAGGCTTGCATCTAGATCCTGACAATAATAAAATAACTTAGAAAACCACAATAATAGATAATCTATAACAAAGATATTTGCTCCATGTTATCCAATGGCTTGTCTCAAATGGATCTTAGTAGCTAATTGACAAAGATAGAGGAGCAAAATTTGGAAATTTCCAATATACAAAAAGTAGAGCATATTGACAGAGATAATAACTATTTTGTCTGCTAAATCATTCACAACAGGAAACTAATTCCTTTCCCTCTATTGCTATCTTCTTCTTTAGGGAACTCATTTGAAATGTTCTTGATTTGGCATTTACTTATTCAAACAAAATGTAATTATAATGGGAAACAAATACAGGAGTCCAATTCAGATAAACTGAAATGGCGTTCATCTATAGGACAATGAAATAAATTTTTCCCCCCTGTCATAATGCCAAAGTAGGAGTGTATAGAGTAATCTCAATAATAAAAAAAATATCTTTTTACTTGTAAGTGTTGTAAATTGAGATCACATCTTTTGCAAATAATCCAATTATCGTACGTGCAATTTAAACTGTGAAAGAGAAGTAAAGCAACCGCTCTCAATATTTTTAATAGGAAATGCCATTAATTCCAGTACATAATCTTATCTAATAGACATCGTTGAAGAATCATGTGGAGCTTGCTTGTCCCTGTTGTAAGCGGAGAAAAAGAAAAATGAAGGACATTGGTTAGTCCCCATGCATCTTCCATGTCCTTGCAATAATGTCACCATCTGAATCATCATGTTCCGGTCCACAGTAGGGTACTGCTAGCTATAATGGAAAACTGAGAAAAGTAAGACGAAAGCTTTCAGTTCTTGTATTCCCACTAAAATCATATCTCAGCAGCCGGTACTCACTCACCACTGCCCCTCGCTTGCCTCGCTGTTGTCCTTTAGACGGTGAAGAATTATGAAGTGCAATATGCACAGGGATTACTCCGCTGTTATCTCATTTAGCAAAATGAGTTATTAAAAAGAAAAATAGCCAGGTCTATCCTTTTTGATACGGATAGAGGATGGGTATCATTATTAATCTATTTTCTAAAGTTGCCACTTCATATCTATTTTTTCATATATACGAGAATGATGGATATGACGTTTCAAATCTCATTTAACAAAAAAATCTACCAATGTATAAGAGTAATAATATCGACATCTTCCAATGTAACTTGCATGACAAACCTCATCAACAATTAGTCAGTCTTTTGATACTCATTTTGCAAAAAAGAGCTGTTAATTTGTATCCAACTATTCCTATATATATCATAACTAATACAATTTGTAAACATTTCGGTTTACATGGATCTTTGGTCCTTATGAAAAGTTTTCTAACCTTAAAAATTGTTTGGAATGGCGGAATAAAAATGGAAGTGAACATCTTCTTTTCGTTAATTTATGGATACTGAGGTTTCCGCCAAGTTTTCCTAAAATGGTTTTTGTGATTTAATATCACATCAAAAATCATTTAAGCTAAAAGTTTTAATCAATTGGTTATTGACTACTAATGCATCAACTAACCTAATTCTGAAGTTGTCCCATCAAGCTCTGAATGGTAACAATCAGAAGAAAAGTGAAGATTTTACTCTTTATATTTTTAAACCGCATCTAAATTGAATGGAGTTGGCCCATCCCTCAATATCCGCTCACCTAAAAGATCCAACCACAACATCATCTCTCATGTGACCGACTTTAAAAAAATATGTACCATGACCGCCCCTTTTTAATTTTGTCATAGAAACCGATGCATGTAGGATGGGAACAACTAGGCCAACCAAAGAAAATTAGGGTTCAGAGGGAAATATTTAGACCAAATCAAAGGCATCTTGATGCAGAGGGAGTGGGGAGGTGGCTGGCCTATTTTAATGTGGTCTGGACTTTGTTGATAGGATGGTGCGGTGTCAATGAGTCAATTCAAGCCACCCCTCCACTTCAAAACACCATTAACAAACAAAAGCAAAAAAAATCCAATAGGAGTCCTCTTATCTATAGAATCAATAGAGAGAGAGAGAGAAATATAACCCGACCCATTATTAATTTTAAATTAGCACAGTCAATATTAATAAAGTTATACAATCAATGTATATCAGTGCAAACAATTAAAATATAAACGCAATCGGAATACAGTAAATGGTCAACTTGTAATCATTAGTATATATTGTTCCATTCTCTACCGAAGTGATTTCCTAGAGAGGACTCCCTATGACACTTTATTTCCAAGCACAAGCCATCAAAGTGTTGTGGTAGTAGTACAAACAATACGAAGACCAACGCAAAGATGTTGTCAGGATTTCTTTCCTTTGCCTCCACGCTGCCTCGGCTCTAGTTGGCCTCTCCCTCTTGATGCTATCATGCTCTTGCCCTTGGCTTTGCACACATCCCCACTTGCTCTGCTCACTCATCCACTCACCTACCCCTTTTCATTTTGTTTTGGGGGAGTGTTATGAGGAGAGCATCTCATCTCTCCTTTTGTTTCCTCTTGGATGTGTCATTAAATTTAGATAACTTTGTGTGTTGTTCTCTTTTCATTATCATTATCATTATCATTTTTTAGTAGGTTTAGCTAAGATAGAGAGGGATTCTAAACTCACAATCACATGTCTAAAACTTCTTTTGATGATTTTATAGTAGAGAGTATGGAGTGGTGAAATATCCTCTACCCTTGGATATGGGCCTACATTTTGATTGCATGGTCAAGCTAGGTGAAGGTAAAGGAACTACTTGCTTTTTGTACACTAAGAATCCTATTAGAACCATCGTTGTAGGAATGTTGTAGCCATAAATAGAAGAGATAAAATTCTCAAATTGACCTCTCAACCACCTGTAAATAGTACAGATCACCCATTTCTATGGGGGTGTTTTGATAAAATCCGCACTCGTTTTTGTAGATTGTGGTGGGAACTAATTATTGCATACATATAGGATGGCATTTGGGTCACCTGGAGTAAGTTAAGTCTAGTTAGTCCAGATTAAAATGTAGATATTAGATTCATATCTAACTTGTTAATTCAAAGTAATGATAAAACCTTCTCTAACGTGGCTAGCATAGTAGATCTTATCTCTTGTCCATCTTTTCGTAGCTTATTTAGCAATATAAATTTCTCTCATATTTAAAATTTCCACTTTTGATACAATAAATAAATATTCGAACGAACAATGAGTTTCTTCTAACAAAAACTTAGAAAAAGTAAAACAGATGTTGGGGGGCAAAATGTTCGGATCCAAGTTTACTAAAGGATTAAATCTTCACTAAGACATAAGTCCAGACATAATTAACCATACATTCAGTTAACTGTTTCTCAATGTGAGACCAAATTTCATCTAATATATTTACTCGATCAAACTCACTAAAGTAAATGATGTGAGGGGGGAAAAATGTTGGGATCCAAGTTTACTAAAGGATTAAATCACTAAGACATAAGTCCAGACATAATTAACCATACATTCAGTTAACTGTTTCTCAATGTGAGACTAAATTTCACCTAATATATTTACTCGATCAAACTCACTAAAGTAAATGATCTGAGACACTTCTAACAATCTTTAACCAAATTACTCGGTTCGGCTAATTGATTCACAACCAACAAAATTGGAAATTATACAAGAATCTAATGCAATTATTCTCCCTGCTGCACTAATGTACATTGACAGAATATACATAAATGCTTTCTCATGAAATTGAGATGCCGATAGAATAGTCATCGAACACTAGATCGATCATGAACCGACATAATACGAAAACCTTGGAGATTTCACATCCAAGTATGCGAGTAAAGATATGAATCAATTGAATTGTCCTTTCTTTGCAATCCACTTTAACCTGTCTTTACTTTTATTGGAATTATTTCTCTTGCAGTGATATTGTATTCATTGGTGGTGATGATCACGATGAATTTGCTAGTGTATCGGTTAGTATTCCACTGCATATGTCAAGATCGTGAAGCCATCTCAGCCTCCACTGTCACAATTTTTCAAACTATTCCCAATTCCTATTAAGATGATCAATCTTCTCTTTTTTTTAAGCTAATAAAATTTGCCCATGTTCACTGTGACTAAAAAAAACCAAACAATTTGTCCTTGGAGCTGATTAGTTGTCACATTTGTCACCCTCATTTTCATCATCATCATAATGAAACACACCAAAACGTTAGCGTCAAATGCATTAATTGAACTTAAAGCAATTAGATTAATTCAAGATACTGAACAAATCATCTGTTTGTAGGTTTGACAATAGAGAGTTAGAAAATGCAATAATATAAGATTAGATTAGGTACTAGTTTAATTGTTAAAGATGCTGATTCAAGATATTAGTTTAATTTCACTTTGGCATTATATACTTCTTCTTCTTTTTTTTTTTTAAACTTGTTGAGTGCATTTTCCTTGAACTAAAGAAGCATCAAAATCATGACAAAATTAAAATGGTAATAGATGGTTTTAATTTCAAACTAGATATTGTGCTTTAGTAGTATACTCATGATTTAGTTAGCTACAAATGTTTAGTGCAAATACAACGTATATACTAAAAATTTCTATATAATTTTGAAAAATCTTATATCTATTTTGAAAATTTTATGATTTGTGAAGAAGACATATTGATTTAATTACTTAATGCTATTATATGGAAAATATATTATTTACTAATTACATTAATGTTTTATTCCCCCCAACAAATCATAATCCTATCTATTAATTCTAACATGCCCCCGCAGGTTGAACGTTTTTTAATGGGCTGTCACGTAGTGGTATTAATTTTTAGAAAATCCGCTTTAAATTCGTGGCCAGTAGGATTTGAACCTGGGTTACTCTGATGCCATCTTAAGTTTTGGTCTCTCTAACCATTACACAAAAACTCCGAAGTTATGGTGGGAATTGAGGATTATAGTTTTATATTAATTCTAACAGTACCACATGCAATTTTGACATCTAGTAAGCATAAAGAAACGCAACCGCGGAATTATTTTCTGTAATAGCGTAACCCATTTCAAAACTGGTTCTTAAATAATGTCGTGGATTTTGGATACATAAAATGAATTAAACCTTTATAAGTTTTGCCCTTCAACGTGCGGAGATGCCCATTTGGTGTCATTTTTCAATTAGTTTCTTCTGTTTTCCCTCCTAAGTTTGCTTCCTGTTAACATTGAATCACTGAGAAAACCAATCCATTGTCTAGTTAACCTATCCCATTCATCTCGTGATCCATTGTTGCTCTAATGGCATGTTCCTCCAAAGGATACGCACATCTCAATGTGCCAGGTATCTCATCTCCAACTCAAGCCCATTCGTTGCCTTTTGGCTCTTTGTTGATGCTGATTCCTAGAGAAATCAACTAAAAAAAGAATAATATCTCTAGGGTTGAACTAGGAAGAGGACCTTATACTGAAATAGGAAACACTAGTTTACTCCTTTTTCAATTTAGCTAGTTTAATGGAAATTATGAAATATAGTGGAATATATGTGCTTAGATTGTAATCCCTTGTTTAGTCTAGCGTTAAAGATAACGTGCCAATGGGGATGGGAACTTGGCACAAAAGCCAATGCTTACGTAGCTTATATACTGAAATCGCAGTTATTGTATCTATGTTTGTGCAAAATTTGTGATAATTCAAATCCTTTCACATTGAAATTTTTATCCACAAATTATTCCAATTCTACTTTCAGTTCTAGTTAATTAACCTCCCTCGTAATAAAAAAAGAGTTAGTCCACTTGTTCTACAGTCCAAGCGCGGATAGACTCCGATTCAACCTATCGAGGCTCATTCCTGACTCTTTCAAGAATAAAAGGTAAATAAATAAATACTTTGGAATCTATCCACACTTGAGCAAATATTACAAGGAGTCTATGGATCTATCCACAATAGAGCGATAGCACGCAGGGTCTATCCGTAATTAACCCTGAAAAGAAACATCACAAGTTCAAGGCACAACCAAGCATATACACTAGGTGTACATAATATCGAAACTTAATTGAAGGACTTAATTTCATAATCAAACAAACATGAAACCTCCCACAATCCAATTCACTCCTCTTCCTTCCACCGCTACACCAGATCTAATGACATCGACACTATCTCGCCAATATTAAAGCTTTTATCAAAGATGTGCACATGCTGTCATCAACTAACTATTTATAATTGAGATCTCGCTCCAAGGTGACTAAAATGATCACGTCATTCCCTAAATTAAACTTAAACCAAAAGCTGACAAAACCAACACCAAAAGCAAATCCAGATCTCCGGGCTTCAAGTTCTGCATCATGCCAACAAACTTTTAAATTGTTCATCAACTTCTCGGGCAAATAAGCTTTATTTTAATTAGGCCCTGTTGCATTGGTGGAAATTGACAACCAACGAGTTAGGTTTCACACAGCTTTAGACCATAAAAACAAGATTGTAACAAGTGAGAGTCTACGTTGGAAGCCCTGGTGTGTTTTAGGTACCTAATTAAGGTTCTATGTAGATTTAAATTTAGACGGTTTAGACAAAATGAGTGTCTATAATTAAAATGCTCAAATTGGAAATCAACCAGAGTTGTAGTTTTATATTGTGACGACAAGCTCATCTCACCTTTTCTTTCTTAATTCTTTATTGTAACAAGCTTCTGTAACTTGCAAGTATGCTTTGAGATAGCGATAACTTCCGTCACTTTACTCCCAATTTGTTACCTAGAAATATCATTCGTCGCTCTTTCCATCGTAATAGATATCTTTAAAAAACAACGTATAAGTATCTAGTTTGCGATAACTTCTAGCATAAAACTTGTTCGACTGCAGTTGAGAGCACAATGTTCCGTCGAACAACGTTAAACATGTTTTCCCCCAAACTAAAGAAGGGACGGGATGCATTATGAGACAGAAATGATGGGATGCTAATCATCCTATTTGATTAAATAAAAATCATTATTGCAAGCAAGTGTGATTTATATGTACCCATCAATGCAAGTTAGCGATAGGAGGGTAGGAATCATATCAACATAAAGTGAGAACGATAGAAGAAGAATGCACTGAATAATTTGTCTCTTTGGTCTGAGAAGCGAGCGAGGCTTTCTTGGCTCGCACTATAATCGAGTGCGTGGTGATCCACTTCAAAAGGAGAGACTTAAGAAGTAAGGAGATTTGAGGATTAGAGGGCGGAAGAATAAACCAAAGAGTCCCTGGCACATGTAGAAAAAACCCCACCAATACAATTAAAAAACGTTTAAAGAAGAATTTGTAGCCCCCACAAAGTTGAAATTCTCTTTTTCCATTATAACTTCCTTCTTTAACGCCAATTTGGGAATCCTTGTTTAGTGCACCACCAACCTTTAATAGGAGTAGCACCACTTTGATTGCAATATAGCTTTTTAGAGCGCGTGAAACCGAGGGAAGTCATCGAGGAAAGAATGGTGGAAAGAGAGAGAGTGCATCTTTGAGAAGGAAATCGATGTGAGGGATAAAGACATGGGATTGCTCTCGCGACCACAGAATTGAAGCACTGAAATATATATATATATATATTGAAAGGTGGGGGGAAAAAGGCGAACTAGGAAAACAATTGAGGCATATGGGGCTCTATGAGGTAACACATGATTATTCACTAATTTTTGGGGCAGGTTAAGGGGTTTCTGACTCCTTTTGAATTTCAAACATGGAAACTCTTTAGTATTACTTCTCCTCGATCAAACTTGCCATTCAAATTATCGGTAGCTACAAAGAGGCTTATTCCCTTCTGTTGAATTTCTGCTCTAGTTTTTTATCTTCTTCCTTCCCATCGGAAGATGGCGCTGCTAGAAATTGCTTGAGGAAGTTAGCAACATAAAACAATAATTTTATAAAAAAAAAATTGCAATTCTAACCGTTGACATCCATTTATTGCACATTTAATGCCATACAACGGGACCAGTTGCTCAACAAGAGAAAGTACTAGTGAACCTGTTTATTGAAAAGTGCACGCATAACCCAATGGACCCGGTTCATTGAAAAGTGTGCTAATCCAAAACTTTCAAAAGTTCTCCTACTGCAATAAGCACACGCATTGGTCTTGATCACCACTCAATCACCACGCTAAAGCACAAAATTTCAGTATCTTAGAAGCAATCAGATGTGATGGTTATTGGGCCACTGATGATCTTTTACAACATTACAGGCCTAAGCCTGAATCAAATGTCCTGGGGTTGGACCTTGAATTGATATTTTTCTTGAGATAAATCCTGCCCCCGGTCTTTTAGAACCAAAACACTGCTAAAAGCTAAAACAGAGATGATCATGCCCATCTTTTGTTAAATTTTTCAAAGAAATGTGCAAATACACCATGATGTTTCTGTTAATGTTACCAATAATCTCAATCTGGAGTTAGGCTTCCAACTCGCAAGCCCGTGTAGAGAATGACGCGAATTTTCCCACTTTTTTGTATCCTCTCTTTTCCCCAGCCAGTTGCCTACAATGTAAATGTGCAAATACACCATGATGTTTCAGTTAATGTTACCAATAATCTCAATCTGGAGTTAAGCTTCCAACTCGCAAGCCCACATAGAGAATGACGCGGATTTTCCCACTTTTTTGTATCCTCTCTTTTCCCCAGCCAGTTGCCTTCAATGTAAATGATCGCACCGCAATTTTGCGTAACCTACTTATCAGAATCACAATTCTGCTAACTCTACAAGAGATGAAAGCTTGGCATTGATGTTAGAAAGAGCATCCTGATCCATATGAACAGCAGTACACAACTTAGGCACAGAGTACACAGATGAATCCATTATATTTTCTGGTTCTAGGGGCTTCTCGGGATCCTCTTGATCAATCTTACTTTCAGAACGATTCAATAACTGAACCTTCATCTCGAAACACAGCTTCAGATCATCCTCACTCCGAGCTTTACTCAACTTATCAATAAGATCACTAAATGCTGCAGTCCTCTCAGCTCGCCACTCCCCTTCTTTCTTCAGTCTTTTAGGCTCCTTGCCAGCATCTAGCTCATCTGCATAGGGTGAGCTCTCATCAGGAACAAGATTGCTGCCCTGCAATTTCCTTAATTGTTGACTAACAAGGTCTCTTGTCCTCTCCCTATAGCTATCAGCTTTCTCGGCATTCGCCCTAAGTTTCACTTTAAGGGATGCCACCAACTTCTGAAACTTATCAGAAGAAGTGGGTTCAAGTGTAGACTGGCCATCTGATATAATTCCCTCAGTCGAGAATGTTTCCTCAAGTAATCTAACATTCCAAGTGTACCTATCAAAGGCCTCATTCTCTGCTTCAATGTTTCCTTCAACATGCTCCTTCAATTTTGAAAACCTCCACTTATTTATATTCACAGCATCCTGGAAAAAACATGAAAACAAGTTTGGTATGTGGAAAGAAAATATATGAGCATTTTCACCTCAGAAATGAACACCTTCGAAATGAAAGAATGTAAACAACTATAGAGTTTGCCTAAATTGCTTACGATGAGATGATACTTAAAAATGCTGCTCTGATATTAGAGCAAGTCTACAAGAAAATTGAGATGATACTTAAAATGAACACCTTAGAAATGAAAGAATGTAAACAACTATAGAGTTTGCCTAAATTGCTTACAATAAAATGACACTTAAAATACTGCTCTTATATTAGAGCAAGTCTAGAAGAAATTTGAGATGACACCGACAACCATAGTTTGCATATGGTACACAGGAAAACACAGAATGGGAAAAGTTTGCTTACTAAAGAAATAAATAAAAAGATATGTATTTCAAAACGATCATAAAAGGATAATGGAAACGTTAAAAAGATTGAATAACAAGGGCCTTATATTTAAAATGGATTACTTCTAGAAATAACAGATGCAAAAAACACTATATATAAGTCAAATTTACATTAAATACCTAACATTTTCTATATAAGCACATATTCCAAAACAAAAAACATTATCTATTATTACAAAATAATAGAGAGCTTTCATGTTTTCTTACCTTTTATTTTAAATTGTCTGACAGATACACTGGTTAATAGCAAAATATTATGTCTGAATCAGAATAAAATATGATATCTACCAAAAGCATTAATAGTTTACTTAAGAAAATCTTAATATTTTCTAAAAACTTCAAAGTGTATTGCAAAAGATTTTCTTAAACATGCGACTTTTTTTGGGCCATCTAACATAATTCATATATGAAGGCATAAAAATGAATTTTTTCAAGAGGAAAATGGAACTTTTCTAACTATGGTGACAAGATGAAACGCCATAATAATTAATTATTAATGAAGGAACCGAAATTTTCCAGTTATGACTCAAAATTTTTTGAGGAATTTTAGAACATCTTACGAAGAAAGGTTATTTTGAAAAAGCTTGAAATTAACCTGGAAAAGGAATAGAGAAATAATCCCATATGTGAAATTTGGGTAACAATCAGCAATAATATCACAGTTACAAGTTTTACGGATACCAGATGAACTGCAGAAACTGATTACCTTTCGTGTGAGAGGCTTCTTTACTCGCATAGTGCTGGCAAAAGTAGCAGATAGTTTTCTAAGTGAAGACAGTCTCCAGGAAGCCCTGTAGCAGCAAATAAACAGTGACAAACTTACTTTGATATGTTCTACCTCAAGCTTTCATAATTAAACAGCACTTACCCAGTTGAAGGCCCATCAGTTGATGGTTGTTCGGGCAAAGGGGTAGTAGGAGGTGGTTGTGCTGGTAAAATGCTGCTTTGCTTTAGAACTGAAATATGAGCCCAGAGAACAACTTAGCAACCGAAATATAGCAAAAGAAGTTAATAGATATATCTCATAATGAGAGAATGCTAATCTCAACTCAATAGTCAAACCTAGAAAGATCTAACTACAATATTACAGAAACTTGAATTTTAAAATAGGAAAAAGACACCTACAAAATTTTGCAATTAATAGACTTACAATGAATATGGCATGGATTCTGAGCTTTGGCACAGCAGTTCTTGCATGACTGGAACGGGCACCTATGCAGTAAAATTTGAGTAAATCTCTCAGAGAGGAAAATGTATGGGGGAAAATCCATAAAAGGAAGAGGGAGAGACAGAGAATAGACAGCACACTTAAAACAATTTCTTCAGTACTAAAAGTTCATTGGAAACAAGTACCAAGTGTTGTGTGAAAGTGCACCATAGATGTATTTGGATGGCATCGTCCTCATGGGACTCCAAATTTTTGTACCAGGCAAAACAGGTCAAATGTCAATGTATCATGCAAATGCAATGAAAATGGAGATAGCTTTTACGTAACTTGTAAAATCGAAAAAGCAAAATCCAATGTTATTCACAACAGAAAACATAGTTGACATAGAATATTGTAACCTTGCTGTGATTTTCAAACTTTCATAAACCTCCCCGAGAAAATTGTCTTCCTAATCATACTAAAGTAGAATATTCTAAACAATTAAGATTATGCTCAAACCAAGAGACCTCTAAAGGAGGAAGTTCATTGTCAGGGATGTCCTCTATCAAGGAGATGCTCCCTTGGCCCCACAGGGTGTGGTACCACTGTCAGAGACTGTTCAAGTATTAGAGGATCAAGATACACACGGACAGCCACAAGCACATGGACAGCCACAAGCAAAGTGTGCGTCCAAAAAAAAGATGACTTCTGACCAACAGGCAAAATAAAAACTGCTGAAGCCAGAAGGTTACAAGTCTTCATGAACAGTAACGAGCTAATTACCTGTAGGCAAAATAAAGTTATAAGAATGGTGATAGCATAGAGGATATGCTAGGGAATGTTCACTACAAGAATTTCCTATAAAATCTCAGTTTCACAAGAAGCAAGCGAGAGCTAAAATAAGCAAGGCACTCAAATTAATCATTTACAGTTTATCAATTCCCACCAGCAATTTCACTTCAGTGATAATTGATATAGAATGAACATTAGGAGTCATCAGCATCATCATCTAAGCTCTTTTCCAAGAAAAAGAGGTACTCCGGAGAAAATTTTCAAATGGATACCCACTGAAATCAACCCTCTAGCCAAAATCCAATTAAACAAATCTATGAACATTAAGCACTCTTGAGATAATTTAATGATGTTTCATATAGGATAATAGCAATTTCACCCACCGATTTCACAATTCATATTATAAATATATGGTTCACATACCCAAGATGATTCCATGGAAGGATCAATATAAAAATATTTGCTTTTATGAGGATAAATTAAATCAAATAATAGACTGGTCATGCTCATTCGAGTGAGGGAACGTGTTGCATCTGGCGACGCACTAGTCTCAATCAAATAATAGACTGGTCATGCTCATTCGAGTGAGGGAACATGTTACATCTGGCGACGCACTAGTCTCAACATCCTCAGACAAGTCAATCAAAAATAGAAAACCATATTTGGAACCATATTCAGGTGAAGTCAAATGAAGATATAGCCATAGATATGTGTATCCATTCCACCAGACATGAATGACATCTCTTCCTCCTAGTCATCCTTGGTCACACCTTTCGCGTTTAGCTGGTACTAGTTCTTGCTATTGCCTAATAACTTTTCAAAGTGTATCTTTCTATAACAATTTTCTGACTAATACTATTTCTTGCTATTGCCCAAGAAATACACCAACTCTGATGAAATATTGTTGCTGAAAATAATTGCCTTGTATGCAATTAAGAAAGCAAACACATACAAACCTGGAACGAGCAACATTGCCGCACTTGATACATCTAGGCTTGTTATGCCCACGTTGGTTTGTCTTCGGTGGGGTGTCCATGGCAACCAAACGTTGTGGAGTTGTGCTCCCATTTATGGCCGTACTTGTTATGGTAGCTTCCCCGACCTTGTTGTTATTAGAAGTCAGGACAGGAGATGAAGCAGCCATGATAATATCAACTGCACAAGGACATGGAAAGATGAGATTTGTGAGAACTTCCTCGAAAAAATGTGCTTGCGTGATTATGGCCCTATGTTTTAGCAGAACGTTTTGTTACTAAACTTAAATGGGATAGCTAATTGGAGAACTTTTAGTTCTCGACTAAATGACTTAAAAATTCAAATTTTCAAACATTCTTAAAAAACACAAAACCCTGACTTACAAGTATCTTCACTTACTGATTTTTTCCTATGTGTAGTTTTTTTACGCATGATAAAGAGGTGCTTAACAACTCAAGAAATCACCTATCATTTTGATAAGCTTGTTAAATCAACACAGCCGTCAGTTAAGCAAGCTATAATACAACATAATGTCATGCAAGAATATCATAGCTTAATAAAATCACCACAAAGCCTACCTAATCCGGATCTGTAACCAACATTTGTAAGAAGATGAGAGTTCATAACCCTTTCAAGAAAA
The DNA here is from genome assembly GCA_037177215.1 of Asparagus racemosus. NCBI lineage: Eukaryota > Viridiplantae > Streptophyta > Magnoliopsida > Asparagales > Asparagaceae > Asparagus > Asparagus racemosus. Next base: position 13,225,028 of record JBAKGM010000200.1, on the reverse strand, counting down.
AAAGCATATAAAAGAGTAGATCTAGTGCGATGTCAAGGTTTTGCTTTTGGTGTAGTCTGTTTATTCATGAGGATACATGTACATTGATAGGGTGTCCACGTAACAATCTTTACTTCTATCCATCAAAACTTTGGGCAGGCAAGAAACCTATGAATATAACTGAAGAATAATGTTGCGTAAAAATAAAAATAAAAAAGATCTATATCAAATTAGAATTTCAATTTAATTCAAAGAAAACACATCCAATTGGAACATCAGTTTATTTTGGATTCTCATAAAGCAAAGTGCATTTAATTAGAATCTGAATGTAATGTAGACAACATGGGCTCCTAAACTAACTTATAGCGCATTTTCAAAACTAGAAGTGTTGTAATTTCAACTAAAACAAAGTAAATCTCATCTCTCTCTTTCTTCACCTACAATCTGAATTGTTATCGTGTACAAATTAATTAAGAAGCATAAGCATGAATAACTATAGAGCTCTTCGTTACAATAAAGCAAAACATAAAGAAATAAAATGTGAAAGCTATCAACTTGTGCAAGAAAATACTTTGATTACTCTCTTTCGTCCTGTATACAAAAATTTCACACAAATTCTATCCCCTCCCCAAGTCATTAATAAAAATTAAACACTATCAGTAAGCCAATAAGTATGAGGTGATTATGAACATTCAAATAAACCGTAATTCCTAATTAACCCTAGCCCTAAATCAGACAAAAATTAACCCAAGCTTCTTAAATCGTTCGATTAACAAAAAACAAAAAAAAAATCATTCTTTGAATATTTAACAAGAGGAGATCGAAACGCACCTTCCAAATTTGGAAAAATAAAACCCTAATCTATCTTTTCTCGCCCAATTATTCTTCGGCTACGTCTGCGTACACCGCCGTTTTCCTATAAGCGTCTCCGGCGTCGTATTCGTTGGCTGTTGCCGACGTCGATGGCCCCAAGGATCGGGTTCGGAGCTAAAAAGTTTTGATGAGGGAAGTGAATGTGGGTTTTTTTTCTCGCTGACGAATTTATTCTGGAGAGGGTAAAACTATCGTCTCAGCGGGTCACGGGTTAAGTAAGTAGACCCGCTGATGTTGTAATACTAGATGAGTTCGTAGGGCGAACACCGACCCGAAATCTGAAAGTATACACTCCAGTCCAAAATTCCAAATCCTAAGCTCACAAAATAATAAAGAAGGAAATAATAATAATAATAATAATAATAATAATAAAGATAATAAAGATACTATGTATACTTTGCTTACATGTAAATTAGAATTTTCGTTTAAGAAAATTATGAATACGAAGAAATATTATTTGAGAACGAAATTGTTCATATTGAAGATCATCATTATGAATGTGGACCTTTTACGCGGAAAAAGAAATTATTTATTACAGTAGAACTTGCGCATCGTTTTAAAATCGATGTTGATTTATTACATGTAAAATGAAAATATGGAGGAACTTCCGAAATATAGTTTTATTCAATCCTCGCGATCATGATATATCAATGGGAAATAGGGACTTGCGTTAATCAAAACACTTTATGAGTGAGCCATCCACATTGGTGAATTTTTTGAACTAAAATGATAAACATTCTTCCTCCAATAATCAGGATTTCAATCTCCGGGATTAAAACAATTATCCAATAATAAAAGCTTCAATTTATTCAAATAGACGATTTGAAGTAAATTATGAAAATCAGTGGAAGTTCAAGGATCCCCTTGGTGCATCATCAATGGTGATGAAAGGCACTACGAAATTTCAACAGATAATGAGCCAGAGCCTCTAGTTTTTGAGAACCAAATAACAATCATAACAAAGGTAAAAATGTTCAGTTACAAAGAATTTTTCAGTATGAGAGAATTGAAAAAGCAAGAAATAAATGTTCAAGATCAGCTTTCAATTACAAAGGAAGAACAATTGGGAATCACTGGAAAAGCAAGAACTAAACGTTCAGGCTCAAATTAAACCAGCATCAAGCAACACAAATGTCAGCTACTTGATCATTATTATGACTCGACAGAGAAACAGAAACAAAATGAACTTTGTTGTATGTGATGCCCAACCTCAACAGTCAAGAACATACTCACAGACATTTCAACTGTCGTATGCTCCACCACTACTCTGGAGCTGCTAAGTTACAGAAATAATCCTCTAATACAGGATCCAAAAACACGCAACAGGAAATGCCAACAACAATCAGAGGTAATTTTGATTTGATAGCCCAACTTATTACATCTCCATTCAACAAGACACCAGGCCCCAGATTATGTTCATCCAGTTAAAGCAGCGTTAAGTGCACTGTGAACATCAACCCCAATTTGCGCCTCAGCCCTTTCGAGGTCAGTTGAGGCCGAGCTAAGCTTCTGGGTGAAGTCGGCGAGTCCCTTTTGGACCAGGCTTGGATCGATATGGTCCACAGGAACAGCCTCCACAGCCACTATATCGGCAAAAGAGTTTGCATGGATGAAGGCAAAACCGCTGCTGACGAAGTACTTGGTTGTCTCGGAGCCTTCATGGACTGAGAGAACCCCTGGCTTGAGCTCCGCAATGGTGGCAACATGTCCTGGGAGAACACCCATCTGTCCAGTTGTTGCTGGAATGATCACCATGTCAACCTTTGTCCACAAAAATCAAGTGGAACATAAATGTAAGTTCTTTTGAAAAAAAATATGTCAGGAAGCTTAAAAAAACAGCACCCATCACAAACAAAGATTAAACTGCAACCAGATTTTAACTTGAAGGAGCAGGCGTGGGATAATTTAGATTGACTGTTAAAGTCACAATAGCTACCGAAAAGATACGTGTGCCAGAGAATCAGTAAAGCTACCAACACACACTCATGACCACCAAGTTTATCTTCAGGTAAATGACTAGCTTATAAGTAAACTCTCAGGAAAAGTCATCCAAGCAATTCACAACCAGATGGCTGTTTATAACTGGTCCAGGCATGGATACCAGATCAGAAGATTGACCAGGAGCGGAACATCTAGTACGAAGACTATCAAGCAGTTACATCCCATTACTTAAAGCACAACATCCCTTGAAGAAATATGATTACATGGTAACTCGCTAACTCCTACATCCAAACTCCATTGACAGATAACCGTGTGACTCTTTAAGAGGTCCATATTCAAGGATCATGCTGTTGCTGGACGATGCTACTGAGGAGCTGCAGGGACGCAAGTGGCAACAATTTCGCTAATGAGCAGCAAAAGTAGCTGGTGAACATATTCAGTGACACAGGCTGATATCAGAACTGGTCAAGACTCTTTTTGCATTTTTAACATCAACTGAGGATGAGTAGCAATTCATATTGCATAAACCGTTACAAAGAATAAGAAATGAACTGAAAGAAATTAAAAATGAGAATTATATTCACTAACCTAATGAATTTTGATTAATGATTATTGATTACTTATCCCTTATCCAGGATATGAGTGTATATAAAGAACCAAGAAAAACCTTTGAGGCTTGTTGAAGGTAGCATTTTCTTAATCCAAGGAATTCAACAATCTTGGGTGATCTAGATGGCAGTTTCTTTCATAGAGCTTGTTTGGGAGGGCTTATTTTAGGAGCTTATAAGCCATGCTAGCATTTGATGGCTTTTGGCGTCTATGATAAAACTTCTAAAAAACTTATATGGGCAGGATAGTCATTTACTTGGTCAAACCTAGCTTATGAACTTATAAGCTAGTTTTTTCAAAAGTTGGGGAATCCCAACTTTTTTAAATGGGACTTATACACCAGCTTAAAAGTTAGTTTGACTAAAAAATAAGCTCTACTAAACACCCTCAGCGTCTAGATGTTGAAACTGACACATAGTTGGTGCAAATATAATTTTGAATTACATTCCGCCTCTAGCATAAAGGGAAAAAAATAATTCATTCACTATTATTTAATATTTTTATAATAGTCCACACAATGACTAGCATATTGCTTTAGCCCATAATGCTTAGCCTCTTGTCATACTCCAAATGATGACCAGGAATTGCCTAAAATAATAAAGTTGCTTAAGAAACATAGTACATGACAAAATGAAAAGATACTTCTTCATTGCAATGAGAAAAGCTGAAACAGTACTTCAAATTGGAAGAACCTTTGCTACCCTGAAAATCTGAACAAATTCAAAGTTTAACATTCATATGCAGTGTAAAAATAGTAGTCCCTTAACCTTTTGAAACATCTTCCTGAGCAAAGTTCCAATGAGAATTGGCGCTTTGACCAATTAACCATGGTGTCATAGAATTTGTTTTCAATCATAAATGGACCACTATAAATATTGTTTCTTTCTTAAATCCTAGTAAATATTTTCTTCTACATCAAATTTGGCTTCAATACATTGAGTTCCAATTTAGGTTCTTATCCTCAAACTATATCTATTTGTTAAGAAAAACCCAACTCCTTTCTTTGGATATCCATGCCATAAAAAATGCATAAGAACAAGTATAAAACATAAAGATACATCCCCATGATCACAGTGGGATCTTTTCCATAAAAAATCTGACATCAAATACAAATCAAACTCTAGAAAACTCCACAAAAGAATTGAAAAAAGAAAATCTCCATGAACAACAGTCAACCTACCATCAACTTAAGCTTATGCCATATAGGAGTTCTCCATGGCACCCAAAAAAGGGGGGTCCAGCTCAAGAGATAAGAAGATATGAGCTGCTATGACAAATTCATTCAACTATAGGACACAAAGAAACCAACACAAACAAATGAGATCATATTACCTATACCAATATACCATCCCAAGCCCATCATAGGAAAAAGAAAGAAAGAAAAAAGACCTTCAATTTAGATTGCACATAAAGTCTTATGTTTTAATAATGTCAACATAATGAAAAGAAAAAAAAACAGAGTTGCAGAGCCTCTCTCAAGTAGTAGCATCACTCCATGATTCCATAATTTGTCATGTTCATGTGTACCTATGCACAGGTAAAGAAGAACACAAGGGAATCCTCCTTCAAGACCTATGCACAGGTAAAGAAGAACACAAGGGAATCCTCCTTCAAGTTTTACATTGTATATAAAAGTAAAGTTTTATTGTAATGTCCGGATATACAAACAAACTGTGCTTATACATGGAAAGATACAGTTGAAATGTATGACGAGCATTATCATGGATCAATTATTTGTTATATTGTAGAGAACTGTGGTTTAGAAAGTTTAATACTACACACAGTTTAACCGGGAAAAAGTTAAACGTTAACCAAAGTGGACCACATGTATTTACAGGAGAAGTTTTGTATCACAGATCTAAGATAATGTAAAGTAGCATGGATAGAACTGAATTGCCGAAGCAAACCACACGAAAGATCGCGATAATAATAAACAAATTTATATTATATCTTTTTAACAATGAGTTATTTCAAATTATGTCTTAGGAGTCATTTAAATTTTATAATCAAAATTTCCCTCCAGAACTAATTAAAAGAACAAAAAAGTAACATCATTGAAAGCATGATCTGATATGTTTTCCTTTGAGCAAGCACCATTTAACATAAACTGAGGCAAATGGACAGAAATCCCCAAGGCCAAAGTCTACCGTCAAATCTAACAATAACACTTGCATAAGTGATTGCTTCAATGGAACATTTGAGGTGAGTATTTTTTATATATTATACAATATCACATGGTTCCATGTACCTATGCTTAAATAAGAAGCAGTGAGCATCCAATTGTAACTCTTATGCTTCTGCGTGAGTGCAACGGGTGGCATAGTTATCATCATTGACCTAGTTCTTTGCCTTGTTCACTTAGACAGACTTATATTACAAAAAGTTATATGGTCTTGGGTACAAGCAGAAAAGTTCACACGTTCTTTCACTCCCTACCTCTTGGGTACAAGCAGAAGATCACAAGTTCTTTTGCTGCCTACTTCTTGGGTACAAACAGATATGTTCACAAGTCAAGAGGCTTTAAATTTCAAGACACTTTTTGTACACTGTTGGTGATTTTTTAAATATGTTAACTTGTGGTGAAATGCAGAGTTGAAGCTGCATTCTGTAAGTGTGTGTGTGTGTGTGTGTGCGCGCGCGCGCGCGCCTATTCAAAACTTATATACTGGAAAGAGAAATAGTGTCACGCAGTTTTGCTTTCCAAAATAGATAAACAAAGGCATACAAAGAAAATAGATATTTTTTGAGGGGGATTATCAAATCCCTCACCCCCAAACCCTTATTGGCAAAGTACAAACGCTTCTTTAGGCAGTGATGACTCGCAATTTGTTTAAAGTTTCAATAGATGATTGCAAACATCAAAATCCATTTCTTTGTCTCTACTATAGCCCTGCATTTGGTTATCGACTGCCACATGTAAATTATTAAGAGTCTCAGTTGGCAGTAACCTTTGATTTTTGGCAACATCAAGAATCCCTCATCCAAATAAAATCTTTAATTATTTTTACAACCATTCTATTATTTTTAAACCTTTCGTTTATCTGTACCAGTTCTTTAGCATTCAAATCTTTGTTACACCGCTCGAAATTTTGTCTTTTTTCAATTAATGTCAAGTACATGTTGCTACTTGTTAACAAATACTCACAAGTCATACAACATATTAGGTAGAAGCCTATCAAAAAAGTCTTTCTTGAATACTTTACTTTCGTCACATGAGTAGAAAACACCATCAAACTATAATGCAAGCTGAAAAAATAAAAGTAAAACATTGTTTGAAGCCTCCCCTTTAATGGCATGCACATGATGAAATAAAAAAGACCAATATCCTCGAGTTTCACTTGGAGGCATAATATACTCATAGTGATGAACTCTATTAATAGATAGGTTTACAACAATGATGGAATAGTAGGCCTTATACCAAAAAGTAGACCTAAAGGAGAGTCATAAAACAAAGGAAAAGACAAATAATGTGGATCGTCTTCTTCACCTTTGACTCTTCGAACTTGGGTCCTAGACCCCAGCTATCATCCAAACTATTTATTATTTTGACTTCCGTTTCATCTACGGCATGCGTCTATCTTTGCCACGGACCAAAATTTTGCATCCTATACCTTTGCTGTTGCAAAAGTACTCATTCCATCACCAGACCATTCCCTTTCAAAGACAAGTGTTCATACATACTCTCAGAAGTTCAAACTTCAATCTTTTCTAAATTGCAATTAATCAATGCCTGTTATCATCGAGTCCAAAACTGTGAAGGGGAAGAACTTTCTTCTAGAGTCGCTTTACTGATTACTACTAGCTTCCAACCAAACTCTAACGCAAAGAACAGAACTAATCTCTGTTAATCTTGTTTCCCTTGCTAATATGCCACCAGGTCAGTAACATATAACACAAAGTTGCAATGGGGGTGTATAATTATTGATATCTGAGGTCATTCAAGGTTGAAGTAGCTTCATCTATTTCTTATAGCCTCTGCCCCTTTTCCTTTTCCGGTTCCTCTTTCGTTCTCTTGAAGAGCGGAATATTTTATTTCTGCCAGAGAGACGAATTGCCATTATGTGGACGTTCGATTGCAATGAGGCTGAGGCTACTATTAATTTGCAGGAACTGAGAAGGTTTTGTCCCGTTACTCTTAAATTGGCTGAATGAAGACAGAAGACCCAACCACAAATTCGAGTTCAGTTAACCCCAACTTATGGGAAGATTACATATGAATCGAATTAGACCCATCGAAATCGACATTAATTCCAAATTTTCTTGCTAGTTTACGGAACCCTAAATCCAAGAAAGGGAAAAAAGTAAAGGGGAAAAAAAATCAGACCTCTTTGCTGGAGATCTCGGATCGATACGGTAGAACGAAGTTGACAGTGAGCTTGGAAGGGATGGAAGCGGGGGTAGGCGGCCGAGGCTTCATGAAAGAGAGAGGCGTTTTCGGGGGGTCGATGGTGGGTGACACTTTCTTCCACGCCTCCACGAACGCGGCCTCCTCCGTCGGCACCGCCGCCGCGTCGGCGCTCGAGAAGAGCCTGCTTCCGCCACGGCCCGAGGCGGCGCTTCGGATCAGTGCGCGCGCTGCGTTGCGGTACATTTTCTCTCGCACTTGCCGTTGGATTTGGGGCCGATTGAGAAGGAAAAGGGTTTCGCTAGGGACTGGGGGAGAGGGGATTAAAGAAAGGTCAATTTCACAAAAACACCTCCTGGACTTTGGGCCTATTCGCAATTTCTTGACAATTCAGGAGTTTCCTGCAAAATAGTTCAGGGGGGTTTCTGCAAAATTTTCTCGGGCTAATTCCAATTTCTTAAAAAGGGTTTTTTCTGCAAAAGTATATTTCAGGGGATTTTTCTGCAAATTTTATAGGGCGAATAATTATCCCCAAAAAATTAGGGCGTTTGCTTAAAAAATAGGAGGGCTTCTACAAATCTTCTACGGCTTAATACAATTTCTTGAAGTTAGGGATCTTTCCACAAAATATTTTAAGGTATTTTTTTGCAATACTTTCTGTTGATGTTGGAAATCATACAGATTATTAAGTATGAATGTGGTGGATGATCAAGCTCCTCTAACTCATTTGGATATCCAGTTCAGAGATAAGTTGTTCATCCCTGCACAAAAAGGAATGCCCATAAGAGGACGGAGTTGGGTTCTCCGGTTGATCCTCCGACGGTCAAGTCGGTACTTGAGCTTATGTGAAGATTGAAGAACTAAAAGAGATTTCTTTTTTCAGTTCTGATCACAGAAAAATCGCTTACCTTTGTGCTAAAAACAGTCCTCTATTTATAGTAATAAAGGGATAGTTCGATAACTTTGACCGAGTCTGAGCAGGAGGCCAAGTCGATATTGCTTTACATATGTCGGCCGCCGAATGGTGGAGAAGTCATCTCAATGTTTAATGCAACGTGGCAGGAAGTATGCTATGCGAGCGTGGTCCGATATGCCTTAAAGATTGTTGGGGATGGAGAAATAAAGGCACCGATTATGGATTTAATGGCAATTATGGTGATGGCGATTGATTGTCAGTGGGGGGCCCCCGAGGTAACTGTCGTTTTTTTGACTCGGCTGGTCGAGAGATGAGAGGCACCGCCTTTCAACTCGGTTATGCAAGGGGTCGGTTGGCTACGTGATCGAGAGCGGCTCTCCTCAAGTTGACCAAAAAAGGGGGACCAACAAGTACCCCCTTTTGACTAGGTTACGCGAGATAACGGCTCAGTTGGATCGGCCATACTGGGTCTTTTAAACACCTTGGAGTGCTGAACTGATTGGATTTAGCATAATGCGGGACACTTGTCTGCTTTTGAATGTAGATTAATATTTGTTATACCCTAACACTTTTTGGGGCTATTGGTAATATCTAAAAATTTAGGCTGTTTTCTACAAAATCTCAGGTCTAGAAAATATTTTGGGGTTGTTTTTAAATTTTATTACAGTAAATGGTTTTATCTTAAAACTATTTAGAGGCTTTTTGCAAATTTTTGCTCTAACTGAAATTCATTTAAAATGTAGGAATTTTTTGCAAAAATATTTCAAGAGGTTTTCTGCTACATTTCTTGGCTATCTTCAATTTGTTGGAAATGTAGGGATATTTATGCAAAATTAAGTCAGATGGTTTTCTGTAAAGTTTTCTGGGGTTTTTTGCTATTTCTCAAAAATCAAGAGAGTTTTCCGCAAAAGATTCAAGGGGTTGCTGCAAAATTTTCTAGGGCTATTTGCAATTTGGACAAAATTTTAAAATAAACCCTATTTGAGATTTATTTTTAAAAACCGACCCAATTGAAATTTATTTAGCATTTTCACCTGGCTGAAACTGGGTCGAAAATGCTAAATAAGTTTCGAAAACTTCACGGGATTCTAAATCCCATAAAGTTTAGTCGCCAATTACTAAGTCTAATCAAAATAGAACCAAACTTCACGAGATTTGAAATCTCGAGAAGTTTGGTTGTATTTTGTGATTAGGCTTAGTAATTAGCCTAATAAAAAAAGAACGAACACATTATTTAGTTGCTAATTACTAAGCCTAATCACAAAATTTGGTTGTATTTTGTGATTAGGCTTAGTAATTAGCCTAATCAAAGTAGAACCAACACCTTATTTAGTCTCTAATTACTAAGCCTAATCACAAAATATAACCAAACCTCACGGTATTTCAAATCCCGTGAAGTTTGGTTTCTATTTTGATTAGGCGGAATAATTAGCGACTAAGCTTCACGGGATTTAGAATCCCATGAAGTTTTCGAAACTTATTTAGTATTTTCGACCCAGTTTTAGCCACCTGACTGAAACCGAGTCAAAAATGCTAAATAAATCTCAAATGGGTCGATTTTTAAAAATAAATTTCAAATATGGTCTATTTTGAAAATTTATCCTTGCAATTTCTTTAAATTTGAAGGTGTTTCTGTGGAAACAACTTCATGGGTTTCGCTGGGGTCAGAGGAGATTAAAGAAGATAAATTTTACAAAAACGCCCGAATTTATAGATTTCTGAATGTTCGCCTACAATTTTTTACACCCCATAAAACCCTCATGAACTCGGGGCCTCTAATAAAATCTCGCTAAATTTTCACATTTTCGTAACAGACCTCCTAGTTAATAATGATGGAACATATGTAAGTGCTCCTTTGAGAAAAGAAGTCAAGTAGGGTTCTCTCGTAAATTTTACTCGCAAGAGAAGTGCCCGGATCAACGGGTTAACGGGTCCGTCCTCTTTAGTAGTGGAAAGCCAGGAGACTGTTTTTACGGTCTCCAGATCCAGTCCCCCCTCATCGCCCGCCATGAACGATCTCGCCTGGTTCTTCTCCGTCGCCACGTGCGTCAAGCTCCTCCTCTCCCCCTCCTACCGCAGCACGGATTTCGAGGTCCACCGCCACTGGCTTGCCCTGACCTCCTCCCTCCCCCTGCCCCGCTGGTACTCCGACGAGTCGAGCCCTTGGACCCTCGACTACCCCCCTCTCTTCGCCTTCTTCGAGCTCCTCCTCTCCTTCCCCGCCTCCCTCGCGGACCCCACCATCGTCAACCTCGTCGGAGGCCTCAACTACTCCGCCGCCCCCGCCGTCCTCTTCCAGCGCCTCTCCGTCGCGGCCTCCGACCTCACCCTCCTCACCGGCGCCCACCTCCTCACCCGCCGCCGCCTGGGACCCACCGGAAGCCGGATCGCCCTCGCCCTCGTGCTCTGGTCGCCGGCGCTCTTGATCGTGGACCACGTGCATTTCCAGTACAATGGGTTTTTGTTGGGGATCCTGCTGGTCTCGCTAGGGCTTTTGAGCGATGGGAGGGATTTGGCCGGGGGGTTTGCGTTTGCGGTGCTGATATGCTCTAAGCACCTGTTTATGGTGGCGGCGCCGGTTTATTTCGTATATTTGTTGAGGCATTACTGTAGGGGTGGATTTGGGAGGGCGATTGTGAGGTTTTTGATGATGGGAGTGGCGGTGGGGGTGGTTTTCGCCGCCGCTTTCGGACCGTTCGTGTACTGCGGGCAGGTAATTTTTCTGACTTACTGTTTATGCTATGTTTTGTTTGGTTCATGATCGGAAATGCGACTCAAAAAGCTTCAAAAATCAAAACTTGAATAATGTAGTATGAGCACATATGTCGTGAAGTTCTTTAAACCTTCAACAGAGACCCAATTACTTGGACTTCCAAAACCCAAAACCTCCTGTTTATATGCGCGTGATATGCCTTTGTCAAGCTAATTATGTCCCTGTTTTCACACATCCTTGTTAAGATTCTTATTTGTGTGATTCTAATGAGAATGTAAGGAGGAGATGAAAACAAGAAAGAAGGAGGATTTGCATTGGTGCCAATTTTAGCAAAATACAGGACTTGGTTACTTCTGAAAGGTTTTTATAAGGTTCATTTTTTATGTTAAAAAAGTGTATGTAGTTTAGTTATATGCTAATGTACTTAAAGCAAAAACAACATGCTTGCCTGTTGACAATTTTGTCTACGAGACGACCATTTTCCTTTGAATAAGCTAATTTCTTCAATTAGATGTAGAAGATCTCCTCATACTGGTGGTAGTCTCTCCTAATTAGCAGACAAAAACAAAGTGTGAAAATGTCGTTAAAGTGTTTGGGCTTAACATTAACATGAAATCTATTACTACAAGCAGACCTTTACTCTTTAATCCCATATATATATTTATGTAGTTTTGCCAAATCTCTCTTATTGCGCCAGAGATATTTTTCCCCTCCATTTAGACTTCCTGTATGCGTGTACGTGATATGTAAAGCTGCTATTTAGTGGTGTCGTGAGTGGCTTGACATGGGCTTCTTTCCAAATATAGGACAACTTTATAAATAATATCGTCAGGAAAATACAAGAGTATATGTCAAGTCAAAAGGCAATTAAATTCGCTGACTATTCCATGCCATGGATATGAATTTTTTTAGTATTTTCTAGAGTTTTTGAAGTCTTCTTTTCACTGTTGATGTACCTACATATGTCCAGATTTAAGTTGCATTCTATTTGAGTTATGCTAGTTTTATATTGTTAATTATTGATTGTTTGATGCATTAACATGTTGCTAATTAAAGATATATGAGATTGTACATACGTATGAAATTGAAGGGGAAAAATCTAATTGGACAACTACAAGGCCAACAATATTTTATGAATCAGAAGAATGTTGGGCAGTAAGAAACACTACGTTCAAAATATGGGTGTAGCAGAGATGAGATGTCAGATGGATGTGTGAATATACACGAGATAGGATAATGTTGGGATAAATTATGAGAGAATTGATTGATGGTTTGGTCATGTGTGACATAGACCATCCAGATTAATACAGGCTTGTGCTATGCTTAAGAGTACTTGTTGGAAGCACTTAAGAAAGATATGATAATAGTTAACAAAGAAGATAGTCATTAACAAAACTGAATGGAATAATAATGTTCATGTAGCTAACCTCTAAATTTTGGGATAAAGGCTTTGTTCTTGTTATGGATGGATTAAGGTTTCCAGACCATCTCAGAGGCAGAAATCTTATTGTCGATTTGGATAATCTAGTTAGCCATCTCAATTCTTGCAATACAGATCACATCTTGCAGTATCCTTTGTGATTACTTTATCTACTTAATTGATCTTTGATGGTCATGTTGGAACACATTAGTGTAGGCGTTGAAAATTGCATATAAGTGCTCGAACATGACTCATGACGGTGGATTGGCAATCGACGACCCATCCGATGATGCAACCAAGAACCGCTGACAACGTAAACGCGCCGCAAAACGCATAGAGCGAGTCGACGAACGCATGAAGTGAGTCGGCGAGGCACGCAAGTCACTGAAGTGATGAATCGCGGAATAAATCCAATGGCGAAGCTTCAGATCAGCAAACATTAACGAGACGGAATCAACCGGACTCGGACGTCAACGAGACAGAATCGACCAGACTCAAACGTCGATGGAACTGAACCGTTTGGACTCCGGAATCAATAAGACAATCGACTGGATTCAGATTCGACACAACTGAATAAACCGGGATTGGACAAAACACTGGGATAGGAACCAGTGTCTCGGCCAAGGTCGAGATACCTGGTGACTGGGCCGCCCAAAATACAGATCTGACCCCCTCTTGCCTATAAATAAAGAGGGGGTCTCAGTTGTCTAGGGTTGGAAAATTTTTGGTCTGAGGTGAGATTTCTGAGAGCCTTTTGCACAGATCTGAGCATTTGCAAAGAAGAAAAGTCAGATCTAGATCTCGTGCAC
>JBAKGM010000200.1:13193186-13211323 GCA_037177215.1 Asparagus racemosus | reverse complement strand
CAAGATTCTGTATATCATAGTATAGTCGACTACTATGCATATTATAGTCGACTACTAAGATCTTACACTTAAAATTCAGTTTCCGTCTAATTACAGTATAGTCGGCTACTATGACTATTAGTCGACTACATAGACGGTTTTCTATCTTTTTAGTTTTTGAAATTGTGTCTATTTTTTAGCTGTTCATATCCGTTTCTTTGACTGAAAAAGTGTCTTTTCAAAGGGATATGCATAGGTTACAAGTTCAAAAAAATATACAACATTATCTATCTATAAGGTTTGACTTTTTAACATTCTTAAAAGAGATATAGTTGAGAAAAATCATTCTCTAATTTTTGTGCCTTTGAGATTAATCTTATATGCAAATCACTTGGGCATTTTATAGAGATTAAAAAGATTTCTAAGCCACTGTTACACATCACAATACATCAAGGATTATAGCAATTATTGTTGTTGATTCATGAAAAGTTCTCTCTCGAGTTTTGAGAGATGTTGATCTCTTGGTGTAGAGATTGTGTGCAATTTGCATGGTCTTGCAAATTGATCAGGTTTGCTTTTTGATTTTGTAATTGTTTTTCAAAATTATTGTAGAAATCTCAAGCGGGATTTGCTTGGAGACTAGATATACACCGGAAAGGTGGAACCAGTATAAAATCTCTTATCTGTGGTGATAATATTCTGTGATTGATGCTATCTTTATTGCAATTTTGAATCTATTTTGCACAATTTTTAATAGAACACTATTCACCCCCCCTCAGGTGTTTTAGTGTGTTAGATCAAAAATCCTACAAATACATGAATTACAACCTCTGAAAAATCTAAAAGAACTCAAACGGCTACAGGGGCGATTAGCTTATTTTTGGCGATTCATATCAAACCTCTCCGAAAAATGTCAGCCGTTCTCCAAGCTAACCAAGAAAGGCGTGTCATTTGTTCGGGACGACGCCTGTCAAAAGGCATTTGGGGATATTAAAGTATGTCTAGTGAATCCTCCTGTTCTCGTTGCACCGGAGTCAGGTAAACCGTTCTAGATTTACATCAAGGCAATGAACTATTCGTTGAGCGCTTTACTCGTGCAAGACAATAATAGCGGTCATGAACAAGCGGTGTATTACTTGAGCCAGACTTTAGTGGGTGCTGAATCCCGCTATCCGATGATTGAGAAGTAATGCCATGAGTTGGTTTTCGTGATTCAAAAGATGCGGCACTACTTAGTTGGACAGACGATTTATGTTATCTCTAATGTAAATCTACTCCAGATATTCATGACATAACTAGCCTCCATGAATTGGCATTTGGCAAAATGGGTCTTGCTCTTGTCTCAATGCAACTTACACTTCAAGCAACAGTAGTCAATCAAGGGAAAAGAAATTTGCTCTTAGCAACTAACCCAATGACAGATGCAGCTGAATTATGTAATGACTTACCAGGTGAAACTCATGAAGTCAACACTACATCGCATCAGCAAATATGGTGATTGTACTTTGACGGAGCTTCTCTAGAAACCAATGTGGCAAGTACCCTTGGATATTCAAAGATTTCTTCCAGAGTTGGAGTTGTCTTAGTTTCTCTGAGGAAGCATGTGATGTCTCGGGCTTACTCGCTAACCAAGCCGTGCTCCAATAATGTGGCTGAATACCACGCGTTATTTATTGGACTCAGTTTCGCCAAAGAGCTAGGAGTCCAATATCTCGAAGCCTTTGGGGATTCCCAACTCATAGTTAGATAGATTCGTGGGGACTATGAAGTCAGGAATCCAGATTTGATTTCATATCACCAGGCGACCGTTGAGATGGCGGACTCGTTTGAAGAATTTTTCATCGAGTATATTTCTCACCTTCGGAATGCATACGCAGATGCATTAGCAGCGTTAGCAGTATCGTTAGCGCAACTTCTTGAGACTAAATAGTTAGTTACTGTGAGAACTCACCAACTATTTGTACCAATATATGATGAGGAGGAGGACGACAAAGGGGTGGTCGTCAAAGAGGTGTACACAACCCAAGTTGAACTGGATCCTCGGGATTTGCATTTTCTTGTAATCGACGATGCCCTATATGGTATTTTGCCAGAAGATATAAAAGGGAGGGAATCAATCTGATGAAGAGTGCTAAGGTTCTTTTATGATGCAGAGACCTGGATGTTATATCGCCACCGTTACGATGGATTGCTGCTCCGGTGTCGTTCGAACAAAGAAGCAGAAGAAGTCCTTAAGGGAGCACACGGAGGAGATTGTGGCGCACACCAACCTGGTCCTAAGCTTTATGATCGTATCAAAAGAATGGGATACCCCTGGCCAATGATGATTTAAGATGCAATCAAGTAAGCTCAGAAGTGCCACGCATGTCAAATACACGCGAATTATATGCGTCAGCTCCTAGAGCATTTGCATCCATCGTCTACGTCTTGGCCATTCGAGGCATGGGGGATGAACATTGTGGGTCCTATTTTTCCTCCATCAATTAAAGGTGATCGGTTCATTCTCGCGCTTACTAGCTATTTCTCCAAGTGGGCTGAAGCAATTCCCCTTAAAGAAGTGAAAATGAACAATATCATCAGCTTCATCAAGCATCACATTATCTATTCACACGGCATTCCGAGATAGATCACACATGACAATGGTACTCAATTCGCCAGCAATGCTTTCATCAAGTTTTGCGAGAAGTTTAAGATTCAAGACGTTTCGTCGACAACTTATAATCCCGCTGCAAACGGATTAGCGGAGGCGTTCAACAAGACAGTCATTAAGATCTTGTCAAAACTCGTAAAGACCAATAAATGTGATTAGGATGATAAACTCAGAGAAGTATGTAGGCGTTGAAAATTACCTATAAGTGCCCCAATGTGACTCGTGATAGTGGGTTGACGATTGGCGAGCTATCCAATGATGCAATGGCGAACCATTGATGCCCCACGACCATTGATGCCCTATGCAGAGTTTTTAGCAGTCTCGGTTATTAATGACGTAGTTGGCGAGGCATGCAAGTCAGTGCAGCGACGAATCGTGGAATAAATCTAATGGTAGAGCTTCAGGTCAGCGAGTTTTAATGAAACGGAGTCAACCGAACTCAAACATAGATGGAACTGCACCGATCGAATTCTAGAATCAACAAGACAATTGACCGGATTCGGATTCGATGCGACTGGAGGAAATCAAGCTTGGAAAAGATCCAAAAGGAGACCAAACAGGGTCTCTGATTGGCCATTAGGCTGGATTTCTGAGAGCTCTTTGCACAGATCTGAGCCTTTGCGAAGAAGAAAAGTCAGATCTACATCCCGTGCACACGAAGAACTTGCCCCAACTCAGATCTACGCATCAAGGAGAGGAGTTGAAGTGGATCCAGGTCAAATCTACTAGATCCACTCTCTAAATTAAGCTTTGTCTTAATCTCAGGGTTCATGCATGACTTCGCTTGGTCGATTTCACCCACTCCGGCGATCATCTCCTTCATGAGTTGATCCTCATTGGCAGTTATTTCCTTCGTGAAATAATCACCGTAGATCTGTAGATCTAACATCTGGATCTGATCACATAGTGGTTCACAGACGGAAAAGAATCCCTAGTACAAGTGAAGATCCCACACAAGTGAGGATCTAATAAACGGATCTCGCATTTGTTCAACTAGGGTAGAAAAGTTGTAATCTTTTCATATTTTCATTGTAAGCCTTATAAAATGGTGATATTTTTATTTGAATTTTGTTGTAAGCGACTGAAGCTGTAACAAGTTCAATTGCAATGGAAATCACCGCAACTTTCCCCGTGAACAATTAGTAATTCTTATTACAGGGATAGTGCACACCTATGTTTTCTGTTTCTTTCATTTGGTATATACTGCTGATACTGCTATTAATACTGAATGGTACATAAAAATATTTAACAGGCCTCTTTGAAGTGCATGCATGATGTAATATACTATGTTAACCATTCTTGATATGCTTTGATGCTTTTGCAGATTCATCAGGTCCTCCGTCGTTTATTCCCATTTGGTAGGGGCTTGTGTCATGCATATTGGGCACCTAATTTTTGGGTATTTTATATAATTTTGGATAAGGTGCTTGCTTTTGTGCTTGCTAAGCTGGGATTCAGTATTCAAATGCCAAAAGCATCTTTCACTGGCGGCTTAGTTGGAGATTCCTCACCGTTTGCAGTGCTTCCTCAGGTGCTCCTGTTTGATGCCCTTTCTTGCTTTTGCTTGTGCCATTTATATGTTAAAATGGACTGTATAAATTAATCTGACATAACTTGTTGAAATAACAGGTCACCCCAATTATAACCTTCCTACTAGTTATTCTTGCCATGGCTCCATGTCTCGTGAAGGCATTCTTAAAGCCCCAACCTAGATTCATTATTAGATGGGTGGCATACGCCTATACATGTGGTTTTATGTTTGGATGGCATGTACATGAGAAGGCATCACTTCATTTTACAATCCCTCTTGGTATCATTGCACTTAATAGCCTGGAGGATGCAAGACATTATTTCTTGTTATCGACAGGTGTGTTTCTTGAACTCTCTTCCTTTTCTACTTTCTTTTCGTTTTAACTTTCATTTGGTACCGTTTCACTACTTAATGATTTTATGCTAATGAGGATATGTAAATGTTATAATGTTTAGTTTACTTCTATATTAGTAATAACGTTGACTTGTCTTAAGAACCTGTATTCACAGTTTGCATGGTTATTG
Organism: Asparagus racemosus; assembly: GCA_037177215.1. Taxonomy (NCBI): domain Eukaryota; kingdom Viridiplantae; phylum Streptophyta; class Magnoliopsida; order Asparagales; family Asparagaceae; genus Asparagus; species Asparagus racemosus. The sequence goes on along the minus strand of JBAKGM010000200.1, from coordinate 13,206,639 downwards.
TTCCTTTAATTTTTTATAAGCTGGGGTAGATTGTCACTGGAGAGCATCTAGTGACTTTAGTTGAGAGAAGTGTTTTCTGAACCAGTAGACCTTATATTATTGTTTCAGAAATCACACCGTTAGGAGCCCTGAAAGCAAATGTATAGAATTCAATGAAGGAGCTATGTCTCAGTTGAACTAAAGTGCTTCAGGTTGCTAATCTCTAATTGCCTAACTGTTTGAAGCAGATAAACTATGCATGGGGGAAAATTTTATTAAAAACCTACAGATTGATGAAGATACCTTGTACTCTCCATTGAAGTCCTAATGGTTATATTGTCTGAAGTCTTATAAAACAACAGCTGTATTTCAACTCCCAATGCCTGTGAATCTGTGATAACTTTCAAGCTGTTACCTAATTATTGATAAAAGTTCACAAAATAACACACGCAGTAGTTGGGGCGGGTTTGATGGTCATGAAGATCCAACAATTCTTCAAGAGTGGAGCAATATGTGTGATGGTTCAAAATTATTGACATTGCTCGATATATACATGGGCTTAACTCTAGGTTTTGTTTTCTTTTACACTACCATTCAAGAACTTTCCTATTGTTTCTGTGTGATTTGAAGAAGAAAGTATTGCTTCGTTCCATCCTTTCATATTGCATGATGAATAAGGTAATGTAATGTGAATACCCTTCCATTGCCTTAAATCTTGTGGCAAATCCCTTGTTCATTTCAGAGCTGCTTCCTGAAGACCGTAAACCAATGTAGAAAATCAAAGTGCAAAGTTAACTGGCTGAGTCTTTGTTCTACTAATCTTTTCCCTCTTGTTCTGCAGTTTCTTGCTATTCCATGTTCCCTCTGCTGTTTGAGCCTCAGGAATACCCGATTAAAGTATTGCTGCTGGTCATACACTCCACTCTCATGTGGGCAGGCTTTTCCTTGTATTTCAGCAAGAAAACGGCTCCTGAATCCACGACAAAAACTATCTCGAAAGATTCTGATCAAGAAAATAGATTGATTGGATGGGTTGGTTTCTGCTATTTATTCGGATTAGTGTGCATTGAAATATGGGGTCAGATTTTGCACCCATATTTATTTGGTAGCAAGCTTCAATTTCTCCCTCTTATGTTGGTTTCAGTATATTGTGCTATCGGTATGATGTATTCTTGGGCATGGCAATTAAGACAAATCATCCAATGTACTTGATTTGTAACACTGAGAAGATTTTTTATCCTTTTTTGAGGAATTTTGGGGGTGTTTAATTATTTTGGGGTAAAGAGTCCCTTTAGAATACGATCCAAAAGATAAATATATCAAAGGTACACCTTTAATTTGTGTAGTAGTTCCATATGATTGCCATCATGGTCTGATGTTTGTTATAATGGACAATTAATCATTTCCTTGACAGTAACTCTTTTGATTTGTGTCAATGTATCACTTATCAGGATAAAATTGGAATGAGCGTGTAGAAAGTATGGCTCGCTAAACTTGGTTTTATAATTGATCTATATTTATGCAAGAATTTATAATGCTGAGAAATAACTAAGCGAGAAAGACATATCTGTAAGAAAATAGAAAACAAACTTGAAATCAGCTTACGTGTCTGATATCTCTTGGAAAATAAAGATAACCTTGAAGACAATGATACAGAAGAACTAAAGGCCGAACAGGATTCAAAATCCAATCAATAAACTGCAGAGTTTAGAGGCAATTATACCAAAAAGGATGGGGGGGAAATGCCGAAACAGGAGCCAGGAGTCAAAACGCGATCAATATAACTCAAAACCTCACAAGCCCATGCATCAGGTGGACAATAACTATAAACAAAGCCCAAAGACCCTCAACAAAGCCCAAATAGGAGTTACGAGTTTAAAACCAAGTAATAAATACAAACCTAAATAAAGCGCAAATAGGAGTTGGGACATTAAAACGAATCAATAAACTCAAAACATGCCACAAAAACAAAGCCCAAATTACCCCAATACAGCCCAAATAGAGGTTAGTAGATAAAACAACAACGCCCAAATTGCCGCAACACAGCCCACATGGGGGTTAGGAGATAAAAACCAACCAATAAACTGAAAACGTGCCAAAAGTTTTTGTGGAAGCCTTCTCGAAGTTATCAGAGCCAGGTTTCGATCCTGGGACCTGTGGGTTATGGGCCCACCACGCTTCCGCTGCGCCACTCTGATTTGTTGTTGGCAATACTAATTACATATATCTATAGAATTAACACATTTAGAAGCAAGGATTTTAGAAAACCCCCTTTACTTTGAGGATGTTGCACTAAACTCTCTTGTATCTTTCTATTTCGATAAACTATTCTGAACTTAGGTCTTACTGCACATAATCCGTTTGAACTTTTTAAATCCACTAAATTTTACTTTAAAATTTCTCATTCAAATTCTGAATTAATATCATTAACTTTAACATGTCATGTGATATGCACATGACAAAAAAGATAAAAATACACCGTAGTCCGCCTTTTTCTTTTTTTTAATAAAGAGGTAATTTTGGGACTGATAAGGAATTTTTATCTTGCTTTTGTGTGTTTGTTCTATGATATGTTAGACTTTATAGTGCTAAGTTGGGGAATTAAATGAAAAATATTCAATTAAGATTTAGTAGAATAAAAAAGTTCAAGGGGTTATGTGAAATAATTCCTAAATTTTGAAAAAAAAGGGTAAATTGCTTCCACCCCTGAAAATTTTCATCAACGTCTTGCCCCCGAGGTTGACAAGCCATGGACGAAAATCCCCCTAATTTTCAAAAAGCTTTTGTTCTCCCCTTCTATTATTTTCTACTTTTAAAAATACCAACAATACCCTTTCTTCTTTCTTTCTTTTTTTTTTTCAGTTCCTGCACCCAGCGAGCCTTCCTTCAATGTTTCCAGCATTCTCTAACGGACAGATATCAAAGACAAAAGTTTATTAAAAAAATCATTTCAGAAAAGAAGCGAAAATCCTTCACTCCAATGATTCATCTTCTTCCTCATCGAAATGGAAATGTTGCACTTTCAATATCATCTCTTTCTTATTTATGAATGGAAATTCAATTTGGGGGTTTCCGCTCTTAACATGTCATCCCAGGGGGCTAAGACATTTATGAAGTTTTTCAGGGGGCAGAAGTAATTTCCCAATAAAAAATAAAATTCGTGGGAAAATATTGCAACCCCCCAAAACCCAACCAAAGTTTAGGGGGTTTTCTGAAATTAACCCCATAATAAACTAAAGGCGGTCAACTACTCATACGCTAATCGTCTTTAGAAACGTACAAATGCACAATTTCATGATTGAAAAGACGCGCATTTAAACGCGGCGGTCAACAAAAAATGGAGAATAACGCAAAATTGACCTTACTATATAAGACGACTCATTCATTCACACCTTCAAAGAAGTTGTTAACCTACAAGACCTCTAAATATTTTGCTGCTAGGTAGGCTAGCTAGCTAGTACCTCACTACAGCAATTAATGAGCTAATTAGTTAATTAATTAATTAATATTGCCGCTTCCAATAAATAACTTCATCTCTGACGTAAAAAGAGAGGCATATGAGAGTCATGCAAAGAGACCGGCGTTGAATTACCTAACTCTAAAAATCCCATTTTAGGAGCTGACCGCTATTCACCAAAGAGATTGTAATTAGATCATCCAATTGTGAATTGTATGCGGATATTCTAATCAAATTTGTACTCTGTTTAGAGTACCAATGATTAATTAAGAGCCAATACTATATAAACCAAACAATGTGGAAAATTTTAACTACCATCAATCGCTTCCATGTAAAATTTATCTCTCTATGGATCTCGCCAGGGGCATGCATATCTCTGAAAATTTATGTTGTAAATTTCGGTATTATATAATGAAATTTATTACACATAATATAGACCCGGAGATGGCTGAACCTCATTAATTAAATTGAATGATCATTTTGGATGCTTTGATTGATTTGGTTAAGGATAAAAATTCCATTCCATTCTAGTAATTGGATCATCTCCTACTATCACTTAATTAATGACGTTCTCGATCCCATCCAGACAAATTCAATGTTGTCTGCTCCAACCCGAGATGAAGTTAGGAGGATGTCTTATGTATCCGATAACCAGCATAAAACCTAGTTTTGCGTAAACATTTAGCTGAACTAATTCAGATCAATATAATTGTTTTTCTTTTCTCTATTTAACTTGTGTTTTAAAAGGGATTAGGGGGTTGGGATTACCTAAATTGACAAATTGCACAGTTTTCATCAGGGCCAAATTCAGGTGGACCTACTCCTCTGCAGCATTCAGGGTTTCCATATATGGGAACAATAAAACAAGTAGAATCAGAAGCAGCATGCTTTGCTTCCTCCTCTAAAAGCAATCATTTGATTAGTGTACCCTGTGAAATTTTGCCCCTCGAAGACTCATGATGAAAACGCAACAAGGAAGCACCAAAAAGAAATGAGTGCAGGTGCCCAAAGTGTACGCTTCAATTGCCATCATGACTTTGTACAGGCCGAGAAGAGAGCATGAGTAGTGTTCGTCAATAGTTCGAGCAAAAAACAAAAGGCCAAAATGTACTATCCCTTAATTGTCTCGTGCTATTTTTCAATAATTTAGTTTGAGACAAGACCGAGTTCAATAATAGTTCAAGTCCCTAGTGACAATAATCCCAAAGAGCACAGGGCTCCGGGGGTTAATGATGAGCTTCGTTAATCTAGGAAACTAAACCAAGCTTACATGTGTGAAAGCCAAGCGAAGAGCAAATGTTTTTCCTAGGGGCAAATATTTTTCCTTCTCGTTTGTTGAAAGATTTAATTGCAGTGTTTTAAATATTTTGTAGTTTTAAAATGTGTGACAGCATGTGAAGCTGAGGAAGATGAGAGGGCTGTTATACCGCGTGAAGAGTTCACTTCTCTATTTACTTTTTTCTATTATTATTATTTAGTCAGTTGGTGGTTAGTTTTTAATTAAAAAATAGATATACAGTTCTATCGTAAAGGTTATATTTGAAAACAACTCATAACAATTATGATTTAAAAAGTGCTTGATTGTTATACGTTACGTTTAGATGTTGTTGTGCATCATGCATAGAAGAAGGGGAGGACTTGGTTAATGACTGTAGCGTAATTAAAAGCGAAATTTGGAGAATAAGATTCTCATCAATCATAATTTAGGGAAGCTTCATTTTCTTTGTAGAGGAGGAGAAGTATTTGCAAACTTTTGCGGTATTCTTTCCTAGGATTACTTCGAAAACTCATTTGTCGAAAATGGGCTGTGAACTAATAATATATTTCAAGATATGATTAATTTTGAATCAAGACTAAAGGATAACGTAAATTGATGCGAAATCTAGTTTCATTTATATTTCTTGTTTCTCAATTATTTTTCTTCTGCATCCCAGTTTCCTTGTGTTTTATTGGAAATCTTGGGCGCGTACGAGCGCGCACATGCTGTTTTATAATTAATAATAGAATCATCAATATCACCATCATATTACCATCGTGTTAATACCTAAACCATGTTATCTCAGTATTCACTTGATTAGGATTCTAAGAATGACATGATCAGACGGTGAGTAACTATTTTTCTTGGATAACAAATGTACTCTATCACTTAACGTATGATACTATGATACTTTAGTTATGATCCAAAAATAATTGGTTAGCTTTCTTTTGCAAAACATTGACGGCTGCTGCCTTCAACGGTTCTCTCTCCGTGCATCGTGCAAAACAATTGCGAAGAATGTGCAGCAAGCGTGGGCAACTCGTCGTCGATGTCTGAAGCAGCTCATAATTAAGTTGCAATTAATAATTAATCATTGGGATTTCTGGCATATACAGCTCATTCTTTAAAACGAGGGGTGAAGTTGTCTCGGGTCCTACTTTTAATTTGGAGTGAAGCTTATCTTGAAAAAACTTGGAGTGAAGCTTAAGGCACTTATCACAGAAGTTTGTCAATATTTTTATAATTTATTTTTTTTATACGACTAAAGAACTAATCGGTTGAGTCAGATATACTTTTGTGGGGCGTCTCACGGAGAGAGACAGAGAATACTGCAACACTTTTGTAAGCTCACTGAAGGGAAACTCCCTTTTAAATTTAATGATTACTTACCGTTGATTGGGAAGCTAACAAAGAGGGCGCTAGTTAGCGCGCTAGATTTCTTTCATTTGTGGGCAGAGCTATACTTATTAGATCTGTGCTATCGAGCCTGCACAATTATTGGTCCTCAATATTCGTATTGCCCAAAAAGGTGATTGAAGAGGGAGAGAAAGTTGAATGGAGTAAACTTGTTCGGAGTGGATTGAACCTATGCAGGCACTCTTTCATTATGTGGCTAGTTTGCCATGGTAAGCTTCTGATTAATTGATACTATCTGCCCTTTGTGTAAAAATCAGGAGGAAGCTGCAAATCATTTATGTTTTGGGTCTTTCATATTGCAAATAACACAGATTACAATCAAAAGAGGAACAAGAAAATTTTATTTTTTAGCTGGGTTCTTTACTGCGTGCCGATGGAGCGTCGATCTTGTGCTCTGTTGACGGTCCGACTAAGATTTAGTAGTGAGACATGACAGATCATTTGAGGAGGAGAGGAGTTTATACTTCATTTCTATTTTGGTGATGGAAGCTGACATTCACTGCCAAAAAAAGGACTAATTGGTTAACAGAAAATAGAGCATTAACAGCAAATGCTCTAGTCAAATTTCTATTTTCAACGTCTTATTAACAATAAAAATAGATTAGAGTGATGATTGGATCTTCATTTTATAGGGAAAAACTACAATCAGTTAGCTCGGATTATACGGACGGAATTAACGTTATACAAAGTTTCAAATTTAAACATTTGATTTTTTTTCTCCCCTATTGTTGCTCAAGAAAAAAGAATAATAATAATATTTGTGCCCTATCTCTAGCTGTTTAGAAGTGGTATTGAAAAATACCTCATTTTTTCCCCATTTTCCGGAATTTGTTTTACGTACACAATTTTATCTCTGTGTAAGAATTTATCCATATACTAAAACTAATGGGTCTACCACTATTTCTAACCACAATAGCACCCAATAGCGTGGTATGAAAAATAAATTAGCTTTTCTCATTAGTCTAAACTTTAATCTGATTTAACTTTTTAGCCCAAAAAGAACTACACTGTATCAACTTCCAAGGCACCGTAGGAATAGCGGCCGCCAACTAGCACGATAAAATAGCATATATTGAAGTTTTTCCCCTAAAGATCCCACGCTTCACCTAATTTATTTTTAAGCTCGAAATTCTCACATAAAGGGCTTTATTCCTTCATAAATTAAAATTTTGCTTCATCTTATTTAAACCTATATGCTTCTAAGATCACTCTTAGTCCTAAAAACTTTGTTATTGTTATTACTATTACTATTTATATTATATTATACTATATAATTATATTATATTATATAATATAATTTAAATAATTTTTTCGCATCGCCACCTAATGACTTCATAGATCAGTTGGTAAGAGGCTATCTTTTGAGCCTCAATGTCTGGGGTCCAAATCTTGTGTTGCCAATTTTCCCCCTCCAACGTTAATACTAGCTGTTGATGTCACGGATCACACAATCAATTAATTGTAGTTTGGAGATGATTAAGGTCACTTGACCTCCATTGATGGCTAAACCCCAAATGAACCATCGCCACCGGAGCTGCCTACAAAACTGCAACGCGTTAGAGGACCGGAGTTGGGTTCTATGGGTTTTTCCTCCGAAGATCAAGTCAGTACTTTGAGCTTGAGTGGAGAAGTAACCAAATGAACTGAAGAGTTCTGAGTCCTAAGTTTGCAGAGTTTGCTTACCTTGGTGGTGTTAACAGTCCCTCTACTTATAGTAGTTGTAGAGGGGCAATTCCATAATTTTGACTGATTTGAAGCAAACACTTTAGTCAACAGTTACTCTACACGTGTCAGCTGCTATGTGGAGAGAGTCACCAACTCCTAGCAGGACGGATGGGTCGACTCCTCCAGGCCAGACGGATGGGTCGATTCCTCCTGGCCGGACGGATGGGTCGACTCCTCCTAGCTGGATGGATGGGTCGACTCCTCCTAGCCTGATGGATGGGTTGGGTCGACTCCTCCTGGCTGGATGGATGGGTCGACTCGACCCCTCATGGCCGGATGGATGGGTCGACTCGTCCTGGCCGGATGGATGGGTCGACTCGTCCTTGCCGGATGGATGGATTGACTCCTCCTGGCCGGACGGATGGGTCGACTCCTCCTGACCAAACGGATGGGTCGACTCCTCCTGGCCGGATGGATGAGTCGACTCCTTACTTGGCCTTTTAGTCGAGTTGGGATGCAGTCTACTTGAGACACGTGTCAACCAGTTGAACGTGATTAACACTTGCTTATTTCTATGGCACAACACTATCTCTCTCTGCAGTCGATTTTTATTTGGTTGAGAAGATATCTGCTCCTCTCTCTCTCTCTCTTTCTCTCTCTCTCTCTTTCTCTCTCTCTCTCTCTCTCTCTCCCCCCTCCCCCCCCCCTCTTTCAGATATTTAGTGGAAAGAAGGAAACTAGAAACCATGGAGAGCCATCTTTACTTTCAACTCAATCCCCACCTCCGCAGTGCTCCTTCCTCACCTCTATCTTTTCGATCCTGTATTTTACATAGTGACCTCAACGTGCATCTTCAAACCAAACATAATTAAAAAATAAAATTTTCCAACCAGAAGAATAAGCCTATAGTTCTCTAGAAATCTCTCTTCTCCCCAGATATTTTCAATCAACTGTAGATAGGCATTGTTTATATCTACGGTGCACATCCCAAACAAACATAATTAAAAAAATTCCAACCACAAGCATAAATCTATAGTTATCTAGAAACCTCTCTTCTCCTCCTAATATTTTCGGTGAAAACCCCTATTTTGGATTCTCAGGTCATCACCTCTACATATCATCCCAAACCCTCCTTGATTAAAAAATGGGGAAACAAATTCATGGATCAAAAAGTAAAAGAAACAGGGAAAATTAACAAACTTAGATCGATGTCGAGGAGCAGTGGAGGAGATTAGAGGAGAGGGGATGAGTAATATGGATTGACATCGATTTCATTTAGAGGATTGTGGGGGCGTTGTAGGATTTTGTGAAGTGGGTTGTTGATAACTTTGGAGGGGTTAATGTTTTGGTAAGTTAAGTTTTGGGGATTATTTATTTAGTTGAAACTTTGGATAGCATTGAGATGGTTCGTTTTTTATATTTCTATATATACTTCTCAAATTGAATATATTTGTGAATTTTCCCTATACTTTACCATCAGTTCTATGACCAAAATTTAGTTTGATTTTTATTTCTAAATTACGTCCACATGGCATATATGAGGAGTTCTAAAGAGGAAGGAAGAAAATTTGATACAGTGGATGTGCTTTGATGGTTGTTATTTCTAAATTGTTATGTGATATTGTCCAGGCTACAAAGATAGAACATTTCATTCAAGATGGATTCGGAATCCTCTCCACTACAAAAAAAATAGTGGAGAGAACATTACCATATCACAACCTTTGATTTGTTTAATGGTTGGTTGTGATTTGTTTTTGAATATAAATTAGGAAATGAGTGCAAATCGCGCGGGGGGGGGGGGGGCCTTGTGAGTCTTAAAATTGGGATAAACGATAGCAATATACTAAGCAAATCGACGGATATGATTAACGTAGTGGTCTCTCCACTCTCTCCACTCATTTTTTATAGTGGAGAGGATCCAAATCCTATGATATGAATTCGGATCCTCTCAACTGCAAAAAAAAAAAAATAGTGAAGAGACAACTACAGTATCATTTCTTAGAATCTTATTTACTTTGAAGAGTTCTCTTATATATATTGGATCTCTAATTTGCCAAATTGTTAACTTGCGTTAAGTACTGTAACGCAATTGTGAAGCTTTTCTTTATTCCTCTTTTTAGCTTATTTTTACGCTAATATCGCGGCAGAGCGCGGGTCAATTTTGCTGGTGTGAGAATTATACATTTCATGTTTGTTAGAAAAGCTAAAAGAAACAATTAAAACTAAAAAATAATAGTTGTTATAGTCATAACCACTAATAAGTGATTAAAAAGGAAAACAGAGTATCAACTTAAATGCACACCCACCTGCCAACCAAGGACAGCGAAGACCACCCCTACAGGATAAAACGAACTATGCTCACCGCCCACCTTGCAACATATTGGACGACGCGAAAGGTGGTGATGGTCGTCCACTCGGCTAACCATCCGCCCTAGCGATCCTTGGACGACGCGAAAGGCGGTGATGGTTGTCTACTCGGCCAACCATCCTCCCTAGCAATCTTTGGACGACGCGGAAGGCGGTGATGGTCTTCTGCTCGGCCAACCCTTCGCCCTAGAGATCCTTGGATGACACGAAAGGTGGTGATGGTCGTCCGCTTGGCCAACCATCTGCCCTAGCAATACTTGGACGACGCGAAAGGCTGTGATGGTCGTCCGCTCAGCCAACCCTTCGCCCTAGAGATCCTTGGACGACGCGAAAGGCGGTGATGGTCGTCCACTTTATCAAATTACTCTTAAGCGATTCGAGAAGCAATTCAAGTCAGCCATTTGGCCTAAACTCCCCCCTCTCGTCGCTCGTGGTCCCCCCATCTAGATGACAGTTATCTAAAGTCTACACCTGACAATTCATCACTATCGCATTAAATGTGCTGACAACCCCCCTCACTCCTCCATCTCTCACAGTATTTAAGGTACCTCGGACCCATGCTACTGCAAACGCCGCCAATCTCATCCCCATTAATGGCGAATAGACAATGTCAACTCTCGGTCCGCTCACAGTTTGACATATGTAAAGCATGCTACTGTGACAGGGACATGCTACTGTGGCCGACACATACAGGAGCTGGCTCAATAGTCTCTTAGCACGTGGAGGAAGGGACTGACTCAGCAGTTGTCTCTTGAAAGACAAGAATGCCCTCCAAACCTTAGGTATAAATAGCGGTAATGACATTGAACCAGGTAAGTGATTTTTATCTCAGTAAATTTCACTACACACACTTTCTCTTCTTTCATTACTGACTTGACCGTCGGAGGGACCACTGGAGATCCCAACTCCAATCCTTCCACAGGTACTCCTTGGTAGGCGAATCCCTTGACCGGAGCAACGTCATCAGGCATTAGGAGAGAAGGCGGACCCTGCTCCCTTAAAAGCTAAGCTCTCACCGAGGTTAGTGACTGTTCGATTACATACATCAACAATGGTGATAAGACATCAAATTTTTACCATGTGGCATCTTAAAAAAGGAAAAGCAAATGAGAAAAGGTCATCTAACCAATACACAAATTACCTCTTCTTTTTTAAATTTTTTATCAAATTTGAATATAATTACTTTCACATTTCTTGCAGTACAACTTTTTTTTATTCTTTTAGTAAACGGTGTTGTTAAAAGCGAGTACATTTATCAAAATCTTGTTTTCCATCATTACCCATGTTGAGACAACCAGAGTACGGACCCACAGCTAACATTCATGCGCTTCTCATATCTGCCACCCGAAGAAACTGCAGGATCTTAACTCTGCTCCTATCACGTGAGAGTCACGCGCTTTATTTGGCCCCATCACGAATGAATGAAGAATTTAGTGATTTTAGAAAGTAGAGGGGAAGCAGAGCACCGCTTTTGCTCCGCTCCAGCCCACGTTGGCTTCTTATTACTGCACTTATTCGCAAGGTTAAGAAATCATTTATCAATTAATTATTTTGTCAATTATAATTGGATATGTTAACTTATTAAAGGAAAACTTTGATGGTCAACTATAATGATTTATAATTTTTGTTTAAAAACGTATAATGAGAATTTTTCTTCGCATTTATAGAATTAAATATGCCTACCAGTCCCTCTCCATTGCAACCTCCTCTTTCCCCTGAATTAATATTGTCAACCGTATGCAATGGATGCGTCGTCCTTATATCTCATTTTAGCTAAGGTCGTAATAAATTTACATTTGGTCGTTCCCTAGTGTGGCATAAATGCTCAGATCCTATGGATCATGCTCCATGCAGAGCACTGGACGCGAACTTGTTGCCCCCACCAAAAACGGACCTTTTGTATTGAAGTTTCACTTAGTAATATAATTGATAATTAAATTACAAAAGTTATCAATTTTTTTTAGTGATATCAAAAATTGAAACTCTTATCCCAAAACCCTTTCCTCGCGAAAAATAAATTACGAACGATATGAAAAAAAAATTCAAAATTGAAGTATGATCTCTATTCTCATGACTTTGGTTACTAAACATGATGATTTCATTGATTTGTGTACAGCATGGTCCACAGAACCCATACTATTCAGCTACAGTCTAGCTTTTCCCTAGAAGAAAGGAAGTAAATCCCAATTATATATACTTCAGAAAGCATTAAATCTCCAGAACTGGCACATAATTAATATACTTCAATGCGAACTGGATTTGCATGTGATAGTGTAACAATGTTTGCTGTAAGTCACCGACAATTCATTGAGCCATCATGCATGGCTACCGCTTTTGATCGTGTAAGATTGGTTTCTTCAAATTAGTAGTTCTTTGATGTATAATTGAAATAAAATATACGGAACTCGAATGTAAAATTTAAAAAAAAGCCCCTAATATTCTAGACTAGGTACTATAGCTGATTTCGTGTTCACCCTCGCCCTGACAAAGAGGAGAACTGCCCAACAACAAGCGGAAAGTTAATTGTATGAGTAGAATGATATCTGGAGGAGTTTAGGGTCTTTTAATATTCCCCGATAGCTGATAAATCAGAGGGAAGGATATCTCTACACAGGCAACACTCGTTAGAGGGCCGAAGATGATCTCCCCGGCGTGCTCTCCTACGTTCAAGCCAGTGATAGATTAGGCAAGTTTGGTGAATGCACAATCTAGCTTTAGGGCGTTATTCAATGTACCTTGGTATACTGGGGTTGTCCGCTATGTATAGAGAATTCTTGGGGGCACGTTGGTAATTTGACCGAGTCAATGCAGTCGGTCAATCAGACTACAATTTACACGTATCACTGGTCGGTTGAATGAGTCATCTCTGCATTTAATGTGATACTGAAAGAATGACAGAAGTGTCTGCGTCGTGTAAGGAGTCATCATGACTTCTGCTCAAGAAGTCATAATGACTCTTGTTATATATTAAATGCAATGGCGACTGGGCAGCGAAGTATGGGCGCCGACTGGCCACGCATTAAATACAAATGATGTTGGTGAAACTGATAGGTCATATGTCATCATTCGAGACATTTCCTAGTGAAGTCCGAGCAGAAGACGCCTTTCGTTTCGGACACAGATTTTTTTAGCAGATCCTGGCTTGAAGACTTCTCTCATCTTAGACTTTTACTGTTAGCGAAATCAGCGGTGCTCACACCCAGTTGGGTCTTCATATTATAGGACTTAGCAAGTTAATTATGGCATGGGGGGGGGGGGGGGGGGGGGGGGGGGGGGGGGGGGGGGGGGGGGGGGGGGGGGGGGGGGGGGGG
>JBAKGM010000200.1:13139530-13192082 GCA_037177215.1 Asparagus racemosus | reverse complement strand
TAAGAGATTATTAGAGAGTATAAGAATGTATAAGAGAGTATTAGAGAGAAGTATATGAGTTTTGATGTGAGAAAAATGAATGAAAACTTACTCTATTTATAGAGGCAGCTCTCTAGACAAATGACCAAAATACTCTCATCAAATAGCCATTTTTTGACAGTTTTTAGGGGCAAAACGGTCAAAACGGCCATTTTGGCCGCTGTGGCCTGGCCGGCTCAGCCCGACATTTTCTCAACGGTCACTTGGGGTGACCGTTGTAGCTAGGCCAGGCCGAGCCGTTTGGCTGACACTGTTCCAGGTCGGGAGCCAGCGAGCCGGCTCGTGCCCAGGCCCGTAGCCCGACCTGGCCCGGGATTTCCGGGTTCAAGCCGGCGGGCTTTTTGGACAGCCCTAATGTTAGTTGCCGCATGGTAGAATTAAATCCACAACAAAGAGCTTCAAAACTATGTATATATAAGGCTAAGGCTTTAGAGTTGTTGGTAGCCACCAGTTATACAAAGTTATACAAAGGATTAAATTCTTAATCCACTAGAATCAAAACAACTCCTTTAGTCCTTATCCATCACATACTATGAATTGATTATCCCAGCAATAATAGGATTTGTATTAATCTTACCAATTCACACTTCTTCAAACAATGGAAATCTTATTTGCAGATTTAACTCAAACTCTCGGCCAAAGCAAGCCGAGCCAAAAAGTCACCGAAATCTGACGTATTTGGGTCACTATGACAAAAGATGATATTTCTTAGAAATCTCCATATATTTAGAAGTGGGGGGGTTCTTTTAAAATTGTACAACCATTTGCTGGTTTGATAGAGATTGACCCTTTAACTGAGTTTGGAAAAAACTATGCCAAAGCCGGCTCAGATTTTCCTAGACCAAAAAAAGACTACTAAACTGATTCCATTCTAATCCATTTATTTGAAGTTTCGAATTGATACGGTTCTCCTCGGGTTGCGGCACGGATCTGTTTCTATCCTCACGATCGATTGTGAAGCTGTTCAGACTCATAACGTGAGTTGTGAAGATGTAGATTTGAAATTGAAAAACATATAATCTCTAAAATCCTAATATGGTTTCAGTTTATAATTCTAATCGAATAGTTGCAATTTCAACTTATTGGATTCATGTATATTCGAAGTCTATGTCAAAGTTCGTCCAACTTTTTCATCCCGATCATTCGTTCACAACCGGTGAACAGCTGAAACAGGACAATTCATAAATAAAATAAAATAAAAGGGAAACCAAAATTCATTCGATAATTCCTTAAAACATAAACCGAAAGACATGGAGAAACTTCAACTATATATTATGAATTTGCTATCAATAATTACATACAACATTCCAATAAAACAAAGTACTCAACGAAATACACAGTAACACATTCAGAACACTACTGAAAATCTTAATAAAACTAAAAAAGACTCCATATATATATGAGCCATTTATTATTCACTCTATAAACACCCACCTTCAATCTCATCTCACACAGATGAAAATTAAAAAGTAACCTGATTTTGTCAATATCATCATCAGCGACGAGATCAAGGCGACTGTCACGGATTTATGTGTACGGGGGCGGCGTCGGGAGACCAACGACGGCGCCGCAGAGCAAAGTAGTGTTCTGCATGCTGTACTCGTCCCTCAGCGACTTCGCTTCATTCAGGACGCTGATGTACATCTGTTGTCCGAGGTACTGCCTCTCCCAGATCTCCGACCGGAAGTTCCACATCCCGACGTTGTCGAAAGTCGTCATGATGGCCGTCCAAGACTTAGGGTACACTTGTATCGTGTGCCTGCTCACCGCGTCGAGGAGATTGTAGCCGCTTCGTTTCTCTGGGGACCAGGTTCCCCCTCCCATCCTACGTAAAAAAAAAAAAAAGACCACGTTACTTTGAATGTAGCGTAACGCATGAGCTAATAAAGTAGAACACAGACGATAGGCAGTAACGCATTGGTAAATATCCTCACCCGACGGTAAAGAAGGAGTAACCGTCCAAATGGAAGAAATTGGGGCTCCTCTCGGCGTTCTCGATGATGATCTCAATGAAAGCCCTGTACTCAGCTCTGAGCACGTTAGGAGCCCTGGCGGTGATGGGCCCGCCATCGGCAGCGGCGGGCTCATCCTTCATCAGGCCGTACTTGAACTCCTTGCCGGCGAGCCCGAAATACTCCGACAGCTTCAGAGGAGTGGCCGCATCCACGTGGGATATCCCGTTCAGCGCGTAGACCTTCTTCCCTTCGAAGCTCCCCGCGTGCGACGCGATCTTAATGGTCCTCGTGATGTTAATGCTGCCGTAGTGGTACGACCCTTGCGGGTTGGGCCGGGCCGCGCTGGCCGTCAGGTTCCAGCGGAACGACCGCCACTGGTTGAGGGACCAGGCCCAGCCCACGGGGGCCGGGGGCAGGTCGCTGGAGGCGGGCGCGTTGGACCCCGCGTAGCGGACCACGCCCGTGGCGGTCAGGAAGTACTTTGTGAACCGCGTCGAGGCGACCATGTAGTAGTCCGACGGCGCCTGGTCGGCGGCCACGAGGGCGGACATGCACTGGCCGACGTGGACGTCGAGGGAGTCGTACTTGTTCTGCACGGTGTGGGACCCGTCCATCTCGACCAGCGTCAGCTTGTGGCCCTGGAACCGGAAGTTCAGCGACGTCTTGATTCCGACGTTGCAGATCCGGTAGCGGTAGGTCTTGCCTGAAAAATCCAACAAGTGAGGACGCAGCGCGGTCCGCGATGAAACCGTAACATCTCTGTGGCTAATTATTTATTTACCTACCGGCTTCCATGGTGAAAAGCGGGGGGTCGTCCTTGCCGGAGGCGTCCTTGCCGGGCTTCCCGTTCATGAGGACGCCGGCGGGGCGGGCGATGCTGCGGCCCTTCTCGAGGACGCGGGCGAGGACGTCGTGGCTCTTGGTGTACCAGTCGCCGATCAGGACGGTGTAGTCGTCGGCGGGGTCGGCGAAGGGGACGGGGATGAGGAGGCGGCTGTTGATGCGGAGGCCGCCGAAGCCGCCGGCGGCCTTCTGCATGCCGATGGACGGGTAGTAGAAGTAGCTGCCGATCTGGTCCTTTACTTGGAAGTGGTAGGTGAAGTTCTGGCCGGCGGGGATCGGGCAGTTGGTGCCCGGGACGCCGTCCTGCCATGAGTTCTTCCTCTGTTGGATGCCATTCCTGTTGATCGGAAGAAATTGAATCCCAAATGTTTAAGAATGCATTTTTTTTTTTTAAAAAAAATTATTTGTAGATATAATCAGATGCACTTAGTTACTGAGGTCAACGTGTATCTTATGTCATGTGAGAGAATATTCTATTATGACGACAATGTTGTTTATTTTACACGGAAAATAACGTTTCAGACGGAAATTCAATCTTTGGTGTTGTTTAATCGGTTTAATCTGGAATGCTAGTTTTAAAAATCACGTGCATTCATGTGGTGATGTTTTTGACAAATGTCTAGCTAGCACTAATCGCCATGCAAAATATGTTGTCAAGATATAAGAAAAGACATGTGTGCTAGTAAGATAGAACATGATAAAAGGATGTTATTTACAAGAAATATATTTACGAACCAAGTAAGAAGGAAGGGCTCGTTGAGGTTGTTGAAGACGTTGATAACGACATTGTTGTTTGTGGTGGAGTTGATGTTGGGGCCGGGGAACTGCCCGTTGATAAGAATCGCCCTCTGAGGAATGCCGAGAGGAGAGATAGTATCATAGGTTACATTCCACGTGAAGAAAATATAAGGATCCTCCGCTCTGGCGATCCCCGCGATCGCCAAGAGCACGACCAGGGCAACGGCGGACACCACCATCACTTGTATCTTCTCTCTCTCTCTCTCAACCTATGTTTCCTCGAACAAAAATGTGTAGGGGTTTGGTATATAAGTTGTTCGGGAATAGGATGAGGATTGATTCTGAGGAGGATTTGTGAGGAGTTAAATAGGATGAACTGGTTGTTTTAAGAGTTTTTTTTCCTTCACTCGTTTCCCCGGAGATTGAGGATTTGTAGTTTTGTTTTCCTTTTTTTGGACAGAGAGGCTTGCGAACAAGAACAAGATCCTCGTTGTTTTGTCTCTGACCAATTCCTGTTGCTGGTATTTTGCCACCAAAGGTGGAGTAAAAATTAAGGAGGGAAAAATGTGCAAGATATAGAAACTTAATTTATACTTGCATTTATATTTGCGAGCTTGTTTCTTAAATTTATTATTACACGAAACTGAATTAATTAAGCTTATTAACTGACCATCTTAAGTTGTTTTATTCATTATCTATTGGTGCACCTTTTTTTAGTATCTTGACCTTCTTAATTATATGGGGTATATAATTTCTTTAAGATATGTTTCTTTCCTGGAGAAATTATCTCTTAACTGCCAGTTTTTTATTAATAGGGTGAATTGGATATGAGTTACTATCTTCACACCTAAAAATAAAAATTAATCCCTTGACTCTCATAATGCATAGATTATCCTACTTAATTAAGTTAGTTTCTGGCTAAATGACTGTCAACCGCATTTAATCAATTAGGGATTTATTAGTTCCTTGTAAAGTTTCATGAAATGCGAAGATAATTAACCACGGGCTAACATTACGAAAAGTGCTTATATTTTTCTTTTCAATAATTTTCCTATTATCTAACACCAAAAGATGCGGATCCTCTTCAAAAAGTAGTGGCTCACAATCATTGATTACGAAATAGATGTTTAGCAGTTTTTCTTTGAGCGTAAATTAAAAATGAGTGCAATACACAGGGGTATGGTAATTATTAGATTTAGAATGTATCACACCACGCACTAGATAATTAATGACTGAGATTAAAAGTAGTGATCTCTCAACTACTTTCTTATAGTGAAGAGGATCCAAATTAAAATTAAATGAGTAGTGATAACTAGATACAATTTTCAAACTACTTTTACAGCACCCAAGGATTGTGGGGTCCGTATAATGACTCATCAATTTTAATAGCAATCTAAGTGGAAAGACCCCACGCCTTCACCTTCATGCTAGTAATGAAGTAGTTTAGAAAATATGGTTTAACTATAATTATTCCAAATTAAATACTCTCTCTTATTAAATAAACTATTTTATCTTCAGATTTCCTTGCACTTAAAAAAAAACTAATTTTCTCATGCTTTATAATGTCAAACTAAAAAGTGGATCACTGGGAGTCTGGGAGACAAGAATGATGGGGACTTTACTCCTCCCTCCTAAAGAAGAAGAACACCGAGATTTTAATATAGTTCAGTTAACTAATTTTGACCTACATCTATGAGGCACTACATGAGAAATCTACTATGTAGAGGGAGGATCTTACAAGAAGATCCTCTCTCAATCTCTCAACCATATAGTCGCTCTCATATTCTCTCCAAAGTCCTAATCTTCTTTATCTCTTTTTCTTTATTTTTCCTCTAATAATAGAAGACTATATATAAAGAAACCAAAACTTTATCTCTAGACTAACTTTCTAAACTTAATAGGACACAAACTCCTCGTTATAATTAGACCCATTCTCCTAACCATGATAGAACTCTTACAATATGCAAGTATATGAAGTTATACAAAAAATCTAAGGCACAATATCAACAAAGAAGATTCAGTGTTACTAGGGCTTATACTAGTAAATTTTTAGGTAATGCAAATCACCCCAAGGTACAGGGGTTTTTTTTAAGTTTACCCTAATTTCCCCCTTATATGAAGGCAGAGATTTTTACTTAATTATATTTTTCTTTGATTTACGGACCTATTATAGAAATAACATCAGTCCTGTTAAAATAAAAACAAAAAACCACATGTATTATCAATTACAATTTGAAATATGTATCATGTCACCGACATACTAACCAAGAAACCGGAGTGGTATATCAGCATGCATTCCTCAGACAAACACATACATAACACGATGATCCCTGAATCAAAGTTTTCATCAGATATTCAGATTACAAATTTATAGGAACAAATTTAGATGTCATTTAAATACCATTGAAAATCAAATTCTTCGATAAAACAAATTAACACTTCAATCAAATGATCCACATTTCATGTAAATGCCAAACCAAGTCAGTCACGAATACATTTTAGAGTTTGAGAAACTTTGAAATAAATTTCGAAATGAACGTTGCATTCAAAGATTATAAACCAATGTAAATATTAACACCTAAATATTTAATTCTATTTAAGTCCACCAAGATTCCATTCAATTCGATTCCACCAGGTAAAAGGTAATCTCATCTCAACTGATGAAAGAAAACAAAAAAAGAAAAAGAGATCATAATAACAAAAAGGATAAAACTGATCATAATAACAAAAAGGATAAAACTATCTGAACAAATACAATTGTCACCATTCTTATAAGACTATACAATTGACCTCTCAAATCACCATAACAACCTTGCAAATTTCTAGCGGTATTCAATGTTCACCTTTAATAACAAATTTGAGAAAATAAAAAAATCAGTGTACCCTTGCCATTGTTAACAAAATAATAAAGGACACAGAAAAAGAATAAACAAATAAATAATCAACCTACATCAATCTGAGACTGTATGAGACACCAATTCAAATTTGAAGTGCCAACCTTCACGTCCCTTGCAACACAAATTTACATAATTATCTTCGGAGGTCTCTTGTACAACTCCAAACATCTGATGAATCAAAATGAAGTGCCACCTTCTTTTCACGACGAAAAAATTTTAGAGTTCTGCAGCTTTTTTCATAATTCCTCTGAGCTCTCTTTCTCATCCAATTTTTCAACTA
Source organism: Asparagus racemosus (assembly GCA_037177215.1). NCBI lineage: Eukaryota > Viridiplantae > Streptophyta > Magnoliopsida > Asparagales > Asparagaceae > Asparagus > Asparagus racemosus. The sequence continues at coordinate 13,185,330 of JBAKGM010000200.1, read as the reverse complement.
TTTTCCTGCCCATTGTATGATGTATCTCTGCTTGCAGAGTGCGCATAAAATTTATCTTTTCATAAAACTTCAGTGACAGAACTTAGGGATTGACATTACACTCATCCATATAGTGCTCATTTTCTGTAAGGTATTTCTTCCAGTGCCATTTGTATTTTGGTATACCTAACTCCATCCATGGTTTCATATTACCATTATAATGCAATACCATAGCTTCATGCAAAGCAGAACTACTAACTCCATAATTGTGACCAAGCCCTGATAGAACCCAGGATTCATCAATGGGATGGATTAGATTTTGAAATACAAGTAAGCTTGCTGGAAGTGCTGCAGTTCTCCATGATTCTGTCATGCTCTGCAACTGCCGGAGAATAACTATTAAAATTTATAATGTAAACAATAAAAAAATATTGTTAGAAATGTGACGAAGTGCAGATTCCACTTGGATCACACTTTCTCATTAAACATGTAGTTTATGAGTAATAGGCATTGGATAGTATATTAGGAATTTTTTATAATGGTTCTAAGTTCATGAGTTCATAACTAAGTTACCCCGACACCTCATCTGGGCTCCTCTACCCGTGTCCGACACTTCTCGTATGTGTATCCAACTCAACACTCCTTTAATATATGCATATATTTATTTAGGCATGTATTCAATTATATAATCCATGTTCTCGTTTAAAACATTCATCATACACTTCTTGGACATAATCTTACACTACACATCCCCTTGTTGCAACTGGACACGACTCATGTTCATTTCTGTCAAGTACCAGTTTAGAAGTACAGCTTTTAATATATTGTTTAGTTATCTGGTCCAAAAACAAGTGATTTTCCAATTTATAATATACTTAATAAAAGAAGTTTAAGTTCTCATTACATGTGAATGAAAAACAATATCGATCTCATATAAATTATCAAATTTCAATATGTGTGTGTGTATGTGTCTTTTCTCCTATAACTGTATCGATACCCGCAACCCTTGCCGTGCAACAGAGGTTCAGAACATCTCGGAGTATACTTTCTTAAGATTAACTAAAGATTGAAGTATATTCGTAAGTAATTTCTCTAAAAATAAAATATAGGCATTATCCTATAAATGTGAGATACTTAATCAACATAGAAATTTAGTTGCTAAGACAACAAGCTTCTAAAGTTGGATAATATTGGTGTCATTTCTGGAGTGTCAGTTCTGGCCTAAACCCAACAACCCACCCAGATTCGCCCAATACAAGACCCACGCAAACCCACCCATTTAGCTAAATGGGTGCTAAATGGGTGGGTACTGTTCACGTAAAGAATAAATAGATTAGATGAGCGGGCCTATGCCTGACCATGACCCACACATAAACTAACCCACCTCAAAAATTCCCAAAAAATCAGTTCTCTCTGCTGCCTTTTTTCTCGATCCAATCCGCAATTTCTCTCTTCGGTGATCCTCCTCAGACCCAACTCCATTGATCTCTCTGGTGCTTTGGATGGAGTTGTATCTAAATCCTACTAATTCATCTCTGACCTTGCCCTCGACATCGATTTCCTTAGATGGACGGCCTGTGTCTGCCATAACCCAACAGGCCCACCCATGACCCACTCATAAACCAACCTAAAAACCTCAACTCTCCCTCTCTCATTCTCTCTCTCTCTCTCACATGATCCTAATCCAAAACCCTAGTCCTCTCTATCTCGCAATCACTATCATTTTTCTTCTCGATCCAAATCTAGATCCTACCAAGCTCCAATTTCTCTCTTTGACAATCCTCCTCAAACCTAACTCCATCGATCTCTCTGGCGATCTCTCTGACACTTTGTATGGAGCTATTACTAAAACCCTAGCAATTCATCTCTAACCTCGCCTTCGTCGTTGATTTCCTTAGATGGGCAGGCATGTGCATGCTCATGACCCAACAGGCCCGCTCATGACCCAACCATAAACTGACCCAACCATAAACTAACCCAACTCAAAAATCCCCAAAAATTTAAGCTCATGCTCATGTAATTCTAATCCAAAACCCTAGCTCTCTCTATATCACGGTCATAGTTGTCTTTCTTCGCGATCCAAATGCAAATCTTACCGAGCTCCAATTTCTCTCTCTAATGATCCTCCTCAAACCCAACTCCATTGATGTCTCCGGCACTTTGGGTGGAGCTGTTGCTGAAACACTAGCGATTCATCTCTCTGACCTTGCCCTCAACATCGATTCCCCTAATCGGAAGGTATAAGCCCTAAACTTTATTTCTAACTTCACAATCATTTTTATGAATGATCAATAATTTTGTTTGATGTTAAAAGTTTAAGATTTTATTTATTATAATAGTTTATCACTGGATACCATAGAATGATATTGTTAGCCATGATTAGATTTTTGCTTTTATTTGGTAACATCACATTTTGGAAAATGCCACTGGATTTTTCAAGAGTATTATTATTGAATTTGTGTATTGCTCAGACTATTATTATTGAATGAATCATTGAGGAGCTTAAGTTATAAAAAGTTTAATCATTAAAAAATATACTACTTTGGTTGTTTCTTGATGTCTTATGAAGATAATCATTCCTCAATGTTATGTTTGGATAGCTTGTTCGTCTTGCCTGAGCATGGAGCAACAGAGGCTTATATTGTTCTCATTAATAATGATAAAACTTTTCTATTTTTGTTAAGCTGCTTACTAAATGTTTTGTCTTCCATAAATATCTTTGTCAAAGTGCATTTTGAATGACTCTACACGTTAATAATGACAAGACTTTTAATTCCAATTGCATAGTGTGAGTAATTTGGTTTATATTAGCTTGTCATGCAAATGTTTGTAAAGTTTAGCTCTAACTATATAGATCTGGTTGCATGACTCTACACATTACCTCCTGCTTAATTTCGATGATTTGGGCATTTTTTTAAGTAGTAATGTAACATATACGAAAGTTATCTAATTTAATTCTAATTTTTTATTTGATATTAAATAGTTATTTTTCTTGCTTTAGTTATTATGTCTTGGAATGAATTTATCTGATCTTGGTAAGTGTGTTTTGACTGCAGATTTAGTTACTACCCTTTGTTTAGGTAGTTTGAGCAGTGGCAACATGTTAATTTTATCATTATGATGATCTTTCCCAAAAAGATCATTGCCAGTTTATTATTCTTGAGGCTATCACTAATGAGACTGAAACCTATATTTGCATTATAAGTCACACTAATTTTCACTGTTGAGTTATAAAATTCTTAATTTTTGTTTCACATTATTTACCACACCTTTGGTATTTGATAAAATCTGGCTAGTATTGGTTATATTGCAGTATTGGTGCAAATGTATTCTCCTATGTGCTTTTCACAATCATGGCAAATTTGAAAAGACTCTTTTCTCCTTCTCATTGCTTGATCTCTGCTGCTAATGCTCAGAAAAAGAGGGTTTGATTGACCAATCACCATTTATTTCCTCAGTAGCGTTTATCCTGTAAGGTTGATGTCTTCATGTATCTTTGGAGGTTTAATTTTCTTGAGGAATCATTGAGATGCTCATAGTATGATTCATCTGTGCTTTTGGATTTCATGTTGCCTTCAGGATTTTTTTTTGTTGGTGGTCATTGTATCATGTTATAAGAAAATGATTTAATATTGGATTAGGTGACCACCAAATGGAAGAATTTTAGATGTAATCTAATATGAAATTTTTGTTGATAATCAAACTCAAAGGTTTGAATCTTCTTTCCATTAATTTTCTATCATTGGTGGCGTTTATTTCTGGTCTTGTTCCGTTGCAACTTGAGCTTGTTTGGGTATTGAATTTTTTTCATGTGACGAGTGTATAATTGCTTCAAAAGCAACCTGGTGTTGTTTATTTCTGGTCTTGCACCTTTGTATATGAGCTAATTCATGAAAAAATTTCTTGTGATAAGTGTATGATTTCTTCATATTGTGGTTTGCTATTTGAGCTAGTTCATGAAAATATTTCTTGTAATAAGTGTATGATTCCTTAAAATGTTATTTCGGTGACAGTATTTATAGTATTTTATCTTAAAGATGTTATGATGCTTGTATATGGTGATAATGAAAGTCTTTGTATATGTATATATATATATGAGAACTTGAGAGCACATTCTATTGGCACCAATCTGCTCTTTGATAAATATGCATTTTAGTGTGGATTTCTCGTTATTCTTTGGACTTATTTAAATTCTACATTGGAATATTTTCTCTATTTGAAACTTTGCAAATAGCTGACCCAAAGTTCACAAACAGGCCCCTAAAACTTTGCAAACAGCCCACTTGAAAGCTTGCAGAACCCGCCTCCCCCCCAAAAAAGGTTTGTAGAAAACCCCTTGAAAGTTTGCAGAAAGTTTGCAAGTAGACCCCCAAAAATTTGCAAATAGACCCCTAAAAGTTTTATATATACAAAAATACTGTAGCTAAATGGGATATTGGACCACCCATTTAATAAATGGGTGGGTGAAGGGTTACCCATTTAGCAACTGTTAAATGGGTCATAAATGGGCAAACGGGCATAAATATGCCCACCCATTTATGATCCACATAAAACCACCCATTTGACATCCCTGTTGGATAGGGACCATGGGGTAAATGATTATTCGTAATTCTGCTCGGATGATTACATAAGTACATGTTGCTGAAAAAGGCAGGTTACTTAACTTCCAAGGAAAAGATAATGAAAAGGGATGAATGGGAAGGGTGGTAAAATTTTGTGTACAGAAAAGGTTACGACATGGCACTTAAAAATGGTTGAAAAATTAAAAAGAGAATGAACAAATGTAGCCCGAGGAGGTTGATTACACTTGCCAAGTGCCAAGATTAGGCCATGTTTTTAATTGCTGCCAACTTTTTTGGACAAGAAAGATTTTAGTCTCTAATTGTTTACCAAAGAACTTAAGGGCTCAGTTCCTCAGACAGAATCCATTTTTTCTGGTGTGTGGAAAGATGTAATTGATTATAAATTAAAAAGAAAAGAAATCACTCACGTAAATATACTACTAACCTTATGGTTGACCTGCTGGTAGATTCCTGTAACATTGTGCTGCCTCCAAGTTTCCAAATCAACTATATTCAATCCAGACATCCAGGCACAAGAATTAGCATTATAATTGTTTTTACCCAAATAAGTTTTCAGCTGCCGCAATCTCACCCCACAGAATTCAACAGCACCAATGACTTTCCCTCGCAAATCAAGGCTCCACAAAGATGACAAATCTTGCTGAACAACGACATCATCATCCAAAACCACTACTTTCTTCAGATTCTTAAATATGTCAGAAAGAAGAAAGTGTGAGTGGCCAAAGACAGATATGTATTCTGTCCTTATCTGCTCAGAAGATTGTTGCTCAGTGTTATGAATGGAAACACGGAATTCCTCTGGTAGTGTCATTTGAGCTCCTGTATTATATGGGTCATTTGTATTGTAAAGTTCATCAAAGTTAAGGACATTAACGGTTGCTTTACTATAAGAATTTCTGGAAAACCAGAGTTTCATAGCATAGTAGTTCTCCACATCAGTTAGCAGATGGAAAACTAACTTTTCAGTTTCCTGAAATATACATGGAATGAGCCATCAGTACACACGAGACATAATGTAGTGAATAAAATAAAAGCATTAAATAGAACACAATACCTCTGAACTCATCACTGTTGAATTGATGGTAACACTAGATGCTAATATATTCCTGGAGAAGATAACATAGTGCCTGAAATTTGGGCTGTGAAATTTTTTGCCATCAAAGTCAGGATCCACTGATTGAGATCTGAAATATTCTACTGTCAACCTCATGGACAAGCAATGGATACTTTTGGGAATGGTCTGTACACCAAGTTGATACAAGAAGGCACTCTGTTTCATATGGAAATGAGCTTCATCCTCAGTGAGATCAAGAAGCTGCCTAAGTTTCTTGTCAATGTTACTGCAATCAACAGCGCATGACTTAGCTCTAGCAATTGCCTGATCCATCTTCTCAATCTTCTTCATGACACTGACAGGAAGTTGACAGGGAGTTAATATTTCTTCATGAACAAACTCATAAACTAAATAATTATCCTCCACAAAAGATTTTAAGGATAGCAGTGACAAAAGTAAAGATTATAAAGCCTGCATCCCATGCACAATGCCTCTTCTTTTTGACACTGCACTCAAGGGAAGTGGGTGCAAATACCTCTTCAGAGACATATGTTAAAACTATTCAAAAGAGAAAATTAATCACCAGAATTACATATAAAGGAGAGCAAAGATGTATAAGCCTCGAGAGATCATGTGCATATCCATATCTAACAAGATTAGTGTTCTAATAACCTTTAAAAACCATAAAAGGGAAGTAGTTTTGAACTTTTTTTTTCTTATAAGAAGCAGAGAATAGAGTCTCTCAAACATTTCTTGCCATGTACTATACCTTTTCTTCATCCTATATCTCCATAAAAATAATGTAACAAAAACCCTTATTATTCAAATAAAGTAATATTTTTAGCCGACAGTGCATATAGGCTTATTTATCATATACTCTGATCTTCTCCTGAAATGTCACATAAGTAGTAGGCATCCCTATACCGGTGCCGCACTGCCGCTACACCAGCTTTAATTGATATCTCTAGCTATTACAGCACCTTCTACTTTATGTTTTTATATACACGTACAGACAATTTAATAATTTTAATTTTCTAGTTAATGGTCATGGAAAGAAGAAACATTACAGATCTACAAAACAGAATAAAAGTATCAAGTTTTTGTCAGAAAAATCGAGATTAAATAAAAATAAACAAACTTGGTAACTGCTTATCTACCCGTGGTGCCCTGGGAATGTTCAACAGATAAAGGATTCCTAGTAGGGTTTCTAGTGAGGTGGCTTCGACTTACTAGTTTTGAGAGTAGGAACAGGGATATCTGATATCTCTGGAATTCTGATCTTTTGGACGCAATACATAAGTTTAACTTTCAAGCAATATGTTGGCAAGATTAATGACAAGTATAGATATATAAAAGATATTGAAACAGATAGGAATTTTATCTTGCTCAAACTTAAGGTTTTTATTTCTCATGAAATTCATGAAATTGGACTGGCTTTGCAATGACCGGGAAGAGCACTTCTTCTATCTAAATATTGGTTTGACCATGAATGTCAGACGCTTGTTTGCACACTCAGACTTTTGCGTCCCTTATTTTCCTAAATTATGCAAAGTACTAGCATATTATACCCTTTCTTATTATGATTGAAAATTTTCAATTGCTCTCTAAATAAAAGAAAAGTTCAAATATTCTTTGAATATGCCTACTCATAGAAGACAGTTAAAATATATTAATATGTACTTACTGACAAATAAATACTCATGCATCTGTGAATTCATGTATGGACTTTGAGAGTTAATTACAGGCATTCTCTTTCCATGTTAAAGTAGGAACCACGTGTCCATGTCGACAAATGTTACAGGGTCTCCTAGTATGATCTTATTACAGGAAATGTTGACTATGTAAAAAAGGGACTCCTGGTTTTGGTTCTTAAATCTTCTAGCAGTACTTCGAACATGGCATTTAATGTAATCTTTTGGCTTATCTACGCCTCAAATGTGAATTATTCCCCTATAGAAACATATCATCTTATCTGTTGGTCGTATATACATAGTCAAAATTATGCTTCAAGATTCTTTCAGAGACATGTGTAGCCCTCATAGATAATTAATACGTTAAATACAGAAAAAAAAATTCAATTTGAGAAGAATTTCAAGTCCTGCTACAATATGGCCAAGCCGCGACACGAGATTTATGTCTATGGGCACAAAATTGGGTATGAAGATAATAAAAAATCCAGTTAATAGACAAGAATCGTAGCTTTCAGAATAAGACATGAAGGTGAAGTATGAAACATGACACAGATACATGATATTTAATCACAGAAAAACTTAGAGAAATGTGTATGCACATACATGTGTGTATACACTACTCTTTATAAGCCTAAGTCTAAATTACAACAAACTCTTCAAGCTAATTTAGAAGTATTTGGCAAAACCACAAGAAATGATTAGTATAAAGAAAGAATTGTATGACCTTGAAATATATAGAAACATTTTATTGGACGTAACTCTTACCTAAATTTTTTTTTTTTAACTCAGACTATGAACTTATCTTCTCGTTGGCACATTAGTACCTCCGAAATCTGACATGTGATAATGTTCACAATTCATCATTGTACCTTACCTAAATATACTTCTTAACTCACAAGGGCAGAGATCATACATTACACTATATATTAAAGTTAAAAGGAAATGAGCTATAGTAAACCTTTTGTATATTATAACATTGCTTTGCCAAATTCTCAAAACCTAATCCCCTCAATTGGTTAGAGTGTCTAGCTGTAAAGTATAGGCTAGCTTAAGTTACAAGGTTCAATTCCTGCCTTCATCGCACATATTTTTATGTAATAAAAAAACCCGAAACTTGTGCAGACCACATATTCCTTACAATTATTTAAAGAAAGCTCGCCGTATGTCCAACTTTTTGGTTTTATACAATTTAGTGCCACAGTTTTCTAAAAATTCCACCCATGTCCCATAACTTAGAACTCTTAAACGTTGTATCTTAAAATTCTTTTTTTGTTGTGAAAGGGACAATGTTCGAAATTTTGAATAAACTGAAGAAAAACAAATCGGTAACAACTGTTATTCCCACGATTGACGATTCAAATGGAAACCACTACCTCTACACATCCACAACCATTGACATGACAGTTACTCACCATATGAGTTAGTTCCACCAGCATACCCTGTACATTATCAAACCATGCGACCAACTGTCCACATCTGATCATCAAATATGAGAAACTTGAAAACAAATATAAAAGAAATTTAAAAAAATTAGAAAGGGCAATTAATTTGAAGACGCAAGCAAGAAGAACGCCATGGCATCTGTCAGAGAAGCAGCAGCCATCATAACCTACGTAGAAGCCGCGGCCAAGACCAGTATTAAAGAAATGATTATTTCTCAAGTAGAGCTTTCTTTTTTACCTATTTTGATTTTTACATATAAATTGCAAAAGAACATTGCTTTTGTGATAGATAGTTTTTTGTGTAATTATCCTTTTTAAACAATCTCTTTTAATCATGGATCACCTACTTTATTTGACATGTTGAGGTAGTCTAGATGTTCTGATCAATCAAGACATTTTTTACTCCAATCTTATGCACCACTTTGATTCAAGGGAAATATCCCTCACGCTTGGAAAATAAAACAATATCTAATTAAGTATTCATTTATCTTGACAAGTCAACCCCATGTTCAGTCTCATGCACGCATCGCGTGCACCAGAATATTATTTTTTAGGAATTAAATAAAGGGCGTTTTTAATATAAACATAACTTGTAAACTAATTTATTTTAAAGCCCATGTTCAGTCTCATGCACGCATCGCGTGCACCAGAATATTATTTTTTAGGAATTAAATAAGGGGCGTTTTTAATATAAACATAACTTGTAAACTAATTTATTTTAAAGCCCACTAGCTTCAAAAATGTCTCTTTAGGACCAAATTACTAAATGAGCTTTAATAAAACAATATTATAATTAAATGATGTATAGTTTTTTTTTCTTTGCCTATAAATTCAAATGTTTACCCTCATTTAAGTAACCTTTTTTCTAGTCTTACTCCCGTTTATTTTTAATCCGCCTACATCCAAAATTGTTCTTGGACCCAAAATACTTCACCTAAGGTTTTGCCCCAATTTTTAAAACATATCTACCTTCAAAAAGGTTTCAAACTTTTATCCTCATTTACTTTTGAACACTCACTTCCAAAGTCACTCCTAGATCAAAATACTCACCAAATTATTTTTAAATTCAGTTTGTATTATGGCAACTTATTATATATTGTGTTGCGAATTTTTGTTAGAATTCGTTAACTAAGTGGTTAGATATACAATGCATTTTTTAAACTAAACATTTAAACTATTCTTTTTTCTATTTTTCTTTTTTCACAATAATGTTGTGGCATCACAGATTGTGGATGATTTTTTTATCTGTAAATCTGAAGCCTTACGTCCATTTATTTATAAACTCACACACTTCCAGAAAGGATTTTCCTCCTATAAACCCAAAGTTCTACCTTCATCTATCTTTAAAACCTCATCTTCCAAAAATCACTTTTCTTTCGGAAATACTCCTCCAATTAAGTCTTAAATCACTTTAAATTTCAACATTTTGGTATACATCATAGAGGTTGGGAATGTGGAACACTATAGCGAACCGCGACCCGGGTTCAATCAACCCCAGTTCACGATGGAACATGACCCAATTCACTAACTCCATCAACCCGATTGGAATTCAAGCAGTTAAAATTTTTTTAAAAAAAGTAAAGTATGCATACCTTAATTGCAAGATGAATCTCAAGTTTCTTTAACCATTACTGATATCAAGTAGCATATTTATTTATTCTGACTATTGCAAAGCCTTAACCACCAATTCCTACATTTAAGAAGCGAACCTAAAACATACCACGTTTCCTGGTTTACCGTATAAGCCTACCCCCCTCGTACTCGGTTCTTAATGAGTGGCGTACCATGATCCCATACCCCTCCCGTGCAAGGAACGAACCGGGTTCCATGCAAGTATGCAACTATAGTATACAGTGTAAATTACTATAATGTAATGTAATTTTCTATACGTTAATTTTCCTAAGTTGTTATGCATTCGATGTATATTTTGAATCAAATACTTAAACTATTTGTTTGGATTTTTTTCTCGCACTAATGCCGTGATATCATGCATGGATTTTCAACCTATAAGCCTTAAGTTTTATCCCTATTTAATTGTATAATCATACACCTCTAAAAATGGTTTTTTGTCAATAAAACTAAAGTTTTACACCCATTTACATTTAAACACATCCACTTCCAAAATCACCTGTGGACACAAAATGCTCAACCACATTATTTTTAACTTTGTACTTCAACAGCTTAAGATAAAGTGTAACTTGTTGTATTTAGTTTGTTAGAATATAAAAATATAACACTCAATCCCTCACCACAACTTAGGAGGTTTGGTGTAATGGTTAGAGACTTTAAGATGGTATCAAAGCATCTCGGGTTCAAATCTTCAACCCTCACCACAATTTCGGAGTTTTGGTATAGTGGCAGAAACTTTAAGATGGTATCAAAGCAGCCTAGGTACAAATCCCACCGCTCGCAAATTAAAGTGGATTTTTTAAAAATTAATACCGCTGCGTGAGACCAGGTTTTGGTCTATAAAAAAGACGCTTAACCTGCGGGGACATGTTAGAATATAAAATTATAACCCTCATCCACACCTTCAGAGATCTAATGTCATGGTTAGGGACTTTAAGATAGTTATTACTTGCTATAGTCTTTCCTAACTGATTAGATATATAGTGTATTTTTAAATCAACTGCATCAAAAAAATTTGTTACTTTCACACAAATGCCATGGCATTACGTGGGTCTTTTGCTCATTTATATACTACACATTCTCCATAAATGCACTTCATCAGCAACTATTTTTATAGAATCTAAATTTCAACCTACGCCATTGTAACATTTTTGAGAGGCTTCTATAAATGATTCTCAAATATGTTTCTTCTACCAATGGTAAATAATTTTCCTTTTTAGCAAAAAGAATTAATATCAAAGGAGTTTACACATGTGACCTGAGCAAATATGTAGTAAAAGAATAAATAAGGAATCCTAGAAGTGTTAAACTGTTTCCCAGTTTTTCACATGGTGCTCAATTCCCCAAACAGAAGTGTCCCTCCCATACATATAGTGTTAGACAATGATGGACAGGACACGGTACTCACTATGTAAGAGTCATCATCATAAAACTAAATGTAAAATAACTAAAGAAATAAAACAAAGGGTAGTCAGAAGCAGAGAAAGTCATTTTAGCATTACTTAGACACTTACAGTGGTGGAAGATCAGGATCTGAAATTGCTTCACTGAGCATTTTTTCATGTTCTTGAATGTTCTGCTTCAGCTCATGTGATAACTGCTCTTGGGCTTGAAGTTTCGTGATGCTTGGATAGTAAGCTCTGGCCACAAAAAGCTGATCTTTGAGTCTCTTGATCACAGAATCTTTCATTACTTCTTTGTGTTCTACAGACCAAAGGCAATAGCTACCAAACTCGATTTGACAAAATTTTTTTGCTTCATCAATCATTGAAACATCGAAAAGATTTTTCTTTTCATCCACGTCTTCCTTCTGAAATCAGCAAAAAGATGCTAGTTATTCCAGAAGTCCGACAAGTTAAATCCCGGAAGAGCTTAAAGAACCAAGTGTGTAGGATTGCATATGTCAGCAGGGCACAGGACGTAAGCAAATTCCTTGGAAAGTGTTCATCCATGCAAATCATGAAAATAACAGAAACTCTCGTTTACAATATCTAATTGATCATGCCCCTACCCAATTTCTTGCCACAATGCCACTATAACTAGATAACCAGAAATTTCGAATCTCATGCTTAATTTAGTTCATAAGCAGCCATTTGATAAAAATTTGAAGGAAATTCTTACTTCGATGTTTGAAGCTGGAGGTGGCTCTGATAAAGTGACCTGTGTTTGCATTGTTGGTGGGACTACAAAAATTAAAATATCATCAGTTCTTTTTGGTATTGAAAAGAAAAGAATGTCAGTATCATCCTGAGACTTAGAGCTATACAGCACATAACTTGCAAACCTTGAGTGTGTGATGCGGTATCCTGTGGTCCTGGAATAGTACCCGCCTGTTGTGAAATGGTTTGTGGACCATCAGTTGTTGGTTCACTGTAAGTTTCAAACTGCAAGTTCGCATCCGCTTGCATCGTCTCATTCTCAGCAATATCCTACAAGTTTGGAATGGCATAATTCAGAAAAATAAATCAATTGTAATGACCATTCCATCTCCAGAATCCCAAAATCAAAATAATTCCCTAACACCATGGAAATACAAAGAGCTAATGAGGTTCAATTTATGTGTTTTACGTAGTTTTATGGTAGCAGAAAGAGAATTACATAATTCATTAACAGACTCAATACAATCCATTTTCAAAGAAATTACTGAACGATGACAAGAAATAATCCATTTCGTAAAGCATCACAAGGAGAAAGCATGTAGAAAAGCTTCAACAAGAATGCATAGAAAATTTGCCATGCAAAACAAATTTTATCATATTTTAATCAGAAAAAGAAAGAAAAATAACAAAGAATGAAAAGAAGAAAAAAGGAGAAAGACAAAAACGAATTACATGCACTTAAAATCTGAAAATATATCACAAGTAACAAAAGACTATAGTCAAGGATTAGGTAATCAGATTTCCGAATGCTAACTATAGGACGATGAAACCAATGGGTATTCGTTTTCTCATACTCACATCAAGTGTAAGTGCTATAGATCAACTGTCTTCATTAAAATGCTACATACTCGACACTAAGTCTGGTTTACACAGAAGCAATGACTAAGTCTTGTTTACACAGAAGCAATGACGTAATGTTCCGTTAATTGACCATGGTCTGGGAAAGGTATTTTGGTAAAAGGAACACTAGGATGCAGGAGCGGATTTATAAACATGCCTAGGGGTGCAGTTGCACCCTAGAATATGTAAAACTGCATTATTAAGCCTTCTAGATTTACACTTTGCCCCCATGATTTACATATATTTGCACCCTAACTCTTACAAACTTGTATCCCATATGAATTTTAGCCCATTTAAGTTAGAATATTATTTTACAATATAAATAGATACTTGTCGTCCGCCCCTCCCCCTCACCCCGGCGCCCCCCACCCCAAAAAAATTTCTGGATATGCCACTGCTAGGATGAACAAAACGTTCCAGCTAGTCACTGTTGTACAAGTAGAAAGAAAAGAAGGATAAAAGAACTGAAGAAGAAAAGAAAAGGATCCATTATTCAATTAGATCTTAGAGACTTGACGTGCCTAATGCTGCTCATGGATTTGGAATACAAACATTACACAATTCCATGAAACTATAGGTCTAACGTGTCCATCTATACAGTGTAGCTTTCCATACAATGCTAAAACGCTTAATTGAAGTCTTCATTTGAAGATAAAATCTTAACCAGTCCAATACAGAGACCTACATGTCTCGTTTACAATATGTAAGAACTCCCAGCAAAGTAGAAGATATGTGCACTACTTTCACTAAATTGTATGAGGTAACAACAACAACCAATAAAGTCTACCCAAAATACTAGGGATCGGCTACGTGAATCCTATTCTTTCACTCATTCCATTACGGGTCATCTACCCCTTTAACTTAAGTTACTTAACTATATCAACCAAGTTCTTAGGCCTACTCTAGTCTTTCCAGGTTAATCTTATCACCTCCCAATAATCAATAATGAACATCTGGTCTAACTTTGAAATTTCTTTTATCCTGATCCTTCACCTAATAGTTTATTTATGGCACTAAAGCATGAACAATCCCTATCCAATAAATAAATCCTCTATTTGTCAACAAGCCCGTACAGCACACACCTAAGACTAAATCAGAAAGTTACTACTTTGAACAAAATTACCAAAAAAAAAGTAAGTGACTTTCCACATCAAATGTCACCGGGCAAGAGTCAATTCTCCAATTCAACAAAAATGGCAATAAAAAGACAAACCTCTGGCAGCTCACGATCAGTATCCTCCCGCTCAAAATTCGCTAAGCTCGTCTCCTACATTAAAAAAAACACACACACACACACAAATCAAATCAAATCAATCTGCAAGCAAATGCATCAGAAACTAAACCCTAGCAGAGAATCTCACCGACGAGGACCGATCGTCGACGAAGTAACCTGCACAAAATCAAAATCGTAACGAAAGAATCAGAGATCTCGAGATCGAAAGCCGATGCGGCATCAGATCTAGGGTTTCGAGGGGGGGGGGAGAGAGTACCGGAGGGGAATCGGTTGGGGAGGCCGAAGAGGAAAGCGAGGGGGAGGAGGAGGGAGAAGAAGACGAGGGCGGGGACTATAATGGCGTTGCCCCTCCATCGCCGCTTCGATTGGTGAGCTGCAGACGAGTGCCCCTTCGCCGTCGGCATCTTCTTCTTCTTCTTGATCCCGCTTTAATTATTGTTGTTATTATGATGATGATCATTATTCATTATTATTCTCTCTGCGTTTGGAATCTGGAAGCGTTTGAGAGTCGCGTTCCCTCTGTAGCTCGATCACAATTAAATACGTCGGTGGAGGGGAGAGAGAAACAAATGGAAACAAATGGAGAGAGTGAATTGGTAACCAAAGGGGAGATTTGATTTATGATCATTTGGCATGTTTTCTGATATTATTGACAACTGTCCAAAAGTTAAGGGGGTTTTCATTATATTTGCCCTTTATTGAAAGAGAATCTTTGGTTTGGGCGTTTCTGTTTTAAATTGCCCAAATATCGTAAAAGCCCCTTTGACTTTGGATGATTGTCAGAAAACCCTCCTTAACTTTGAAAATATCAGAAAATTCCCCTTAAGTTTAGGAGTCATCTGAAAACCCCCCCTTAACCTGATATTTTGAATGTTAAAGGGGGTTTTCCAATAACTGTCCAAAGGTAAGGGGGGTTTCCTGGTATTTAGCCTTTTAAATTTCATGTATAAAGCCCATAACTTCTTTTTAATTTGGCACATATGGGATTGTAAGACAAAGTTAAGACATTTTAGGTGCATGTTTGCAACAGAATTAAATAGCAAGAAAGATCACATCACTCTTTTAGATTTGGGTTTATTTAGACGGGGTTCGGGGAATACGAATGGGTTTTAATTTAACAGGCCGGATTTTGGTTTGTACTCATAAAGGGTAAAACAGGAATTACAACAAAATTTGTCTAACATGATGAAATATTCCTTCCATTTTAATCAGATGCTGAGTAGGGGGGACTTATTTCAATATATGAAGATTTATGGGGGGAGCGGGGCCTAACCTAAACGTGATAATGTGATATCAACTGACATAGTAAATAGACTTCTTAGGGCTAGTTTGGTCTTCTTCCTTTTTCCCTTAACCCTGTTTCTGCTTTTTTTTTAAAACATTCAATAACAGTGCTTGGTAAAATTTATTTTGTATGCTTACTGAAATTATTGCTACTTTTAAAAGGATGTTTCAAATGCTTTTAAAAATAGCTTATGTTTTTTATAATTTTCATACCATATATACCCTTTAACTTTTGAAATTATTATCTTATCAATCCTAAATTGTCTCATCTATTTTGATAGCTAAAATTAGTCTATTTTAGTTATTTTCACTTATAACGGCTTTTACGCAAAATTTCACCAAATACATTGTCGATTTTGGAGGCAGGTTATGATTTTATTTTATTTTTTTACGTAAGCTTGGAAGCCCTATTCAAAATGTATGTATGTATGTATGTATGTATATGTGTGTGTGTGTGTGTGTGTGTGTGTGTGTGTGTGTGTGTGTGTGTGTGTGTGTATATATATATATATATTTATTTATTTATTTATTTATATAAGTACAAATTGAATGAATTCTACAATGCTGGAGAGAGCTATGATGGTAGTAACTGTACCAATATAATTTGATTTTGTCTGTGATTCCTAAAGAATTATTTATTTGATCGATCCACAGGGCACTATGTTCCTCAACTCGCAAAGGTAATTTCTGATGAGAACAAGAAATGTACAAAGGAAAGCACATAAATCTCAAGGGCATAATGGTATATGCCGCTATCAAAGAAATCCATAAGTTTACTCTTTAGGTTAATTGCAGATACACTTGCTGTATTATCGGAGATTACTTATTATTTATGAACCTTTTAATTAATTTTCAGACCTCATGATGTCCAGATTAAGTTATCTTTCTGTTATCTGTACATGTTATATGGCTGTCGCATTACATTAATGTATTGTATGGAGGTCTCTAAATTTCTAATGTGCTTCAATGAGATCCTATACTCTTTTGCAGTTGCTAGTAAAAAGTTTAGAGGTGCTAAGTGGTAAACTCCATATAGATGCACATGTGTATCTGAGAACAACTTTCTTTTTTAGGGTTAACTACAGCTAGACCGCCTATAGTATCGCTATTTTGAACTTACTACCCTTAAAGTCCTATTTTTGCCAATAAACCCTCTGAGTGCAAATTCTTCGACTCTTTTAACCTCAGGGGGTCTATTTGTCACAAGACAATTTTCTCTCTGTGAGTGTAACAGAGAAAGAATTTGCGCTCAAGGAGTCTATCTGCGAAGATAAAACTAGAAGGGCTAAGTTGAAAACAGGTATACTTCAGGGGGTCTATGCTCAATTTAACTATTTTTTATTTCCATTGTGTAATTACAACTAACCCTAGAATTTTAAATCACAGATTGGAAACGGCTTGATAGATCATGAGACAATCTCAAGGGCATGGTGGACTATGCATGGCACCATGCAGTGATCTCTGACAAGGTTTATCAGAACATCTTAACTAGCTGAAATTTCATCGACGATCTGTCACAGGAATTCAACAGTGCATTGCAACAGTATTTTGCTGTTTATGGAAGTATCGACATGTATATCTTATATACGCCAGATGTGAGAGTGGATATCCAATATGCCCTGCTGCTTCATTCTCAGTTCAGAGCAAAAGTACCCCCAGAATCTGTAGGGTTATCTGTAAGTTTGTTTTACTTTTGAATTACATTGGGTAAATTTCAGAAACTACTATGAACTATTAGGGATTTTACGGAAAAATGATCTAAATTATTTTTAATGGAAAGAACTCTCCCAAAAAGTTTTCACTAGGCAATTATGCTCGCCATCATTAGAGTAAGTTCTTATATAAATTTTTCTTTGGTTCAAAAGTTTGTTACAGATTTTCCTTATAAAACTAGTTAAGATTTTTCTTGAAACATCTCTATTAATAGGTCATGATAGTTCTCTGAATTTTATCAAATTAGATTTGGTGCACTAACGTGTCCTAATTCGAAACTTTTTTTCCCCTTGCATAGGATCACTTTCAGTAAGATCCATGTCAACAAACCTATGCAACCAAGTATTTCAGGGGCCCAGATGTTCAAGAAGCTCTTCATGTGAATGTCACAAAATTGTCGCATCCTTATTCCCTGTGCAGGTACTTTAACCTTGTCAAATTCAACAAAAACTTAAAAGTTTTAGTTTTCTTCTCTGATTTCAATGACATAATAAAGTGTAGTAGGTTGATATCCTCTTAATTTTGTAGTTTCTGTTAACCGTGCATGGAATGACACTGCTAAATCAGTGCTCTCCTTCATTCAGATACTCATCGATGAAAGAATTCGCATATGGATCTTCAGGCAAGCCCCAAAGCTAAAAAAGCCATATAAGAATTTAGTAACTCTAACTTTATATTGATTAAGCAAATTATTGATTTATTCTTTTTTAAACAGTGGTGACACAGATGGTAGAGTTCCTGTGACATTAACACGGTATGCATTAAAGAAATTGCGATTGAACATTACATGACAGAGAATTGGACCCCTTGGTACCACTACAAAAGGTATTAGACTAGAACAGTTTTACGTACATAAATGTATATGTATTTTGATTTCTTAATTTTCTTATAGTAATGAATAATGAAATGCAAATAATTAATTTGGATTTCAGGTTGGCGGTTGGACTGAGATCTATGAAGGCCTAACCTTTGTTACAGTGAGGGGCTCTGGTCACCAAGTGCCAACAAATACTCCTGGTCAAGCTCTGCAACTTGCAAAAAGACTTCTAGCCGATGATAAGTTGCTGTCAGCACCCTATTGATTGATCTATTAGACTCAGAGCAAAGATTGAATCAAGATTGTGTAAGAGAATAAAATTCCAAAAAAGTTGTATCATGTTTTATGGAGAATATATCTCTTACGATTTATGGGGACCAGATTGTATGTTAGACATTAATCCATATCCAGAGTTACCCCTCCAATCCAGTCTAAACATTGCTGCATAAAATTTTCCAAGCATATGAGTTGTGTATATCAAATATCAATCATATGTACACGCCATTACGGTAGCATACTCGAGAGAAAGCGTTTAGCAAATTTCGATAGTTTGTTTCCATATAGTGCTACGTAAAATCTATTATTGTGGAATTGTAGTTTTCCCCCCTCTCAATTAATTTTATAAAAACAACAACAGTGTTAAACAATATCCAAATTCACCCAATAAGCAATTAAACAGATTTTACATAAAATGCGCTTGAATTACATGATAAAGAGTTCAACAGCTAAACTTAATAGAAAGAGCCTTGTTTAGTTTCTGGAGCAACATACAATCTAATATAATATGCATGGATAAGATCATGATACATCGATCATATATTAACAGATGTGTAACATACTTATTAGAGAACAAAGTGAGACCAAGAACATAGAGAACAAGAAATGGAAGTACCATTAAAATATGCGCAATACATACACATTAGTAGAATATTGCCTGACAGGAGATGATGAGAGAGGGCAAAATTTTGATGCTCTAACACATGCGCACTAGCTATCCAAATATTTCCTCATGATTGATGCTCTAATAACCAACAAATTCAAATTTCTGAAAGAATTCCAAAGAACTGATAATTATAGATTTAAATGTCACTTCCTGCAACACATTGTTGGTACTTAGTGCATGATAGTTGTATAAAGTAAATATATAAATTTATTGTATGTAATTCACGGATAGTTTTGTCTTATTTTTATGTTAACTTAAAATTTATGACATTTTTTTTCAAAAAAGTAATTTAGGGTATTTTCGTTCAAAATCCCTAAAAATTCATGGTAGTTTTGTAAATATTCCTATTACTCTCCCTTTTCAAGTGGAACAAACCAAACATCCGAAAGTTAAGGGTAAAATGCACATAACCCTCCTCGTCTAACAAACAATACTTTAACACCTCTCAATTACTTTAAAACTATCGTCAATTCACGAGGGAGACGGATGTTATATGCAATTTATCCTTTTAAAAATGACAATCCAATAGTGTTATTGCTAATAAATTAGTTGAGGGGTGTTAAATACTACCCAATGCATAGATGAGGGAGGTTATGTGTAATTTACTTGAAAATTAAAGGTGTCCATAACGGAAACGATACTGTAAATTGCACTTAAATGCCCTTTAGTTTCAAACACCTTGCACTTTAATTCCCCTTATTTTAAAATCGTACACTTAAATGTCCCAAAATATTTATATGTTGCAGATCGATGACCCAAAGATAGAAATGTTCCAGAGGGCTTTCACTTTTCTATACATATTCAAGAATATCACATACTAGAGGATAAGAAAGTACAACTTTTAAAATGAAGCTATTTACAAACTGAGGGCATATACATGCAACATTGGGTAAACAAGAGAGCACTAACGTGCAACATTTAAAATTTTTTGAGTATTTATCTATACTACTTAAATATTCTGAGGTATTTAAGTGTAGAGTTTTAAAATAGAATAGAGAGCATTAAAATGTAAGGTGGGTGAAGCTACAGGGCATTTAAGTGCAATTTAGCTTTTTTTTTAATTCAAACTTGTGTTAATATTAGAAAGATGTAGCTCACCTGCGTGATGGTTGAAACAAACCCCAATTTCCAAGAAAAGCCCAAAATTTCTCGCGTACAATGACGCTGCATTTTCCTCCACTCGATTACAAAATCATCATTTCTTCTTCTTTCCTTTCCTTTCCTTTTTTTTTTTTTTTAATTTCTTTGATTCTTTGGCATGAATCTGGCAAAGAGTTCTTCCTTCGTTGGAATAAATGATGAATCCTCAGATTCGCGCACGCTGAAGAAGAGGAAGAATACCAAGAAACCTAGCTGTATGTTACATTCTTTCCCCTCCTTTTTTTTTCCAATTTTACATGCCATTTATTTATTTTTCTTTCCTTCCTAACATTTTATTTTAGAATGTGGATGCAAATCTCTGTGTGCATTGTCTTGCATATCTTTGACTATTTAGATTGAGTTTATGTATTAGTATTAGAATTTAGATTGAGTTTATGTATTAGAATGACTATTTACATGCCACCGTACGCCCAATAAATTTGATGGTTTAGGAACCCCTCTTTGCGAGGAAAACCTCATAGGAATTGTAGGTTTGCATAAATTTTAGCTCTTTTCGCTGAGCAAAATACTTCTGATCGAAAACTTTTCTGATATTTGCTTATTAATGATGGACGTAGTACCTGATCCATGGATATTGGAGCTGAAAATATGCAACTAAAGGTGAAGAAGAGGAAGAAGTACAGTAGGAGGATATAAGGTTTTTCCCCCTAAGGGAACCACCACTTAGGCCATATTTCACACGTTACCACTCTTAATTATTCAAATTTCAGAAAACTTTCTTTTCTACCGTTTTGTTAACATATAACCACCCATTACCTGTTCCATCCAAATTTCCATTCAAAAATTTATAGTTTGACTGTTTATCCCCACATAGGTTTAGTTTTGTTTGATTTTGGGTATCAAAGTTACATTTTGTTGAACTTTGAGTATCAAAATTAAATTTTTTTGAAACTAGAAGTACCAAAATTAAGCTAAAACTTTTGGGTATCAAAGTTAAATATTGTTTATTTGTGGTATTTTTTGGGCAGAAAAGAATGGTGGGGGTATCAAAGTGAAAAATGAAGTGAGTTTTATATTTGGGCAAATAAATTTTGGGTATCAAAGTTAAAATGAGAAATAATTTCGGGTATTTGAACTTTGATCCCAGAGTTCAACAAAATTAAACTTATGTGGGGGTAATGGTCAAAATTGGATTGAAAAGGGCATGGGTGGTTCTATGTTAATGGAACGGTATATAGGGGCGGTTTTCTAAAATTTGGATAATTAAGGGTGGTTATATGAAATAAAGCCAAAGTCAGGTGTGGTTCCCTGAAAAAAACACTCTAAAAAAATGTAGAAAACGAAGCATACTAATATAGGTTTCTGAATCAAGTTTTTGCTCAGCTCTGAGTCGATCGTCTTCTCTGGTTTAAGACAATGTTGTCATACCATTAGGAAGATGATTGTACAATCAGGCAATGAAAAATGTTTGCATCTCTTAGTTTACTCAGAAACATTCTCTTCCCAGTCATTTTGAATGTAGAAGTAATAAGCAAGATACAATCACATTGATGAAGGAGATGTATGAGATGATATGACTCCAAGAGTCCCAAAGTGATTTGGTCGATGATGGAAGTGGATTGGAGCAGCAGAACAAGGTTATGATCCCAGATAATGAGAGTCTAAAAGTAATGTGGAAGATGTGATCATTGGACTTAGAATTATTGCTACAAACGGGACGTGCAGGATTATGTAGCCAACTTCTCCTGGCAATATGATATTTAAAAAAAAATTCCCCTTGGCAAAATTATCGGTAGTGAGCATTCAACCATTTAGTGCTCGTGGCCTGTGAGTCTTCACCTTGAGTGGAGTGGTCGCACCATACTGGATGGAGGGAAGATATAACATGAAACTTGTTGATGAGGGAGTGGTAAAGAAATTTGACCGTGAAGATACTCTTTGTCTTTTTTAAAGTGAAAAGATACTTTTTGTATTAACCTTCCAACTTCTGATATCCTACCCTTCAGTTCATCTGTGCCATTTTAAGATGTTGAAGAGTTGTTTGAGGTCTAAATGCAAGTAAGTAGGCGTATACCGTCTAAACTTTGAAGTCCAAACCAGATGGTAAACAAGTGTTTCTGTTTGAAAAGTGGATGAGAGCTGTTGGATTCTGTGCACTCCAAATGAGATCTCCTAGATTCCATGCAATTAACTAACCTTAGTTTTTCAGTATGTGTCAAATGACACTTTATTGTATCATGTGTTGGATGATTCTGGGTCCAAAAATAACCTTAGTTTTTTTTCCCTTTCTGCGTGCCTTGTTATGTTTCATTTTCTATGCAGATTCTAAGTTAACACAACAAGAGCTTCCTGCTTGCAAACCAATATTAACACCAGCAATTGTAAGCACGACATTCTTATTCTTTGTTAAAATATTCAAAGTTGTACTTTCATATTTTAATTTTACGTCTTTCTATTTGCAGGTTACATCTGCACTGGCTCTAGTTGGCATTATCTTCATCCCAATCGGGCTGGCTTCCTTCTATGCATCTGAACAAGTACTGATAATTTTTTACCCAATGGGTTCCTTTTAGTAGACACAGACGTTTCTTTTGGCTATTGACTTAAACTTGACATAGGTGGTTGAAATTGTAGATAGGTATGATGCTGATTGCATTCATAGCGAGGATAAAGTTCAATACATTCAAAGTGATGGGACTAACAAAACATGTATCAGAAATTTAACTGTGAGTATTCTTTTGCTAGATGATTCATTGATGTCAAATTGTCAATTGTTCTTGTTAATAGCATTCGCTCAATATACTCAACTTGATCTATATGATAGTTCACCCTTATGATGAAGTGCAAATTTTCTTTTAGGTGCCAAAGCTCATGAAAAGCCCTATCTACATTTATTATCAGCTCGATAACTTCTATCAAAGCCATAGGCGGTATGTAAACATAGCCAGTGTCAATATCATCCCATTCATGTTCCTAATATATGTTTATTTTATTAATATCTGCTTTTATTCCTTGTCGGAGCTGCCCAAGTCCTTGATAAAATAGACAAACAGGAATATTTGTAAAAGGAAGTAGCGTTGAATTTTCTTTTTATCGTTTATTATTATTTCTGGTAAAACTGCTAAACAGATTTTAGTATTGTCCTCTCTTAAATAGTTGTGTTTTTTTGACTTCAAGATATTATTCCCTCTGAATTTCTACCCATATTGGAAGAGTAAAGATTGTTAATTTATACTCATTAATTGGGACGCTTTAACCCATCAAGGATAAAACCTATCCCCATCGGAACTCCCACAACTTCTTATCACAATATTATGTATTAGATCTAATATTATCAATCATGAGGCCACCTGCCACTGCAGATGAACTCAAAAGTTATGATAACTTTTATGGATATCTAAAGGGACTACTGACTCTTGCTTTTGGCCAGGACCTTTTCGTTAACTTTTGCTCCATTATCGTTGCTTGTATATGTACTTGTAAAACATTTAGATAAAATCTGTTGCTTTAAGGAACTGTATCCACATTTTGTTTTAGGTATGTGAAGAGCCGAAATGATAGACAATTGGTGGGTAAGGAGATTAAACCTGAAAATGTGGTTAAAAGTTGTGATCCTGAAGCTACCACTGCATCTGGAGATCCTATAGTTCCTTGTGGTCTCATTGCTTGGAGCTTGTTCAACGACACATACAAATTTTCTGTTAATAACAAGTGTTTGGAGGTAAATAAGAAGGATATAGCTTGGACAAGCGACAAGGAGCACAAGTTTGGAAGTGGTGTTTATCCCAAGAACTTCCAGAGAGGAGACTTGATTGGAGGCGCCACACTCAATGCCTCTGTTCCTGTAAGGACTAGCCTAATTCTCATTGTAGTTTATTTGCCTACAATAGTTTTCTTTTATTATATGTTGACATCATATACCATTGTCCAGTTAAATGAACAGGAGGATCTCATGGTTTGGATGCGAACTGCAGCGCTACCTACATTCAGAAAACTGTATGGGAGGATTGAGGTGGACCTTGAAGCAAAGGAGATGATAACAGTTGTAATACAGAATCATTATAATGTATATAGCTTTGATGGGAAGAAAAGATTGGTCCTTTCAACTACATCTTGGATAGGTGGAAAAAATGAATTTCTTGGAGTAGCCTATCTTTGTGTTGGTGGCTTCTGCCTTTTCCTGGCAATGTCATTCCTGCTGGTGCATATGTTAAACCCCAGGTGACAGTCTGGTTTTTTTTTGTTCAATGTGCTTTTTCGTTTTTTGAACTGACGTGTCGGAATAGAGAAAGCTCACGATGATTTAACACGTTAGTCTCCAGTCTTCTAGATATTGCCATCAAGTATTAGACAGTAAACGTTTTTTGCTACTATTTTAAATAAATAAATAAATATATATATATATATATATATAAATATATATATATAAAACCTGTAATCAGCTGCTACCAAGTTTGGTTTAATAGATGTCATTACATCTGCAGGTCATTATGAAGTCACTTGATATTTCTTTTACCTTACCGAAATGTTAGTATACGTTCATATTGAATTATTGAAAGAACTATGAAGCTCACCAAACACTTCAATTTTCTTTTGGTTGACTATCTAAATAATCACATCCATTTTCTAAAAATGCATATATAGGTGAAAACTTGTGCTATTTAAACAGCACGTGAGAACATATTACTTAACCCATTTTAGAGGAAGTTTGTATTATCATTATTTCTTCACTGAAGGAAGTCTTGAGGTAGACTTCGAAGTTCGAACTAAGACTTAACTCTTTATCCCTGAGCTAGTTAGCAGGGCTTGGAGAAAGTAGTGAAATCCTGTACTGAACTTTAAAAGTTAAATGTACTCTTGGCAAAAGTATTTATGATTCGTGTGAAATTGGTG
The DNA here is from genome assembly GCA_037177215.1 of Asparagus racemosus. Taxonomy (NCBI): domain Eukaryota; kingdom Viridiplantae; phylum Streptophyta; class Magnoliopsida; order Asparagales; family Asparagaceae; genus Asparagus; species Asparagus racemosus. The sequence continues at coordinate 13,159,968 of JBAKGM010000200.1, read as the reverse complement.
TCTTCATTATTCATATGCAATGTAAGAGCGACAGAGAGAAAACATAACATAAGATAGATTCATTCTGACTTAAATCTTCGAATGCAAGCTATAAAAGTGAATAAACAATGAATATTATGGTACACTGAGAACACTAGTCATGAACCAAAATTTTGTAGAATAGAGACTATAGGTGAGAAATTGAAGGTGTTTTGGTAATTAATCTTGGATGCTCTTTTGGAATATTTTACGATGATGTTAACCATCACGTAAATAAAATATGTTAGATGTTTGAATTAAATTAGTGATGCGGACTGGGGCAGAGGCTCTAATCCAAAAGAGGAGGCTCTCAAATATGATGCGTCTTGTACTTATCTGGATCTGATCCAAAAGTATAAGGTTATCGATAGTGCGAACTTTGGTGTCTATTGTAGTCTGATCATGAACTGAAAGCAGGAGCGGGTAGATTGTGAACTCTTCAGCAAATATTCACAATTGTGTTTGGATATGGTGGGGAGCTAAAGGAATCTCGAATGACATTGTAAGGCCTTGATGGAGCTTCACTGGAGGAGAGAAATTGTCAACTGCTTGGCAGGGTGAGATCCAATGATGGGATATTCAATGGGATCGTAGGAGTTCATCATGGCTCACCGAAACTCGAGCATGGTCAGATCTAGTCGACGAAGAGGCGCAAGGGGCTAGAATGTTGAGGCGAGGGTGAATGAATAGTAACAAAGTTATTGTTCACATGGATGAACAATGAACAGTACAGGAGCGTTCATCTGTGATCAGTACCCGGCTTTGGGTTCTTTTGATGAGGGGTTCCTTTGAGGAGAGGATTTGATTGAAAGGTATAAATTGACGAGTGGTTGAGATTGAGATGGATCTTGATCTAAGGGTTAGGAATAAAGGAGGGGGTTTGGATAAATAATTAGGCTTCATACCCGAGGGCTTCTTCACACCAAATGACACTTCACGTGCCAAAATTCACCTGCTAAGAGAAAAATTTCGAAACTCAGAAATTTTATTAATTAGTCTATTCCTAGTGGAAGATTATACGTTTATTTATAGAAGAGAAAAGACCAAATCTGGAAGCTAAATGAAATCCTAAATAAATATTACTGAAAGGACACAAAAAATTATAAAGTCCTAACTAAAGGAAATTAAATAACATCCCCAAGAAAGTAAAACCTTAGAGATGCTTAAAATCCTAAAATCAAATCCTTAGAAAACCTTATGGTTAGTTAAAAGAAATAAGTACATAAAAAATCCTAAGAAAATCATTTCTAAAGTTAAAGATTACATCAAATGTTGATAAAATGAAAATTATTATGGTAAATCCTAAAATCTTCTGATTGACAGTCTACGATTATCCTGCACCAATTAGAACTCAACTTCAACTTGGGACAACTTTTTTTGCAGGACACAAGGAGATCCGTCATACTTGTCATGGAACTGGAATAAGGAGAATAATGATGGTGCAGACAACTTGCAGGACACTAGGAGATCCGTGACACTTGACATGGAATAGGAATAGTGATAGTGCGGACAACTTCAACTAAGATGATCACTTTTCTCAGCAAAGCTTATGGAAACTGGTCTAATTACCACTCAATGAGAGGATTGCTCTTCTTCATATGCCATGAGATATTGAGGTTTGATCACACTCTATTCTCAGTGCTTAGATATTCCTGTAAGTTTTATTTCTGGAAGCTTGGTAATCTTGTTTCTGGAAGCTTGGTAATCTTGTGTAGCCAGGTTCACCAATTCATCTTTCTTTTTTTAAATAAATTTTAAGTTGCTTCTTTGAAATAATAGCCTCTTTATTATACGATGCAGATAAGGTTCACTCTTATACCAACTGTTTATATCAACTGCCTCAGATCATTCTAAACGGAAAATCTTATGATGAATCATCATGGATTTGTACATTTATTTCTTGTTTAAACTTTAGTAGGGTCAAAATTTTGATCTAGGCTTTAAGTTTCATTCTCAGTTTATTATTAATTCTTTCCACCTTGCAATAAATCAGTTTCTTTGTCTAATCACCCTGGTGGAAGTAAGAGTTCCTTGGAATTACAACCCTCTCTTTAAGAGATGCTCTTTCGTTTCTTTTTTTCTTACCGAGTCGAAAATTCTTCCACTCAGAAAAGAAGGTAGCAATCAACCTATCAAAGACTTAAAGATCAAAGCCTACACACTGATGAAAAGTGAAGGCAAACTATAAATTATCTTGTGAAGATCATTTGAACTTTGAAGTTAGGAGGTCATTATATGTTGTAGTGCCACAGTTGTGAAGGGCCTGAGCATAGTCAGTGGGTGTGTTCTACAAGGAGGAAGCAAGTTGAAGAGAGTTCTGATGTTAAACAATTGCTGTCGTTTGTAACTATTGCTGAGTAAATTAAGAGTGGATCTTAATCTTGAAGGGCTAATTAGCGACTTCTTTTTGGGTTTGATTACATTTAGTTAACTGGTGAAAATTTTAAAGCAGAGCATGGAACAAGGTTGAAATTGCTCGTTGTGAGTTTGTGATCAGTGTTTCCTAGAATTAGTGTTTGTGGGCTTTTATTTAATCAAATGAAATTAACGTGGTACGTAAGGTTTTAACATTTCCTTCCAAAAAATTGTGTGTAAGCTGTGTTGAAAGTCTGATGTTTCAAGGGTATACATCCTTTTGCGCATTATAAAGATGTTGGAATACATCAAAAAGACAGTTTAATCCTCATATTTTAAAAATTGAAATTGGAGATATGCTGATTTTATTGGAGGAAAGAGATATGTGGTCGTTCCAGTATTGGTTTCTGTTTGGGCAAGCTTCGAAGAGCGCGAAGGAAAATTGTCATGTTACGGAAAAACAACTAATATGAAAGAATGATCATAACAATCTCATATCTAGTGTTGATTTTATAGGCTATCATTATTCTAGAGAATTGTTAGAGTTTTTGTGAGACCCCCAAATGTTTGGTCCTCAATCGGGAAAGTGTGAAATGTTTGAGTAGCTTAAATAGATATGCCCAAGGCTCAAATGTAACAAGTGCTAGCACTTTTTGGCAGTGGATTTAGCCAAATAACACGTTACACTCAGTGAATTCTATGACTTATATCGTGCCAATGGGGTTGCATGCCCGGGACGTGACAAGTGGTATCATAACAGTTGCCAGCCGAAAGTGCGGAGCTAAGTGCTATGCAAGGCCAAGTGCTACACCGCATGAGCGAGCTGAGAGCTACCTTTAGTGCCCATAGAAGCCACATCTAGGGTCCACATTGCCTGGCAATACTGGAATGTGCCAATTGTCATGTCGCGATGAGGACATCGCATGTGTAAGGTGGGGTGATTGTGAGACCCCCCCAAATGTTTAGTCCCACATCGGAAAAGTGTGAAATGTTTAAGTGGCTTAAATAAATATGCCTAAAGTTCAAGTGTAACAAGTGCTAGCACTTTTTGGCAGTGAATTTAGTCAAACAATACGTTACACTCAGTGGGTCTCACGGCTAATATCGCGGCAACGGGCTCGCGGGGCCAGGGCATGACAGTTTTGCTCTTACAAGAGCCTTGGTTACTTTCTTTCCTCATCAGCTTCATGTTTGATGATTTGTTTTATTTCCATAGTTCTATTTGTTTTGTTACAGGTGTTTCTAAGTTAGGAAAGGAAACAAAAACCAGATGGCCTCGAGCATGCTAAATGAGGAAGGGAGCTTCTTGCTTCCTGGGACTCCAAGATTTAGGGTTTTGAACATATTTGGACAGTTGTTGTTTTAGATAAAATGGCATCAGGTTAAAGATTTTGTTAGTGATCTTGTTTTCCCATTAGAAAGTGGATCCAGAGTAGCTTGATTGTCGATTAACATTAAAAAAGAGATATATGTAAATATAGGCTGGTTTTTTAAGAATGTAATGAATTGTATTCCTTGGCGATTGTGACAAGTGAATCGAGAATTCTCCTAAAATCATGATGCTGTATATATTTATTTTGAAAAAAATTTCAAACTCTACTGTTCTCTTTGCTGACTGACTAATGTTGACTCTACCTTTTCTAACCAAACACAAATTTAATAAAATCTTGTTAACTTCTAGTAAGGAAGAAAACTCAAGAACAATCTGGTTTTTCCTCTGAGAACATCCAGAAACAGTTCCGAGCATGCTGAGAATCACCCAATGTATCCTTTGCTTGCTTCTTCTTAGATAATATCTTTGCGTAACTTGCTGTATAGTCTTCGACATTGCTTGTTGTGATATTTTGTTCTCAAATTCCCATACCATCCTAAGTAGGGTTGAAGATATGCCAAGTTCTTTGGTATATCAGAGCTGGTGATTTATCTATTAACACAACAAAATATCACTGTAGCAATGGTCATTCCTTCTCTACTGATACATGTCTACGTACTATAAGCTCAGGTAAAGCCCCATCAAATATTAAGTGCTCTATCATATAAGCATCATCATCACTGTTGTCTAGGAATAACTCTGTCATATAAATTTGGTGTTTGGGAAGAAAATAGCTCTGATAATGTTCAAGTCCCCTTAAGGATGTAATGGTGACTTCAGAGAGAAGGCATTTCATTTCATTAGTTATCGTTTGCGACCGAATGTGAATAGATCAAGAAAATATGGAAGATAATCATCAATATATATGATGCAAGCATAAAATTTTACACCATTTTGATGAATCGTGTGAAGGTCAGTAAGTCTCATTTACTTATTCCTCTTCGCAAAGTATTTCAACAGCACCTACTTTACACTTCAAAACTTTATAGCATACACACAGTAGGAATAGTATAACAAGCAAGAAAAACTCTTAACAGAAAAAACACCAAAATAATGTGAACAATGGTATTCTGATCATACAAATAGAATTTAATTGGACAAATCAAATCAATCTATCAGTATGTTACTTGGATTTCTAAACCAAATTAATCATTCAAGAGCATACAAATCTATAACATTTTTCCATTTAATTTCCTGATTGGCAGGGGAGAATGGTAGGCTCCATAGGAGTGGAGGTATCTCTGTCACACATCTCGGGGCCTACAGTTGTCACTCCTTCATCCTGATCATAGAGATAATAAATATGCGTCAGGTTTTAATTCTTTCTATAGACATTGTTTTTGATGTCAGTGTAGAGAGCGTTTTTTTTTTCCGAGAGGATGCACAAACCTTGGCCAGGTTTCTGAAGAAAGTTGTGGTGTAGTTTCCAGTGGGAAAGAATGCCTCCATCAAATCTGCTAATACTAACTGGGGCTGAGAGATGGCTCTATCATACCAATCTTGAAACCCCAAATCAAAATTGAACCAAGAAAAGTAATCAGTAAGGGGGGAAACCCCAAATAGAGGCATAGTAACAAAATATTACATGTATATGTGCTGGCCTAATATGTGCTAGTGATTTTATTACATGTATATGTGCTGGCCTAATATGTGCTAGTGATTTTATCACATTTGATGTCAATCTAACATCAAAATGCTTAAGAATGGGTGAATCTGGATATAAACTTTGTTGACAAAAATGGTGAACGAATGGTTGAGATGAAGAGATGTGACCCATTGTTTAAGGTTCTTCGGTTTCAAGTTCATGATCATGCTTTTCCTGTTTGATTTGTGTCTCAGAGTAAGGTTCTCTTTCATGATTTCAGTGGAGCTCATTAGAGCACAACTCTATAAAGAATCCACATGTAAAATGATTGGGAAGAAAGATAGCTTAGATAAAAGTCAAACAAGAATAATTACATCTGTGATGATGGTAAGCTAATTCTGTTATGGAGAAAAATTTAAACAATATTAATTGCTTGCTCACTTTCTGCTGGAAATTTATTTCATGGCTACAGGTCAAGGGAAAGTGATGAAGGCTAAAACCAGCATTATCATTTTTGATCTGATTTGAATTGGATTTACATGAAGGTATCAGAATTCTACCCATACTGGATCAACTGATAAAACTAATATTCATGCACTGATCCTCTCAAAACATTCAAATTTTTATCTTAAAACTTAAAGATATGAAGTTCTTACACATGGATGCTTAATTAAATTATAAGAAAACATTAATCAATTCGAGAATGATGAAATTTGAATGTTTCCATTAAGGAAGAAAATCGACAATAAGTTGCCTAGAAAAAGCAAGTAGTTAACTCATCAGCAAATTTTAGATTTCAGGTTGTTCAAAACAAGAAGTAGTGTGCAATTAATCATCTTGGAAAAATGCAGAGATGTTGTGCTTAGAGTTCACAGTTCTGAAGTGAAGGGTACTGGAATATAGAAGAATCCAAAACCGACATTAAAATAAATTCCTATCATAAATAAAATCGAGTAGTTCTTGCCTTTTTCTTTTCCTCCAAAAAAAAAAAAAACACCAACATATAATAAGATGGGGGTAATCGTTGTACCTAAGGTGGCAGGCTTCTGGGCTCTCTTATCATATCTCCACAGCCTCTGATTCGTCAAAAATCCAAAACAAGACTTATCATCCACACCTATGTTTTCAAGGAATGCCGAAAGTCTGTACTCTTCAGGCTCTAAAACATAGGTTTCATCGATTACCACATCCACAGTCTGATTCAAGAACAACATTCATTTAATTTCGCTACTATTTGTATGTCTGACACTTGAAGCAGCAGAAGGGGAGAAGAGTTTGATCAATTCTTACACCAAGTATGGCATAAAAGTTCTCCATTTCATCTGAATTAGAAACATTGTAACTGTTGTTGCTGATGGTGTCGTCAATGTTCTCCCCTCCTGCATCAGTCACATACTGCTAAAAAAGCACGTGAGACTGCTACACGAGCTTTATGTGACATGTGAAAAAAAGAAGTAAAGAAGCATGGGGAGATTCTAACCTGCAGCTTGAAGCCTTCTTTTCCAAAAGACCATATGCCCTGTGAAATTAGGAAGGGCGAAAGATGGATTTTATGTCGGTGTCAGTATTCATCAAAATAAAGAAAGAAAAGCTCTTCTCAAGATTAAAGTTAGGAATTTGCTTGATTCTCTAGGAAGAAACAGGGAGAAATGGTTAAGGGATGAGCCTCAGGTATGAAAGTGCTTAAACTCTTATTTTCCTATTTTCCTCCTAATTCTTATTCTGACCAACGTACATTCGAAGTGAAGACTCCTCCAAATGTTTGTTATTTTACATGTTACAACTTTAAGTGTTGTCTAACCTTGTAGTACCCCACCCAAGCAACTACAGGTTTGAAGCGGGTTGTGAGATTTGCAGCAGCTTTGCTGAGACACACATAATTTTGTTTAACCTGCAACGATATATCAACTTAGAATATGAGATGCACTAATATTTTTATGAAGTGCAGTAATTTTTTCATGCTGTTATGCTTAGAGAATATTCAAAAGTTTACCATCATGTAGGAAACCAAAACCTGAAATGTGTCTAATCCAGCTAATATGCAACGTAGACTTTAGCATAGAACATTAAAATTTCTCCATAATTAACATTATGTTCAACTAGACTTACTGCATCATAGACCATATTAGCTCGGGCTTCTGAATTTGTATAAGTAGCCAAGTATTTTATCCACTCTGCCCTCTGAAAATCAGAATGCAGATTAAGATGTTCCATTTTTAAACAAAATCTCATAGTTACATAGGAGAGATGAAATAGTGTCCACTTACCTGCAAAGGGGTCATTTCCTCAAGCGGTACAAAAGCTGCATAATTACATGCTTGTTCTTCATCTATATTGCTTATGAAGTGTGCTGTGAACTGCGAAAGCTGTTGCATATCTGTTTTATTAACAAGCTTGATGCCACCACTTGTGTACAATTTCAGTACACATTCTGAAGTTAGAGAGTCAGCTGTAATGCCCTTCAAGCTCTCTAACAAACCTAGTAGCTGCAGTACCTCAACAAATGTTAATCAAAGAAAGGCAAACGGTGCAGGAAATAGCCTGAAGAACTAAGATTAACAATGAAGGTTAAGTATGAGCCAGATGTGGTGATCTATCTTGCAGACTTGCAGTAGTATGTAGGAGTTCTGTTAAAAAACTTATGAAAGTTCAGGAAATGGATATGCCGTGTACTCGAGTGTGGGAGTTAATGAGAATCAACATAACCACGTGCGAATTTTCTAGTGCTCCTTCTTTCTTTTATAATAATCTTACGTAACTTTTCGATTGATTTAAACAAAGATTGAAGTGTATGATTCTTCCTTAGATATTAACACACTTGTTCTGTTATGCTGTTTTTCCATTTATACTTGAAGAACTCTTGATTGCAAATCCCCTGTTACTTGGCATGTTCATTTGGGTGTACCTTAGCAAATTATGTAGAAGACTTTGAATAGAAGGAAATAAGTTTGTGAAAGAGTTGGCATCCAAAGCTAGAACTCTATGCTTGAAGTAGGTTTATGTTAAATTATACATGTGAAGAACTTCCATTATATAAAAACTAGAAAGTGCTTGTTAGTAATTTTGATGCAGCATTGCTGCCGTTGAAACATTTTTTTTATGAAGATGCCCCTGGAGATGCAATTAGACAATCTTACTTACATGATAGCAGTCCTCACCTCGAAGAAAGACACTGTTCAAAATCGAGATATAAAGGAAAAGGTTAGAATGCTTTGTCTCGTAAGTGAAACATAAAAATAAATTTTAGCGATGTAGATTATAAAATGCTACCAGCAATGTGTCATGCCATGAAATGAGCTTTAATACGCGCATGCTATCAGGGGTAAATCTTCTTCTTAGAAAAACAAATGATGCTACAATGCAGTCACCAGGCTGTGCTTGAAACGTTTGCATTGGTTTATTTAAGGTTTTCTTTATAATTTTCTTTTGGAGAGTAATTCTCTCTATAATTTATAGTTCTAAGCTATTAAAACTTTAGAGAAGAAAATTTTAAGATCTAGAATTTTAGAATTGATTAAATATTGGACCCACTAGAGTGACAATGAGCTTTATAGATTATTCTTATAGTCAGAGGACTGGGAATGAATTTCCCAAAAAAAAAAAAAAAGAAAAAAAAAAGAATACCAAACTTTTGAAAGTAACCAGATGATGGATCTAATTACGGGCTTATAATAGCTGTTGGATGTCAGTCCGAGAGTCAATTACTTTTGGTGGCAGCTATTGTAGAGGTTACTTCGGAGGCAAGTGTCTGGTTAATTTGGAAGGGTTAATTGAGGATTAACCCTCTAACTATCACCCAGTTGCAGATAGACCGCCTGTAGTTCTATAGTTGCAGATAGATCCCCATACTTATCGCCCAGTTGTGGATAGACCGCCTGATTGAATTTTTTTGCCTCTTTTATCCTCGGGAGGTCTGTTTGTCGGGAAAGTATTTTCTCTTTCTAAGGGTCAAAAAGTTTCACTCAGGAGTCTATTTGCAACAATAGAACTACAAGGGGACCTACTCCGCAATTGGGTAATAGTACAGGAGGTCGATCCGCAAATGCAATTCACCAATTTGAAAATTGCATAAAAAGGTTATTTGCTATCCTTTTCTTAAATTCTAGTTCAGTTTGATCAATTTTTGCCAGTGTTCAACGATTTCGCGCAACCCTTTTTCTTATGTTTATCTCGGGTGATCTTGTATCAGTAGATGGTCTGGAGTACAAATCGTATCAGCATAGCAACAGACTGGTTCTGAGCCGTGCAAGGAGGCAGAACAGTTAATATCATACCAAACGCTCCAATCGCACTTGATGTGCTCTGATATAATTTATATCCCACGCTTTATATTTTACATCATTTCTTTTGTTGGTCAGTGAAATTATATCAGGGAATATGACAAAGGAGTAAGGAATTAGCAATATATACCAGGGAAAAATGTAGTGTCAGCTGAGAAGTTGGAAAGAGGGATGACGAAGGACTTTATCCTCCCAGTGCAGTACTTAGTCCGAGTCGCCATCCTCGAGTTGTTCTAATTCCAGTAACACCCAAAAGATTATACGCCAGAAAAAAAATGTAGAAAATTAAGTAGTAAAAAAAAATTCACCTGCAAGAGGAGATAACTCTTTCCATCAACAGAGTTCTTGATGACCTTGAAGCTCTGGCCATAGTAAATGCGGAACAGCTGAGCATCCTCCACTTTAGATATATCCCCTGCTGGCACAACTTTGCTTGCTGCTTTCACTTGAACCACCATAAATGGGCCCAACATGAACAAAACAGAGAACAAGGCAAACATGTTAATGGAAGTGCCCATAGCTTAACTGACTTCACAGTTGGCGGCCTTCTCTCCTGAACTTGAACTCAGAACTTGAAGAAGGAAGAGGATTTGATTTGATTTTTTTTTTTTTTTCCTTTTTTTTAAGGGGTAGGTTCTGAGAAAAGGAAGCTTTAGGGGGTTAATTTGTTTATTGAGAGTTGCAGATTTGGCCCGTGACAGGATTAGTTGGGGGGTTTGTCTTGTTGCTGGTGGTTTACGTGATATTCTTGGCTTTGTAGCTGGTTCAGTGTATTTTGTACAGTTGGAGCATGGGGATTGGGGGTTTTGAGTAGCTTTTCTAGTGTCTGATCTCGCGTGAAGAAATGTGAGGGATTTGGGTTAAAATGAGGGGGCCAGGAGTTTCCACTACTTTTTGATTTATTATGACTTGTGTCTCTGTGTTTGTCTTCTTCTGGACGTTTGAATTTTCCACTGCCAGAAACGCGTGGGCTTAATATTGCAAGGGTCATTCCTTTAAAAAAAAAAATTATTGTTAAGGGTCTGTGGAATGTTTGTAGGCCATATCTGCTCCACGAATTCGCTATGAGTTCTTAATATAAGGTTGTGTCCGTCAATTCCAAAATAAGATTCGTTTTTGCTTAACTAAGCTAGAGTTGAGCCATATAGTAATTGGTTCAAAAGAAAACTAATTTAAAAGCTAGAATTTGAAGTAAAAAAAAAAAACTAGTTCAAAGCTAGCTCTGAAGTTAAAAAAAAAAACTAGTCCAAAGCTAGCTCTAGTTTTACGAAGCTAATTTTTAGTTTTGGATTATGCTTATATCCATTAAAACTAGGTTTTGCGACTCTAGGACTCTACTTGGCAATACAATATAAAATCAGACCAGTTTGGTTTTTGGTTTAGGGTGAGGGTAGATCAATTTCATCCTGGTTTTAGAGCCAAAATTTAGCTAAGAAAAATTAGGCCATAATTGGCTCAATTTTTCCTCAATACAAGACACTTTAAATGTGTGCAAGGTTTCAACCTGACCCACTTTTAGTGGATTGCCAACGAAGCCTTAATACGTGTTGAAAATAGAAGAACTCTGATACCAGTTATTGGAATTACAGTCAGACTATCTGAAATCCCTTGACAAACAAAAGCAAAGAGGAGTTTGTCTTCATCCACTAGAGAGAAGGTTTTTTTTTAATTACTTGAAGACTATTGCAATATTTTTTGGGCTTTTTCATGAAAACCACCTATAAAATATATAGGCCAAATAGATAAAAGCCATCTTTCAAGTTTTTTCTTACACAAAAACCACCTTATGAGTGGGTTTACTTCAATTAACCACGCGTTGATTCTGTTCAACTTTTACCCTAAATGCCCGAAATTCCCTTCTCCCTCCTCACCCACCCTAACCACCTTCACCCTCCTCTCTCCTCCCTCACCTCCATCCTCATCCTCCTCTGTACAAACCACGATTGAGATGAGAGAGAAGGAAGTAGGAGGGTGGGATGGAACGAAAGAGAAAAGAAGAAGGGTGTGGATGGAAGAGGAGGGAGGAAGATGAAAATGAAATGGAGAAGAAAGGGGGAGAGGGAGAAGATGTAGAGGAGGAGAGAGGAGGCTAGATGGAGGAGAAATTAGCATAGGTGGAGGGGGAGGACGGAAATACTGGGACGGTGGAGGAGGGAGAAAGAGGAGGGTATTTTGCGTATTTTGGATAAAACTTAAACAAAAATTGCAAATTGCTCTGTTGTGATTGATTGAATGCTAACCTCACTTATGAGATTGTTTGTGTATAAAAAAATTGAAAGATGGTTTCTATCAAATTTCCTATTTTAAAGGTTGTTTTCATGAAAACCCCCCTTTAGAAAATCTCACAAGTAATTTATCAATTGTAATTTTTTTAAAGAAAATTTTTAATTTTTCTTTGAAGGTTCTTCTTCTTGATGGTTCCAATAAATCTCTCAAACTCCTATTTTGAGTTCATGCAAAGTTTGCTTCTGAAAAATTGGAGTTGATATATTTGTGTAGTTCGAACATTAAGAAAGGAGGGATTTGAGCATCTTCGATTCGAATTATTCAATTCTTATCATCTAACTGAAATAATTGATGCGTTTTCATTTATAACTTGTTTTTCCAATCAAAGTCAACTTTAATTTAATCCAAATAGTAGTGCTTTGACTCCAATCATTTGAACTTAAGAGATCAATTTAGTCTCCATGTTTGCTTGTACTTGAACAATCTACAGCTAAAACCTTCTTGCTCATATTACCTTCACTATCTTGCTCCCCTTGTCCTGACTTTACAACCTCCACATGAGGCCTCATATCGCTTGAATTCCTGAATGCACTTCAACTTCAAGACTCCTCTGAACTTTTCTATAGGAGTTGGCTTGGTCAATGTGTCTCTCATTCTTCTGTGATAAATCTTATCAGCGTATAAATTTGCCTTCTCGTCCGCATTTGCATCACCACGGGCCCAAACTAAAGCTTCTGATCTGTCCAGATTTCTTGCTCGATATGAGTCAGAAAGCTCTCCATCTACGTACACTGGATGTTTCTCCCACATGCATGTCTGTCTTCTATTTTTTTCGCCCCCTAAATCTTGTCTCATGCACATCTTTTAACATGGACTCATCATCAAAGATCAAAAATCTCGATCTGTTGACAAATTTTAGTTCTGCTGTACATCTGCTCACAATGAAAAGAGCTTCTTTTTACCTATGTGCTACATCGACGCTCGCTTTTGCGACAATGTTAAGCGAGTATGTTCGACCTGTGCTATTTAGAAACGAACTGATCGATCGTCTCGAGTCCTGCTCTAAACTAGAGCAAGATGATCGGTTATAATGTCCACAGGATATAAAATCAAACTTTGAGAATCAAGAGTTTGTACGTATTTAAATCATTTCTTGTACAGTTTTTTTGTTTATATATAATGAATTCATGATAAAGCTAAGTGAGGATAGAAGTGGAAAAAGGTAAAGGAGATGGCGAAAGCAAAGAGGGACAGCAAATCTGTTCGGTTTCCCCCTTCTATCTCACGACTTCTAAAGCAAGAAATGCCCTGTCCCAATGTTCTCCAATCAATGCTGATTAAACAACACAAAAGGTATCGTGTCATATGATAAGGTATATAATGTGGACCGGATATAATTGATTAAATTGTCACTTCCTTTTTTAAGTCAATTATAATTGACTGAAAATAGCTTTATGGAAACTCCTGCGATAGAAAAATGGTATTATCATCATGATACCTCGCAGGACTAGAAAATGTGCCATAAATAATGATTATTAATGTCATGATATGCACTCCTCAATATTTCGGGGGAGCCTTGGCACACCACGTTTCTCTGTTGACTGGAGGTCATGATTTCAAGTATGTAAAGTGCAACGGAATGAGTATTAAATCTTGCATTAAAGGGACAAGCTAGTTGCCAAACACAAAAAAGAATTTATGCGTAGTTTAAACTGAATTAGATCTCCTTAATTTACCAAATACGAAAAAAAAAAAAAAAAAAGGAGAAGGGAGTTAAATTAATCTTCAAGTTGAGGGGTGATTGTCCCGACAGCTGCTCACCTTGGCGGGATCTTAAGAGGGGAGCACCCTAGAAGCAAAGTTTAATTAAGTATGGTAAGAGGACTTGGATGGAAACTACCACAAAAGTATTTCGGATTTTGAAAAAGAAAAACCTGAACTATTTTTTTTAGAGAATTCAAAATTTTCACCGAACTATCATGATTGTTAAACGTTAGTGTACATTGACTCGTGATAGGCATGTGACTCTTTTTTTTTTTTTTTGTTACTTTTCTAATTTATTTTATATGACTATTCTCTCATTCTCTTCTCCCTTCTTTAAATATTATGAGTATTTTAGACTTTTAGCCAATGTAATTAACATAGTCAAGCAATTTAGTGGTGTGTAATGTTTTTGACGAATTTAAAACTTTGTGGTAATTTCTCTAATAAAAATAGTAGCTGAAATAAAAATAGTACGTATCTGAAAGTTTTGTGCAAAACTCTATCAGTTTTTTATGGTAATTTCATCAAAGTTTACTCAATCAATTTCAATAAAAAAAGCCAAAGGTCAAATTACCCAATGCAGCATTTAGAACGGTGGTCAAACTTTTCAACAGTTTTGTTATTGAGAAACTTTAAGTTAGCCTCCCTCAAAAAAGTAATTACTCTGTACCTAGTCCCAGTTAGATATATAATGTATATACATGAGAAGCTGATCATGACAAGTACTCCACAGCTAATTAGACCCTAATAATATATTTGACATGCATATTAATCAGAGTATGGATCTTCTACAATCTTACTGGTAGAGGATGCTTACAATTAGTTATGTGGGTATGTTGGTTTGTTTCAATGTGCCTCATAATTAAAAGTTTTTTAAAAAATAAAAATTAGATGAAGAATATATTTTATGGGGTTCACTGAGTAAACAGATTATTGGTGGATTGTAGAGTTCCTCTACAACCTAGGATGGAATTACTTACAACCTTGGGGAAATTTTACAAACTACATATAAAGCCTCTTGATGTTTACAATCTGCCGCCCTATAATATTTAAAAATTGCACCCCAAGTCCCAAGCTATCTAGAAACATCAAAGAAATTAGTAACAAATTGAATTAACATATTGGAAAGTAAAAGCCCATTTAAATTCCAACAATCAAGTCAAATATACCTAAACACTAAACCCCATATTTTCACACATGTACATGTTTACACCTATGATTTATGAACACAATTAAAAAATTTCAATGTATACCAAGAAATAAGAATGCAGTTAATAAATTAGTTTTGTTTATTGAATAGTTTATTCAATTTCACTAAAAATTCAAATATATTAAAATGTAAAAGGAACATATAGTTAATGGATTATTCTTTACATTGAAAATTAAATTGAGTCATAAAAAATTATACATTATAGGAAAAACATTATGAGAATTAGTATTAAATATAAAAGAAACGACATGATTGATTAACTAGAGCAATAATTTAATTAATTATAATACTATATTTTAGTACTATAATTTTACTATACTATATTTTTATTATTAGGTAAATAGACACATGTAGCCCCCTCCCTCCCCGGGCCCGGAGGGGGGGGGGGGAGAGGGGGGGCGTGGTGAATTTTCTCTACAACCAATGATGTAGAGGATCTCTAGACTACTAATCATGTGTCTAGAATTATTAGACATTTATCTCACAGTGAACGCTTGTCTAATTGAGGACGGTAAAAAAAAATTTGTATCCATGGTCAATAATGGTTGAGACTCGCATATATTGGTTCACTAGTGAGCGTGTAGAAAGCGTGAAGATTGTCTGAGAATCTGTAAAAGATAAAGCTAATGAATATGACTCAAATTAAGAGGGTGACTCTTTGAATCCTTTTATATATACGGTCATGATGGTGATCAAAAGGAAAGCAAAGAGGTCAAGAACAAAGAGAGAGAGAGGGGATGGCGCCGGTGGGTCTTCCTCCAGGTTTTAGGTTCCATCCGACCGATGAGGAGCTCGTTAATTACTATCTCAAGAGGAAGATCCATGGCCTCAAGATTGAGCTCGACATCATTCCTGAAGTCGACCTCTACAAATGTGAACCATGGGAATTATCAGGTTATATTTTCTTTTAATTATTTGTTTACTTTATCTTATATATCTTATTTGCATCATATATAAATCATTGCTTAATTTGTTGTTGCATTACGACATGTTTCTATAAGATTAAGATCATAAAATGGTTTATTTAATGGAGTAAAAATGATCTTTGCATAAAGACTACTATGCAAGGAATATAGATAATGAGTGCTTCTCCTACCACATTGTAATGTTTTAATAGTTTATCCAAATATCAAGTTTCGTTGCAATCTCTTGTATTATGCAATGGTAGAAATCTTTCCAAAATTTTTTTAACCATTTGAATCAACTTTTACAAAAATATTGTTAATTCGAACCATTCACATTGCAACACATTTTCTTCTTTCAGTTTTCTTTGTCATTTGAAACCCGATATGTTCGAAAATTAAATTTTCTATACAAGAAAACTTATGATTCTCTCATGGCATATTTCCTACTAGATAAATCATTCTTGCCAAGTAGGGATCCAGAGTGGTATTTTTTTGGACCACGAGATCGGAAATATCCTAACGGGTTCAGAACCAATAGGGCAACTCGAGCAGGATATTGGAAATCAACAGGAAAAGATCGAAGGGTTTGTTCTCAGAACCGAGCTATTGGAATGAAGAAGACTTTAGTCTATTACAGAGGTCGAGCACCACAAGGAATCAGAACTGATTGGGTTATGCATGAGTACCGTCTGGATGACAAGGAATGTGAAGATACAATGGGAATGCAGGTGATATTATTAATATATGATCATCATTCTACTCGGGATAAAATTTTTAAAACCATCATGACCTATATATTAGGGGTTTTGTATAAAAATTCCATAAGGAAGAAAAATATCAAATACTGTCAAAATACAATGAACTTATATACCATGAAGTTTTATCTATGTTTTTTTTACAAAGCTACTACCATGAATTTTCACTAAGTTACCATGAACTTAATGTTATTATCAGATAATTAACTATCTCAATTTTTCAACTAATATCATAGAATTATCGTACTACTTCTTGATAGTTTGGGTATTTGAAAGTTTGCGGTGTTTTTTCTTTAATGCAATAGTTTATGGTATATAATTTTGTTCAAAAACCTAATTCTAGATAGTTTTTGAATATTTACAAATCTACTAGTTATTTGGGAAGTGACCTAATTATCATAAGGTTGAATCAAAACTAAGAGATTTCCGATAATATTTACATATGCTTAATTTAAAGTAAATATGATTCTCCCTCAATATTCTTTCAATACATTTCAATAAATAACTTCCATATTTCAATGAATACATAGTAATTGATCCTAGATAGTTTCCCTAATGAATTATGAAATGAAAATAAAATATATAATGGCCTACCTCTTGCTTTTCAATAAGTCATAAAAAGTTAATTATGAATGGCCTTGTCCAATTTCTTACAAAGTATTAACTCTCAACTCTTTGCACAATGATCCATGCTCAGTTCTTGAACCTAATCAAAGAAACTAGCCTTACTGTGTGTGCATTGTGCGTGTGAGCGACACGCACACTCAGAGAGCAGTGGAAAAAAGAGATTCTTCTACGTAAGAGTTATGCATGACGTGCATGAAAAGTTAGGGCTTTCATCTTTATTAAATTACTTTTTTATCCAAAAAAAAATAAGATAAACATTCCTTTCTTCCGCCGGTCCTTGATCCTTGCTAAAGTACCTCCAGGCTGCTTTCATTTTTATTCTATAATATTCTATACTAAATATAAGACAAATCTATCATTCCTCTAACAAGCTCCCAAAATCTTATTCCAACCATCATCAGTACACCAGAGGTGTTATTAACACTTTAACTAAAGCTGTCTTGGTGTCCTCGTTGTCGGTGGCTTTCACTTTATTCCTAAATTACCCTCCCAATGTTATAATATTCTCACTATCTCACTCTCTTTCTAAGAAAGGAAAATAATTGTTATACAAAATTATGATTCAATAATCATGGGGTAAAGATTTAATTGTCAAATAAGATTCATTGATCTAAACCATCGTCTATATACTAGCTAATTTTATGGGTCAGTTCGATATTGCTGGAGCTTATGATAAGTTGTTTATATAATCAACTTATAGAAGCAACTTAGATAAGTTATCAAAAAAAAGTTATTTGATAATCATATATCATAAGTTTTTTCTAAAAGTAGTAAGGTGTTTGGTAAAATTGTGCTTTAGATCATTATAAGTGAAAATGACAAAAATAAGCTCAACTTTAGCTATCCAAATAGACATGGTAATTTTAGAATAGATAAAATAATAATGTCAAAAATTAAAGGATATATATATGGTATTAAAACTATAAAAAGTAGAAGCCTGCTTATAAAAGCATCCTCAGGTTTGCTTCTAAAAACACCCCTTAAAAGCAACAACTCACCAAACCCCACTATTTTATTGCTTCTTGAAAAAATAAGTAGAAGCAGCCTAAAAAAAAGCAATACCAAATTGGCTCATAGCACTCTCATTATCTAAAAAATTCTTCAAATATTTCATTTTTTTTTTCGGCCAAAGAATTTTATCTTTGCCCTAGATTTATTATAGGATTCGGGTGACCTAAAGATATGAA
Organism: Asparagus racemosus; assembly: GCA_037177215.1. Taxonomy (NCBI): domain Eukaryota; kingdom Viridiplantae; phylum Streptophyta; class Magnoliopsida; order Asparagales; family Asparagaceae; genus Asparagus; species Asparagus racemosus. The sequence goes on along the minus strand of JBAKGM010000200.1, from coordinate 13,141,684 downwards.
TAGTGATAATGAAGTCTACTTCAGTTGTAAAGCAGAAGATTTGATTATGGAAGATTCCATGTTTAAACCCCTGATCACTATGTAACATTTATTAAAAAAAATTAAAGATATTAAAAACAAGGGGGGAAATGATATTAAATATCTGATGTTATGCCATCAAAGCAATATTGAGTCTTTTTAAACTTAATTGTCTGATTCATGTAGTGATGTAGGTATCTTGTGAAACAACAAAACTCTCAAAAGGAAGACCAATATATATTAGTATAATGATTATTTTCTCACAAAATTTATATAGTGATTATTCTCCTTGAGATTACTTAATTTCTTACTCTGGTATTCTTATTTAATTTCATACTGCAATCAAATTCCTCCTTTTTAATTAATTGCGGATAATTGGATAAATCCCAATTACCACCCAATTTAGACTCCTTGTAGTTCTATTGCTGCAAATAGAACTACAGGGGTCAATCTGCAATTGGCAATAGTCCAAGCGGTCTATCCACAATTGGCGATAGTCTAAGAGATCTATCCGCAATTAAACTCACTCATAACAATATCCCAAAAAAATAAAAATAAAAATAAAAAACGAGGGTTAATTCATGCTCCTAATGGTTTTATCTGTGCAGGATTCATATGCACTATGTAGAGTCTTCAAGAAAAATGTGGTGTGCGCAGAAGTGGAAGACCAAGGACAATGCAGTAGCATAGTACTGATCGAGAGCCCTCAAACAATCGTCAGCGATCAGTATGAGACCATGTCGCCAGACGTACCCATAGGATCATCACCATGCATCGATGAGGATGACAAGGATGATGCATGGATGCAGTTCATCACCGAAGATGCATGGTGCTCTAATAATGAGGGTGGTGTTGATGATGAAAGTATTCCTCATCCTTCTCCTTGTGTGGCTTTTGCTAATTGAGAGGTTTTTCTTGGTTTTCTTCTTCCTTTTGGCTTGAATGATATTGGGTGGTGCATGATTAATAACATGATTTGGGCAAAATTATTACTATTATGAATATTATTATTAATTGTGTAATAAAAGAGTCTTGACAAGTACATAGGCAATGCTTGTAGCTTGCATATGAGTCTCTTAATTGAGGTTGGTTTTCGTTCTTTTAATTGTGGCCCTTCAAATTTATTTTCTTGATATGTTCTTGATGTATGTAAGTAACATATAAAGAATATTTTATTGTTTCACCTTTTCTTTTTCTATATATGTTGGAAATAAAAGGAAAAGTGTTGGTTCGGGTGGTTCAATTATATATTTGTGGAATATAACTCTTTTATGTTGCCTACATTTTAGAAGAAACATTCTGAGAACACAAGGAATTGGCTTTAACAATGACATTATGGTCTTTAATTTGTAAAAGAGTAATTATGCAGATGCAAAGGTAAAACGTTATGAAGGATCGAAAAGAAAACAGGTAGTGGAGTCCCTTTACAAACAAGAAGCAATGATATCATAGCTTAAAAAAAAGTTAAATGTAAAATGATTTGACGTAGGAATATCAATAAATATGAAAAAAAAATAGCTAAAATATCATATTAATATTAAAAGTAGACGACATTTGTTAATAAATCGATACCTCCTCTTGACAATTCTGCTAAAAGATTCTCCAATTCTCCCACTCCTCACGGAGAGTCCTTTTTCTAGAATTTTTTCCAAGTTTCTCCCTCTCTCATGGTAGCTCTCCCTCCCTTCTCATCATTTCTCCCTTTATCTAGACTATTCTCTTCATGTCATTTTTGACATGTTTCTCTAATTCTCTAGAAGCTTCATTAGCCTACTTCCTAGCTACTAGTATAAATAGGGGCCATGCGTGTCACTTGTAACTATCCCAAAGCATACAAGTTCTCAAGAGTCAAGTGTGTAGGGAGTGTGAAGTCTGTCCTTGTGAGCTATAGTCACTAGTAGAAAACAGGGCATTGGTGACGGGGAAATCCGTCACCAATGCCACCAAATCCGTCACCAATATATATTGGTGACGGGCTTAAACCCGTCACCAATGAATCCGTCCCCAATACACATTGGTGACGGGTCTATCCGTCACCAATACACATTAGCGACGCTCCATCTTCGGCGACGGTTAAACGAGGCGACGGGGGACGAACCCGTCGCCAATAACTATTGGGGACGGGTGATTTTCCGT
>JBAKGM010000200.1:13127138-13139430 GCA_037177215.1 Asparagus racemosus | reverse complement strand
ACCAATGAAAACATTGGCGACGGAACTTGTACCCGTCACCAATACCCCGTCACCAATACCCAGTTTTCTACTAGTGAGTGCTCTCCTTTGTAAGTGCAAGTGAGAAGTTTACATTGTGTGAGTGTTAGTAATATTTGTATTTTTGTACACGTCTTGTTACATATCAATAAGAGTTTCAGTTTTTGGGCTTCCACCACCTTCCGATACCCAACAATTTGATATCAGAGCAGGCACGTTTGAGGACCGAAGTATGTGGAGACTCCTCTAATGCATACTTTGGGGCTGTGAAGCTGATTGGTTAGGGACCAAGCTTACTTGGAAAATAGATAATATACCATGTCACCATGACAAATATTGCTACCCCGACGAGCTATATTGAGAAGCTCAACAGCAGTAACTATAGCACCTAGAGCACTCGTATGCAGTTTTATCTTGCTGGGAAAGATTTATGGTACACCACCAACTGATGCTACCACCTTAAAGAAGTGAAATGTGAGGGCTGGTAAAGCAATGTATGTGCTGTCAGTGATCATTGAGGATGAGTTATTGCATCACATCAAGAGCGCAAAGACACCGAAGGAAACATGATACACACTAGCATCATTGTATGCAAAGATGAATAATACAAAGCTCTAACGACTTGAGAGCGAGCTCCTATCAATCTCGAAGCAAAATATGATGGTGGGTCAGTACTTCACCAAAGTTAAAAGTATTTGTGATGAAATTTTAAAATTGGATCCAGAAAATGCAATCACAAGGACTAGGAGGAGTTATATTATTATTCATGGTGTAAGGCTTGAATATAATGGTCTCATCACAGCCATCCGTGGTTGGGCCCAACAACCAACTCTAATAGAGTTGGAGAATATTCTAGTAAATCAAAAAGCATTAGACAAGCAAGTTAGTAAGGTCACAATAAATGATGAGGAGGAAGCCCTCTTCTGTAACAAAAGAAGAGGACATGGAAAGTCAGGAGGCCAAGGCGCTGCAAGAGGGAAAGAAGGTGATAGTTCCCAAACAAGGGGAGCTTGTCATAGCAGGAAAAGGAATAGTTGAGTTTCAAGAATCAGTGCACGTCCAGACGTGGAGTGCTACAATTGCTGAAAGAAAGGCCATTATGCTCGAAATTGTTGGCATAAACGGGCCGAAGTAAATGCCGCTACATTCACTCCAAGTCAACTCACTCCAAATCATGATAACATTCATTGCCAACTATATGATAACATTCATTGCCAACTTTTCCAGGTACGTATAGGCTGCCTTTATGAAATAAAAGTCAGAAGTATTAGAGAAGTTTAAGAAATTTAGAGCAAAGGTTGAAAGCGAAATTGTGAGGAAGATTAAGTGTCTTTGCACAGATAATGGGGGAGAGTACACTTCCTATGAATCCTCAGACTATCCTCAAGATATTAGAGTTCGACGACAGTTGACATGTTTGGGCACCCCACAACATAATGGCATGGCAGAGCAAAAGAATAGGCATCTTGGTGAGGTATGTCGAAGCATGTTACATGTCAAAAATGTGCCAAGCCGCTTGTGGGCCGAATGCATGAAGATTGCAGTACATGTGATGAATAGACTACCTCAAGCCAACTTGAGGTTTATCTCACCTTTTCAGAAGATGTGGAATTATAAACCGCTGGTGAGTCATTTAAGAGTTTTTGGATGTGCGCTATGTTTTTATAACTGATCACTTGAACACTAAGTTTGATAAGAAGACTGTTCGATGCATCTTCGTTGGTTATAGTAATGAAAAGAAATGGTGAAAGTATTGTGATTCTATTATTGGTCAGTGCTATATCTCACGGAATGTGATGTTTGATGAGGCTTTATCATGGTGGTCTTCACAAGAGGTAGTGTTGCTAGACTCCAATGAGTTGGAGATTAAGCTACAAGAGTCTCGGCATGATGAAGCACAACCAGGTTCATCTTCAAGACCGTGGAGCATAGAAATCGATCAAGAGATGCCAAAGGAGCTTCACCTTGTTAGTTCGAAGAAATATAGGAGGAGCCACACACTAAACTTTGAAGATCCATCAGACAACAACAACCTAACATAAGTACGCTAATTTGTTAAAGTTAAAGACATTAAAGCATCATCCTCATTTCAAGAAGCATCTAGAAGCGTTCAACAGCGAAAGCTAATGGAGGAAGAAACCTTAGTACTGGAGCAAACTTTCAAGAGCAACTTCGGACAACAGCAAGATCGAGAAGAGTTGGTGTTGAGGGGGAGTGTTAAGAAATCAATACCTTCTCTCGAGAATTTTTCTAGAAGATTCTCTAATTCTCTCACGCCTCATGGAGTCTCATTCTTGTAGAATTCTCTCCAAGTTTCTCCCTCTCTCATGGTATCTCTCCCTCCCTTCCCATCACTTATCTCTTTATCTAGACTATTCTCTGCATGTAATTTTTGACATGTTTCTCTAATTCTCTAGAAGCTTCATTAGCCTACTTCCTACTAGTATAAATAGGGGTCATGGGTGTTCACTTGTAAGTATCCCAAAAACACACAAGTCCTCAAGAGTCAAGTGTGTAGTGAGTGTGAAGTGTGTCCTTGTGAGCTAGAGTGCTCTCCTTTATGAGTGCAAGTGAGAAGTTTACATTGTGTGAGTGCTAGTAATATTTGTATCTTGTACAAGTCTTGTTTACATATCAAAGAGTTTTGGTTTTTGGGCTTCCACCACCTTCCGATATCCAACAACATTTATATGTTTGGTATTAAAAGTAACTCTGGCATCTTTTTTATGTTAAAAGTGTGTCAAAGTGGTAATTAGGTACAAATATTCATCGGTGTTGATTTTCTCCAGTGAAACCATCACATGCCTATCACATGAGGAAAATATAAGTATTAGAGCTAATGTGGCGTGGATTAGATAAGGTGGCATTGTTTAAAAGATTAAGGAGAGAATAAAAGCGTTTCCTAAATAACCGATCGTGAAACCGTAGGGTTACAATTTGGGCGAGATCTCAGAATTGGGATTTTGAAGGAAGGTTAAAAAAAGGAAAAATTTCTTAGGGGGGACTCAATAATAGCATCTTTAAGCTCAAGGTCTTGCTCAAGGACAAGGTTTAGTGGTGGAAATGTGGGATTGCAAGAAGGTTTCAAGAAGTTGGCTTTACATTCGACGCTGGAATGAAGCAACAAAGCTTGAGATGGTAAAATTTTATAATTGTGGGTTAGAGTGCGTGTATCTAACATTCTTCATAGATGATATCCCTGGCAGAAGATTTTATAAATGCCAAAAGTATAATGTAAGTTTGATTTAAATCTTAATTTCCTGATATTTTTTTTTGTTCAAGGAGAGTTGTTGTTTTTTTTTTGTGGTAAATGTACAGATATGTAGATGTTGAATGTGAGAATAGTTTGATCGGCTAATGTGTAATGTTACTTCTGAATTGGTGCCTTTTCTTAGAGATGAAATCTTTAAGATGTCGTTCATTGTGAATGAACTTGATAGCGTGATTGAACAGGGAGCCAGGTAATGAGCTTAGTTCATACCATGATGAAAATGCAAAGTTGAACTATGAGATCCAAATGTGTGAAGATGAGAGTGAAATTTTGAAATAGAAGATTCATATGTGCCGAAATGAAAAAGTAAGTTGTTTGGAAAGAAGAAAAAATCACTCTCCCTCTCCCTCTCCATCTCCCTCTCCTTTAGCGGTTTTGAAAAATAGGGGTTTTTGGCAATTTATCCTAGTCACATCAATGTGTAATTAATCTATAATTCCCTCACGTGAGGTCACGTGGTGAACTACTGTGAGTGTTTTCAACCGGCGATAAGTTTTTGGACCTAATTGCACAAAATGAGTACTTTTAACAACAAAAAGTTGCCAAAGCTACTTTTAATACCAAACATGTTAATGTGGTCTGTTTTTAATACCAATTCGGTAATTTAGCCAAAGCAAATACCATATATTTGCGTGTTAAAATGCATACTTTAGTATAATACTTCCTGCATGTTAAGATGCATATATACTTTAATGTAATACTTCCTGCAGTTAGTATGCACGATCAGAGAATTTTTTTCCCCTCTTCCCGGAAAAGTGTATATACATCAGTGAATTGTTATAAGCCCCTGCATTTTGCAGGAGGAATACAATCATTTTGTTTCTCGAAAATACAGTTACAGGTTTACTATATTTGTAATCAAGTGAAAATCTAGTAGACCTCTATATCTTACAATATACATAAATTTGTAGGGTTACACATAAGTGGCTTATGTTATTAATTAAGGCCATCTCCCATTCAAAAACATGTGGGAAGGCCTTCCCCTCTACTTATCAATGGGGAACCGATTGTTTTTTAATCATGATTACCCCATTTATTTCTTCCCAATTTCTTTATCTTCTTCATCAATTTATATCCTCCTTTGATTCCTCTCCTAGATAAACACATGAAGCTAACGTCACATGAAGCAACACTAATATCCCATTTCCTAAAAAGGAATCATTGCAATGCTTCAAGGTTTTTTTGATCCCTACTTTCAACCTACCAAAGAAAGAAACATTATCTCTAACTTCTTCTGATCTCTCAACCACAGTGCCTTGATTCAGATGCACAATGATCTTCTTTGATGGCTCGACATGATGAAAGAATGTTTCGGCTACCACCCCACTGTTCGACACAATTAATCCATGATTGAATTTGATATTCTCATAGACATCAAAATATGATGTGTCCGCAAGTTGATTATCTCGGTAAACTCCTTCTTGGTGTATGTTGATGAATCCTAGAGGGAACTCGTCTTCTTGAGATTGAGAGTAGATCGGTTCAGTATAGCTGTCACCGAGATCAGTAGAGTTGTTCACTCGATAATTGGTTACTCCTGCAATCTAGGTTCGAGTGAATTCTTTGGTCTAGATTAATGTAAATGCATAATAGGGTTAATTGCACACAAAGACCCCTTGCAGTATCGTTGATTTGAACTTCCTACCACTGTAGTTCATTGCTGCAGATAGGTCATTTTTCTTGACTTTTTTTTTTAAACCTCAGGCAGACTCACTAATTTCATTCTGGGCCGGGTAATAGTTGTCAAAATTTCACCAATGATAACAGAGTTTAAAATAAAATAAAAAAGCCTAGGGGGTCTATCTGCAACAATGAAACTACAAGGTAGTAACTTAAAACAGCCATACTACAGGGGGTCTATGTGCAATTAACCCTAAATAAAAGAATATTTGTGTGTCTGAAAATGTATACCTTGATCATGGTCGGTTGCTAGCCCTATTTCATGGTTAATTGGAATGTTATTCACCATAGCATTATGCTCTCCTTATCTGATCAATGGATTTAAGTTCATTTCAAAAAATAAAGTAAGTTTCTAAGAATCAAAATATTTTTTTAAAAATTAAAATTAGTACAACAATAGAGTAGCATTCAATCTTACCTGCAAGATATCAGTGTCCAAAGTTTTCACTGCCCTTAAGTTCTCCACTCTCCTCTTATCTTCCTTAAACTCCTCTTCCAAATCACTGATCTCCACTAAACTTATTTTTTCATGTCTTGGCTCTACTAGAGAGGCATAGTTTTCAAATTTGGGGTTCATATCCGCTACCCACATAGTGTCTTGATAACTAATTGAGTTGTTGACGAGCTCGTTGATGTCGACTTCATTGGTGTTCAGTTGAGTACTGAAACCTAAAGCCAAAAGTTTCGAGTCCTGAAGATCGAATTGGGGGAAGTCTTCTAACTCGAGTGCAGGCATGGTGAACCTATGCTGAAGCCTTGCACACTCTAATGCCACATTCACCTGCATCATGAAAAATCAAGAGCCTGATAAAGAAAAAAGAGCCCTGAAATCTGAGTAAAGTATTTTTCAAGGACATCTTGAATATGGAGTTGTGACCATTTTAATACATTTAATGTTTGAATCAATTTTTAACAATGTCTCTTTAGTTCAAGTGCTTTTAGGTTTGTGCACAGGTTTTCAGCTTCTGGTATGAGCATGCATAAATGTATCATCATGTCCACATCATACATATGTCTTAAATATTTAGAATCAGAAGCATAATGAAAATTTATGTATTGTCTATTTTCAGCTAATACGAAATAACCAGTCTAGTTACTTCTCAATTTTATTCTCACATATTCATTTCACTTACATGAATGTATAAGAAAAATAAATATTCTCAATATCTAGCATGACCAAGATAATCTTTAATATTATCTTGATGAGAGAATTTACCTTAGATGAGCTTGAAGAATTATGAAATGGCGCATTATTCGTCGTGTTAAATGCCTCTTCTGCTGGAAACTGCATCCACTTCCCATGATCTAATGTTGCAGGTGAACCATTGTAAGCAGTTCCCTGCAAAGTGCCTGAAGAACAAGACTCTGACTGAAATGGATAGGGACGGCTCTCAAATTCATCTCCTCTTCCTTCACAAGGGATCTCAACGGTAGATGGATGATCATTAGTTGTCGTCCATTGGGGATGCAATTGATATTGTACACCGTAATGTTCTGTGATCTTAGGACCTGGTGCGCTCTTTTTAAACACCCGACATAAGGCATAAGCATCCTGAAGATAAAAATTTCACGTATTAATCATATATATAATTTTTAAAGTAGAAAAAGAAGAATACATATATGTTTTCATTGTAGAACTTAATACTGAGAGGTATTAGCAAACCCCCACCCCCACCCAAAAAAAAAAAAAAATGTTTTCGATTTTGAACTAACTCCACTGACGATACTACATGACCAGTAAAAAGACTAACAATGTTATTTCGAAATTAACATTCTAATTATTACCAAAATTAGGCCAAACTTGGACCAAACTTAAACGGATTTTGTGAGAATAACCTTTAAAAATATTAAAAGGTGTATGAAATGAGTTCTTGATCAGGGGTATCTAATTTCGGTGCACGTGATTTCACGTGCTTAGTTGGATCTAACGGTGTTAGCTAAAGGGCTATCTGACAAAATTTAAGCGGGCTTATCAAAGGCAGTCTCAAACATAAGGTTTACCTGCAAACCAGAGGGGGTTTCACACTCCTTTTCGTCGAGTCTGTACTCGTGCATAACCCAATCCGTTCTTGACCCATGCGGTGCACGTCCTCTGTAGTAAACTAGGGTTTTCTTCGTACCCACAGATCGCCTCTGCGAGTTGACCTTCCTGTCTTTTCCTGTGGCTTTCCAGTATCCACCCTGAGTCGCTCTGTTAGTCCTTGACCCATTTGGATACTTCCGATCTCGATGGCTGAAGAAGTACCACTCTAGATCTTTGCTAGGTAACAATGATTTCTCTGCAAGAATTAATGCAATGAGTTTAAAGGAAGAAATAGCTAATCAATGTTACCTTTAATCATCTTCTTTCTACGTGTGTGTGTGCACGCGCGCGTGTGTGTATATAAAGATTGTAAGGCTGCCGCAATCATGTATCGTCATATAAATTACTAATTAGTGTGAACAATCAACAAATCCAATATATATTCCATCAAATCCAAGATACATATCCCCATAACGGAGAAGACCACGCTCTTAAGAAGCTTTGATGATCTCTTGGAGACGATGAACCTTTTCTTTATACTTTCTTTGACTTGAGTTTCTGCTACTTAATTTACACAAGGGATTTTTAATTCTCTTAAATGTTGTGCTAGATTTCCCATTGTAGAAAGGCATAACATGTAATATTGTATAATAAAAAAATTGTAGACAATTTAAAGGTAGTAAAGTAAAAACATTAGAATCATCATATAATTAAGATATCATCTTATCATCTTGCAATTTGTGACAAAAGCTTAAATAGCTTTATATTTGTCAAGACGATAAGATAACCTTTCCGGTATTGAAATCTAGATTTACTTTTGCAAATTGATTTTGTTTTCCCTCTTTTTTTTCATTTCAGAAAGAAGAGAAGTCACCTCTAGCTTTCTTTTTCCATCTATTGCAAGAATGGATATTTCAATTGTTTGACGAGAATATCTGCGACCTTTGCTAAAAATTTAAGTACTATATGGTAATCGTTTTCCAAGTTGTTGAATTATATGCATGACTTTATTAATTAAATGGTAGTAATTGTAGCAAAGAAATTTTCAAAGAGAGGACGGAGAAATTGATCATCAAATTTTAATATCAATGAACCATGATTTTCGATTTTCATTAAAGGTAATGAGTGTGCCTTATATATTGATTATAATTGAAGAGAATGGATTAAGTGCATTTGAATACATGCCTTATTCAATTTCCAGCTCATGTATGCATGGCTTAATAGTGTATATTCTGATGTCTTGCTTCCCTTAGCAAACTAACAAACTCTGATATACTTCACCATTGCTTACAAGCAATATTGTAATACTTCAATCAGATCATATAAATTTAACTAACAATTTTCAATTATGTACTTAATATATACAAATTAAGTAAACTAACCATTGTAAGACAATAAAAAGAAATTAATTAGCTAGATACCTGGTAAATCCCAAGGCTCGCATTTGTATAGATCAACTTCAGGGATGATTTCAAGCTCAATTTTTTGCCTGTTGATCTTTCGTTTGAGATAGTAGGCGATGAGCTCCTCATCGGTAGGATGAAATCGGAAACCAGGAGGCAAAGTACTCACAGGTGCCATTTTCTCCTAATGAGAAACAAGAATAGAATGAACAAGGTACAGGCCTTCAATATATCACAAAAATAATGAAGGCGGCCAGCCTCAAGATTTAAGGTTACAATCTCCCAAGTATTGTACAAGAGCCCTGAAACAACAAACTAATTTCATGTTAAACACTTGTGCATGCACATGAGAGAGAGAGAGAGAGAGAGAGAGAGAGAGAGAGAGAGAGAGAGAACCTAGAGGGGGATTGGCTAGAGAGAGGGACGGAGAGGGGAGGTTGGGCAAAGGGCTAATGTTCTTTAGCTTTAATAGTGTGCTAATAAGAGTTTTTTTTATGTTTGAGGGCTCTGATTCTTCGTCGACGTTCTCATGAAGCTCTCTTGTCTCTTTCTTTATGGCTATAAATGTCCAAAGCTTCTGCTAGTCTCTTCTGTTGTTGAAGGTAGGTTTCTCATGAGTTCTGACGTGGCAAGTTTTTATTCGAGGAGCACGGGTGCTGAAGGGGCCTACCAGCCGATGTCTGGTCAGCTCGGTCTGTAAAGGGATGGGGCCCAGCTGCTGCAGAAGTTTGGCGGCATTGACGATTAGCGGTCATGTTCACACATGTACTTCAGCTTTGTACACGTCCAATATACGAATCTCATTCTCATATTTAATAATTTGTTGAGAGTTATCTCCTTAATTAAGATAATCATCCCAATCAAAACTTGTGTATCGACTTCAAGCTCCTCCCGTGGTTAGTTATAAGTTTTATCCCACTCTTATTAGCGCCAATATTCAGGGACTCCATTTCAACAAGTACCTAGAGCCTGTCTGTTTGGGATTTGGATCCTCTCCATTGTAAAAAAGTAGTGGGATATCATTACTTTTGATCATAATCATTAATTCGCTAATTGATTGTTATGATTCATTCTAAAACTAAGACTCACCATATCTCCCATGAATTGCACTCATTTCTAATTTGCACTTAGATACAAATGATAACTATATTGTTAATTAGAGATTATGAAAAGATTGATATTGAACGACGAGAGTTTGGACAAAAACTAGCGAAACCGAGCAATAGTCTGAGCTTTTATGAATAAATCAGCTATCTGATCCTTAGAGGGTATGTAAGGAAGAATAATCTGCTTCGAAATATATTCCTAACAAACAAGATGACATTCGACTTCAATATGTTTCGTTCGTTCATGGAATATAGGATTAGTGGCAATAGCAACGGAGCTCTTATTATCACTGTGCAAAGGAATAGGTGTCACCACAGAAACATCTATTTCACTCAAAAGATGGCGTAGCCACTTAAGTTCTGAGGCAGTATCAGCCAAAGCTCTATATTCTGCCTCGGTGCTTGAACGAGAGACTACGTCCTAACGCTTGCCAAGAAATAAGAATGGAGCCAAGAAAAATACAGAAGCCTGCGGCGAATAAGTATCAAGATCATCTACCCATCTAGTATCAGAATAGGCTTGTAAAGAAAGAGATTACTCCGAGCTGAAAAATAGTGATCGAGAAATGGTGTTGTGAAGATAACAAAGCACACGAAGGAACGTTGCATAATGAACTGAGGTAGGAGCACTGACAAATTGATTGAGGATATGAACAACCTGAGAAATGTCTGGATGAGTCGCTCATAGATATATGAGAGAGCAACAAGCTCCCTGTAATGTGCAGACTGTGGTAGAGGATCACAATCATCATGTCGAAGTTTGAGATTAAGTTCCATAAGTGTGGAAACTAAAGAAGATGCTGGAACATCAAGGTCATTCAAGGCAGCATAATCAAGAATATCAACAATATATTTTTGTTGAGACAACAAGTATCCATGAGAAGAATATATTGTTCTCAGGGAAAGTCAGTTTGATCTTCATTGATGGTGAACTCATTACAGCTTTATGCTTTTACAAATGAATTCAAAAAAACTCGTCTTTTTATAAGACTCGATTACAATGAAAACCAAAATAAATAAAAATTACAACTTTTTCCTTTAAACAAATGCAGAATCATGTTTATCAGGTTCCTTCTTGCGTGGGATCTTTGCTGGTATCGGGGTTTATCAGTGAACTGCCGCATGATCGGATCCTGGTGTCAGATCTAAGATCTACACGGACAAAGGGAATTATTTCACGAAGGAAATAATTGCCTGAAATGTGTGAAATCGACCAAGCGAAATCACTACTCTTCTCAGGATCAAAACCAAGTTTGATCCAGAGGAATCACGTGTAGATCTAATCCGGTGAGCTCTCGAACTTCTTCGCTTTATGCGTTGGCGGGCTCGCTGAGATCTCAGATCTAGAATTCTCGGATCTAAGTGTAGATCGTGCTAGAATTCGACAGAGTCTCCCCTTTCTTGCCAAAAGTCCAGATCTCCCCAAATGAGCCCCCCATCTCATATTTATAGGCTTACAATGCGGGTAACGGGTCAGATCTGTGCCTAGATTTGACTTGGCCGAGCCACAAATTGGTGGCTCGGTCACCGAGCTGCCCATGTGGCCTTGGTTTTGTCATTTTCTGAGCTCGATTCGTTCAGTCTCGTCGATATTTACTGATATGAAGCTTCACAGTTAGATTCGTTACATCGTTCGTATGCGATTCATCGCTTCCCTGACTTGTACGCCTCGTCGACTCACTTCATGCATTTCGTCAACTTGCTTTATGCGTTTGCGTCGCGATCACGTTGTTAACGGTTCGTCATTGCATCGTCGAATAGCTGTCGATCGTCAACCCATCGTCACGAGTCACGTTCAGGGACTCATAGGTAATTTTCAACGCCTACATATATCACCTTGATTCTAAGAAAATACCATAGAAAACCTAAGTTTTTCATCTCAAACTCAGCTTCAAAGTGCTGCTTCAAAGATGCAAAAGCGACAGGATCATTCCCTGTGATAATCATATCGTCAACATAGAGAAGTAGAAGAACAATACCCTAAGGAGTGGTACAGCAAAACATAGCATAATCTCCCATACTTTTTATAAAACCTGCGAAAAGTATAGATTGATGAAAGCACTCACACCAAGCTCGGGGAGCTTGCTTGAGACCATAAATAGCCCCTCGAAGACAACAAACATGTCCTAGAGGAGCAGAAACCCCGGGTGGAGGTTGCATATGGACAACCTCAAATAGATCACTATTTTGAAAGGCATTTTTGACATCTATTTGATAGAAAGACCATTTCCTAGCAGTAGCAAACGTAATCAGAGTACGAATAGAAGTCATCTTTACAATGGGAGCAAAAGTATCTTCATAATCAATGACATACTCTTGCAAGAACCCTCATGCAACAAGGTGAGCCTTGTACTGCTCAACAGAATCATCTGATCAAATTTTAATTTTGTGGATTTACTTGCAACTCACTAGGCTCACACCAGTAGGTAAGGGAACAGATCCCATGTATGGATGCGCTAGAAAGCTTCTAATTATTAAATCATTACCTGCTACCATTCTGGATTATTTACAACCTCCAAGTAAGGCTTAGGTTAATATAGAGAGTGTGTGCCAGACATAAAGGAGGAAAATGAAGAAGAGTATATAGTGGTGGCTAAAGATCGATACTGAGCGGGAGATTGATGAAAGCAAGATTGATTACAGTTGTAGGCGTTGAAAAAATTGCTTATCAATCCCCGTAACTGACTCGCAAAGGTGGGTTCACAACCAACGGACCGCCAACCGACGCAACCGTCGAGCCGCCAACCGACGAATCGACGAACGGTCAATCGACGCAACCAGCGAGACGTCA